>JAJMHL010000009.1:0-498246 GCA_030566065.1 Debaryomyces robertsiae
GCAAACAACCAGGAGACCTCCCAAGCACCAACCACGTTGGTCAGCAAGACCTCCTCGTCTGGTGGTGAAACCGCGTCGGCTTCTCAAAGTCAGCCCAGCTCCTCCGACTCCTCTTCGAGCGGCGACTCTGCCATCGACGAGTGTGACGGCATCGACAAAAGCTTTGCTGAGTCTATCTTGAAAGCCCACAATGAGAAGAGGGCCGAGCACTCCGTCAGTGCTTTGAAGTGGGACAAGGACGTGTACGACTATGCCGCCAAATACGCCAGCCAATACGACTGTTCCGGTAACTTGCAGCACTCTGGTGGAAAATTCGGTGAAAACTTGGCCGTTGGTTACAATACCGCAGACAAGGCTGTTGATGCCTGGTACGATGAAGGTAAGAACTACGATTACAAGTCTGCCGGAAGTTTCGACCACTTTACCCAAATCATCTGGAAGGGCACCTCCAAGCTTGGCTGTGCCTACAAGAGCTGTGGTGGGTCTACCGGCAAGTACGTCGTCTGCTCCTACGATCCTGCTGGCAACATTGTCGGTGAGGGTGTTTCCAACCTCAAGGCTAACTGATTGAGCCAATGAAAAAAAAAAATGCAGCTAATTGCATAAAATATGTTATGTTTGGGTTTACTTCTACGTTTGTTTTCTTTTCAATGTTTCACTCTATGACCTCCCCTGGTCTTATTGTTTTCTAGCCTATATACCACAAGTTTGTTTCATCATCATTTTGTAAGCTTGAGCGAAACTCACCAGACGGTTGCGATCAAATTAAGCGCACATATCGCACTCGTCAAACGGACTTGCCACAACGTCGGTTGATGACGCCCTCTGGCAACGCTACCCCACCAACGAGGCGTACATCTTCTCAGACTACCCATTATCCTACCATCTTACCTTATAACTTTGTTGAAGGTAGAGAACCCTCTAGGTTTTGTGCAGTACTATGAGAGCTTGAATTTTACGGGCACATACATAACTTCATTTAAGTCCGGCTATAGAATTAATTAATCTTGTTTGAACGCACTTCAGTGGGCTATTGTATATTAGAAATAGATTGGAATGAGTGAGAAAGGCCTCAGGTCTGGTATGGCAGTGGATGAAGAACTGTATAGTGATAGAGATATTAGAGGAGGAGCAGAAATCAAAACACCGGGATTAAGCGGAGGTAGTAGTATGACTCCGACGCAGGCTAAACCCAAACGAACGTCTTTGGCATGTATTAGATGCCGTGCACGTCATATAAGGTGTCCAGGAGGAGATCCGTGCAAAAAATGTCAGTTGGCGAAAACGAAATGTGAATATGTGGAAGGAGATAAGAAGATTGTGGTGTCGATGAAATATTTGTCGAAGCTACATGATGACATAGCTCGGTTGAAAAAAGACAATGCAATGTTGAGGAACAACCTCAAGGAAGAGGAGGTTAAAAATTATAATGGTGAAGCTGCCGGCGAAAAGACACACCTATCTCCGAATAACATGTTCAATCATAGCAAATTTAACGAGCCAGTAACACAGACAGACTTCCACTTGGCAGGCAATAGTGCCGCCCAGAGCAGCAATTTGTTGCCGTCGTCACAATATTCGAATTTCAGCGAAGTTATAAACCCATCACTCGATCAACATGGCAGATTAATCAAATCAAGGACTGGAGAAAAAGTTTACGTAGGATCCTCATCAATGACCTTATTCGGGCTTGAGATACAAAATATGGTACCGTCTTTTGTCTCTCCATCCTCATTCAACTCAGCCCGAAGCACCCCGTTTGGAACCACGCCTCCAGTTTCACCTAGCGCTCTCTCAGACAGCGAATATCATATACAAAAGCGGAAAACTGAAATAATTGAGAAGGAAGGTAACGAATACATGATAACACTTAAAAAGACAAACACTCGCCCTGGAGTCTCGGTGGAGTTTAAGCTCCCGTCGTACTCGTACGCCATGTTGCTAGTAGACACCTTTGTCAATTATAATGATGGATGCTTTTATTTTTTCAACGAGGGTCTAGTAAAACGGTATTTGATGAATTTGTACTCCGGTAAGACAAACGAAAATAAAAAGATCTTAAAGCGAAATGCTCTGTTAAATGAAGGTCAGCAGTCCGACGACAACTCGTTGGCGAACGATACCGACGATGAATCAATATTAGAAACGATCTGGTTTTGTAAAATTCTATTGATTTTTGCAACGGGTGAGATGTACTTGGGCATTGAGTCAGATCCTCATTTGAAAACCCTGAAAGTCGAGATGTACGAAGCAAGTAAGCTGCGAAGCAATAAAGATGCAGAAAGCAATCCTAATAAAACCTCGCATGTAAAGAAGAGCGCTCTTCCTGGGGCCACCTTTTTCGATAAGGCTTCAGAATTATTTACTGGCTTATTTGCTTCGGGTGCAATTGACAATGTTACCAAAGACGGCGGTGTAGAAGCAACGCTTTTGTACGCTTTCTACTTACAAGTGGCAGATTGTACCGTTTCGTCTTACTTCTATTTTGGACTAGCGTTAAGAGGAGCCTTAATTTTAGGTTGGCATGTTGATGCTGAGAAAGACAATTTGAATAGATTTGAATTAGAACATAGGAGGAGATTATGGTGGACTGTGTATATGTACGAAAGAATGTTGTCTTCAAAAGCAGGTTTACCTCTCAGCTTTGCTGATGCCAGTGTCTCAACCGAGTTGCCGTCAGACTTCGATATGCGTCTCAGTGATTTTCCTAAAGGCCACACTGATGTGAGAGGATACTACATATTCCCACCCAACGAGTATATCAAGAATTGTGTAACTATAACACAAATCAATGCGATTATTTTATCGGCATTATATACCAAACAACCAACTGTTAATATTTTACCGGTTGTGTCAGACTTGGTTCACAAATTAATCAATTGGAAAAATTGTTTACCCGATTTTTTGAAAGTTGATTTCTCTGCTGAGGATATGCACATCTCAAGGCTAGTGGTTAATTTAATGACAGAGTACTTTCAAGGTATGAATCTTGCAGTTCGTCCATTACTATTTCATTTTTCTACCAAGAAGCTTAAAGAATTACAGAATGAGAATTCCCCCAATAAGTACGTTGATTTATCGAAATATTCAAAGAACGTTTTAAGTTTGTTGAATAGTTCTTTCCAAGCATCTATAAGCACGATCAAATGTATATGGTCTTTGGTGCCGGAAAATATGGTAGCTTTATTTGGATGGATGGACAGGGAATACTTATTTACTTCAGCATCTACTCTAATCTTATTCAATGCTTCATTCGGGGTTCATGATGCCACGAAAATCCATTTGGATCACGCCTTAACGATATTCGCAAGAATGGAAAAATTGGGCAATTTTCCTGCTTCTATAAGAAAAGCACAATTGTTGAATTTGATCAGCGTATTGGACTTTAATGGGGTCATGAATGACTTGTTGGCCAAGCATGATGATACGGGAATTTATAGGAGCAATGCATCAGAAGCAGGGGTAGTAAATGCACCACAAAGTGAGTTCAATACGGAAAATACCTTGAGTGAGGCAGATGATGAAATGAACCAAAACGAAATGTCAGAGGAAATGAAGTTTACTAATGAGTTTAACCCTACTTTGCGTGACAACGATATGGAATTGCCTCAATTTTCTGCGAACCCCTTGATGGCTAGTCAACAAGTAGGATCAATGTCCCATTTCATAAATGAAAACGTGGATATGGACTTGCGCGACTCGTCAAAGATGAGTGGCAACGGAGATGTATATAACAACTCGGATTTAGCTGGTATTGAAGGTTTGACCTATTTGGATGAAGAACAAAAGCTCTGGAATGAAATCACCAATGACGCGGTATGGTTGAATGTCCCCAATCACGGCAATGCAAGTGCAAGTAATTTAAACGAATTCGCTAGCAAAGGAGGGATAGGTCAAACGGGCCAAAATATGGACTTTGGTGGGCTGATAAATGGATTCGATCAAAATCTGGCCTATAGCTTTCAGTCTGGATCTGCTGGAGGCTATGCTGATATTATCAACCAAGAATTTCAAGACACGGATAAATGATCTGTTCATTATGACTGCTGTCTGACGCTGCGAGGCGTCCATCGGAAATCGAATAAGGTCGCTTTTTTCAAGAGCTTCTATTAATTTTTGAATATAATACAAATAATATAAATACATATTCGAACACATACACATGTTAAAAGAAATCTGTTAAACTCGTATTATCATTAAAATTCACCGGACCATTACTACTTGGAGTACCAGCACCATTAGCATGTTGTAAAATTTGCTGTGGAGAAATTGCTTGCATGGATTCTTGTTGAGTATGCGGTGGTTGTAATGGCGGTGGCTGTTGCTGAGGTTGTTGTTGAGACTGCGGTTGTTGTTGAGACTGCAGTTGCGGTTGAGCCTGACGCACGTTCATGTTAGAAAAGGTGTTACCAGAATTTTGCGGATTAAATTGATTGGCAAATTGCTGCTGCTGTTGCTGCTGGAGCAGCTGCTGTTGTTGTATGAAAGTTTGGGGAGTCTCTTTAGGACCCATATTTTGAAAAGTACCGCCGGCAGGACTGGCAGTCATCGCAGGATTCATTACAGTAGGCGATTGCTGCATCGGCTGGGATACCTGGGGACTATTTTGGAAATGCACTGCAGGTGACTGGGATGCTGGTGGGCCAGTTTGATGGGGGTTCTGTTGTTGAAACTGATTTTGGGCCTGTTTTCTCATCTGATTGATCTTCATCTTCAAAAATTGCAATGCCTCGGGATATAGTTCCTGTAACTTATTGTACAACTGATTCAACTCAGGCATATCTTGCGGTGCGGACATAATAATCGGGAACTGCGCTCTGTTTGGCTGCTGAGACTGGCCCGGCTCGAGATGATACTTTTCATTGAGATACGACAACACAGATAGATTACAATGAAGCCTGCGCGTACAATTTTGGTACAGATCCATGATGGTTTGTTTGTTTTGTTGTGGCATATGCTGCATCATCTGTTGATTCGTTAACACATTTGAGTAAATATTAATCGCTTTCTTCAATAGCTGCGCATTTATGAGCAAAAGGCACGTAACTCTCTCTCTGTCTAGATCCAAAGGGCTCCTATTACCGTGAACGGCGCTCATTATATTATTATTTTGGAGTTACTTATTACTTAGTTTGAATAACTTAACTATGTATTGAAAGAATATAGAAAAAGGGTCACGTGAGCGCAGTGAAGCTTCACTTTGTATGGGACTACTGTGATAAAGCAGATGAAGCATAGATATACACGTTTAGAGATTGAGATTGTAGAGTGTAGACATGAGGGGTTGGTGCTCGGTAATACGGGAATTGAGAAAAAAACACATTATAACTTTTCGGTGAGTTCTGGCACAACCTCATTAATGTCTGCGACCAAACCCACATCCGCAACGTTGAAAATAGGTGCCTCTGGGTCCTTGTTGATTGCAACGATAGTCTTGGAGTCCTTCATACCGGCCAAGTGTTGGATGGCACCGGAAACACCGACAGCTACGTATAACTCTGGAGCAACAATTTTACCAGTTTGCCCCACTTGCAAAGAGTTGTCGCAGAAACCAGAGTCGACGGCAACTCTGGAGGCACCGACAGCGGCATTCAATTTGGATGCCAATGGCTCAATCAATTTTTCAAACGTCTCCTTGTTCTTCAAACCACGCCCCCCAGCAACGACTCGCGAAGCAGAGCCCAATTCAGGTCTTTCGGACGTGACCAAGTCCTCCTTGACGAACTCAGTCCTGGCGTGCGATTCGGGGATCTGAGTGAACTCCTCCACCGGTGTCGAGCCGTCGCCCGATAACTCCACTGGCGCGAACGCCGATGCTCGCACCGACAAAAGAATTATCTTATCGCTGGATTTCACGGTCGCCAACGCATTCCCGGCGTAGATGGGCCTGACAAACGTGTTTTCGGACTCAACCTTGATGATATCCGACACAGGCTGCATATCCAAGAGCGCCCCAACCCTTGGCAACATCGACTTACCTACCGCAGATGCAGGGGTCACGAAGTGGGTGTAGTTGGCCGACTCCAACACCGTCTTGACCAATGGTGACATTTCCTCTGCCAAGTAGTGATCAAACTTGTCGCCTTTAGCAACCAAAACTTTGGCAATACCTGGTACCTTTGCTACTTCCAGAACGATGCTGTTGCCTCCTGGGCCCGCTACCAATGCCGTGATTGGTTTCCCTATCTGTATAGCAGCACTAAGGGCCGTCAACGAAGCGGGCGAAATCTTGGCCCCTGATGACTCAACAAACGCAAGAGTATCCCAGGCACTTCTCGTGCACGAGAAGAATCTTTTAGCGATAGACGTTCTCAACATATCCTCTCTTAATGACTCTTTTCAGCATAAAATAACCGCTTTACTACCGTAGCAGTGAACTATTTCCATTCCCCAAGCCGAAAAATTCCTTGTGTGCACGTGACCTGCGCCGGTCTCGGCCGCCGGTTCCACATTTCTGAGGTGGTTGCCAAAGGCGCTAGCGGCTACTTATATCTGTTTTTTCATGGCCAAGAACAGCGAGATAAGCTGTTAGGTATTGTTTCTTGAGCTTATGGTTGTGTGTATGTATTGACAGCAATAACAGACGAGAAATCCCGATTTTCAGCGGTGTTCTAGCGTTTATAACTATACAGACTCGGTTGATCGGCGGCAAAACCATTTCACTTATTAGGCGCACCTTGTCGCTTCGTGTGTTCTCTGCTTGGGAGAAGACAGGACGGGCTTAATTGGTATCATTGGCCTCTCTTTGACTACCCGCCGCGCTTTGGCTTCACATTATTGGGGGCAACTTTGCCGCTCAAAAATCAACGCAAACCCACACATATGGATTTCTTAGTTTCTGCAACGGCAATCTCTTTGCACCTCACAGAAAACAGCATATCGGCGTTGATATAGCCCTGTATACCTCCAGGGCGGTTTCTGGGACACTTTTAAAGATCATAGTGATCCAAGCACGAACGATGCGATAGAAACGGAGAGCACGTGATTCGCTCGAGTTAATCTCATGAAGCTATATGGAACAGCTGCTACATTGTATCAACAACAGGTCACCGGGACGCTATGAATCATAATAGAGGAATATCTCCTAGAGACTCGTTGTCCTCCCTAACGACGGATGGTGCCAATGAGCCAGGAAAGCGAGGGAACAGTCGGTCGTCGAGTTTGAGACGCATCTCACAACGGAGGTTGAATCATGAACGACTTACACTTCTTGAACGAGGGAACACGGATCCGGGAGACTATCAGACAATGGCGAATGCGAGCTTTAGCCACCGAGGGCCTTTGCGAGAAGAGGCCGCCAGGGGAGACGAAACAGATTCTATAGTATACAAAGCAATCGCAGGGGACGGTGGCCCCAGAGACCCCGATTACAGCGCTCTGGGGGAACACTCGTCGGTACGGCACGACTACTCTGTGGGCACATCACATACGGTAGACACGTTAGAGTGGAAGGAAATATTACCATATTACTTGCCGTGCTTGTCGTGGATCAATCAGTACTGTGTGTCATTTTTCGTAGGTGACTTAATCGCTGGGCTTTCGTTGGTTTTCTTTCAGTTGCCGTTGTCGCTTTCATACGCTTCATCATTGGCACATGTTCCAGTTATGTGTGGGCTTGTATCACTTGCGGTTTCGCCGTTGGTGTATATGGTGTTCGGTAGCGTTCCTCAGATGATTGTTGGCCCCGAGGCGGCAATTCTGTTGATTGTGGGTCAGGCGGTAGAGCCCTTACTACATCATTATAAGAAAAAACACCTCGACCCTGTTAATTTGGTCGTAGCAATCACCTTTGTTAGTGGAGCCAGTCTTCTAGGGTTTGGTTTGGGTCGGTTTGGGTTTTTGGACAATGTATTGAGCGGGTCTCTATTGAAAGGATTTATTAGCGGTGTTGGGGTAGTCATGGTTATTGACTCAAGTATTGTCGTTCTAGGTCTTACTGAGTTGCTTCAACGCATATCAGATGACCCTAGTGAAATGGATATACACTCTCCCTTCGACAAAATGCATTTCCTAATCAACAACTACAAGAGCTTTCATCCGTTGACTTTTAAAATCAGCATAATCGCATTCGTCATAATTGTGGCTACCCGCATATTCAAGAATATCATGTCTAAAAGAACAAGCAGAAACCTGAAATTGGCAATCTATATCCCAGAGATTTTAATCGTTGTTATTGTTTTCACTTGGCTTTGTTCAGCCAATGGCTGGGACAAACAGGGAATTGACATAATCGGGGCAATTAATAATGATACTTCATCCCAGATCTTTCGTAACCCTCTTAGTGTGGAAAATTTACATCTTATCAAACAGCTTAGCACGCCCGGCTTCCTTTGTGCAATGCTCGGGTTTTTCGAATCAACCACCGCTCTGAAGTCTTTAGGTTCGAGGTATGGCTTGCCCATTTCATCTAATAGAGAATTGGTGGCTATGGGTGCTATCAACATTCTAGCGTCACTTTTCGGTGCACTACCAGCATTTGGCGGGTATGGAAGATCCAAAATTAACGCAATTTCAGCTAAAACAACCGTGCTGGGAGCTATTATGGGGCTTTGTACAATATTCGCTATAACATATCTTCTCGATGGACTATATTACGTGCCCAAATGCATATTGAGTGTTATTACTGCAGTTATCGGATTTCTGTTAGTTGATGAAGCTCCTCATGAGATATGGTTTCATTGGCGAAGTAAGGGCTATAATGAGCTCCTTACTTTTGCAATTACTGTTATGACTACATTGTTCTTTTCAATGGAAGCTGGAATAGCTGTTGGCTTGGTATACCTGCTAATTAGAGTTATCAAACACTCGGCACAATCTCGAATCCAAATTTTGGGGCGTATCCCAGGGTCGAACACATTTGTTAATGCTGATATATCCCCTTCGACTCTCGGCCAAAGATCGACATCTCCTGGTACAGAGAAGTTAAATGCTCAACACCCTTTGAATATATTCAACGACAACTTTACCCACTTAAATATTCCTGTAATTGAAGAAATCGAAGGATGTTTAATTGTGAAAATTCCCGAACCACTAACATTCACCAATACCAGTGATTTGAGAGGTAGACTCAAGAGAGTTGAACTATATGGCACTACCAAAGCACATCCCGCCCAAAAGCGGACCCGAGACGCCTCCATGACCAAATATGTCATCTTCGATTTAAACGGCATGACGGGTTTAGACTCGTCAGCTGCTCAAATTCTCAAAGAGTTGATTGACAGCTACGCAACAAGAAATATTTTCTCATTCTTTGTTCGGGTCAGCGACGAAGAAAAGTTAAGGTCCCGATTACAGACCACCGGTATCACAGCTGTCCTCGCAGAAAATTTGGAAGCGATCAAATACATCGATGTCCAGAAGCAGTTTACCGTCCCCCGATTGAAGCGCCGTGGGAACACGCCCGACTCACTGTCCAGGTTAGGGGTTTTCGACAATCATTCGAGCGAGCTCATACTGCCCGCTACGGACGAAGGAATGGAACTTTACAACCTTACCGAAGATCCCAAGTGGCCATTTTTCAGTCATATCAGCGACGTTTTGAAGGTTATAGACTACTTCGAGATCAACCATCAGACGGGTTCTACAAGTGAAGTACTAGACGTCGATCGGACTGAACGAAGATCTAGTTTACCTAACATCCACATGGTTTAATAAATAGGTGATATTTAACCCGACAGTTGCCTTTGTTGCTTCCCTGTATAGTCATTCATATTTTGTCATCTTCTAGTCAGTGTAGTGTCAGTTCTCGGAGGTGCGGTTTGTTCACGCGTATACTGAAAGTTGACTCTCATATATATTCTATTTTCTTAATATAACCAATACATCATCAACATGTCGATAGAAGAAGTAGACTCAGACGTGGGTCAAGACGACCCTCAGAGGGAACTCAACATTAAAGAGGAGTATCAATTATGGCGAAAGAATTGTCGGTATATGTATGAATTTGTTAGCGAGACGGCTTTAACATGGCCTTCATTAACTATTCAGTGGTTACCGGAACATCACAAAAACGAAGATGAAGGTCTTATTGATTCGAAGTTATTACTAGGGACACATACCTCTGGGGAGGACACCAACTATCTCAAGATAGCGAGCACCCAATTACCGTTATCTGAAAAGGATTCCGCTAAAGCTAACAAAAAGGTTACCTCTCGGATAAAGATCACGAAGAAATATTCCAATAACTATGAGATCAATAGGGCCCGTTACATGCCACAAGATCTGTCCATTGTTTCCACTATCAACGGCGAGGGAGAAATCGACTTATATAACTTGGGGGGCACCAAAAAAGAGGCCATCGCTCATTTGACTCCCCACAGCGCAAACGGGTACGGTTTGTCATGGAGCTCCCATACGAAGGGGCATCTTTTAACCGCCTCCGATGACAAAACGGTGGTGTTGACCGATACTACGAAATTAGGTGGGGACAACACGTACGTGAACAAATTCACTTCACATTCCGATATCGTAAATGACGCTAAGTGGCACCACTTCAATGGTAACTTATTCGGGTCGGTTTCCGATGATAAATACTTGTTCCTCTTTGATGTCCGTTCTCCAAGAAATCCGGTTTCCAAGTTCTACAATGCAGAGTCTGCAGGCATAAACTCGTTGACGTTTTCGCCATTCTCCGAACACCTTCTCGCCACGGGTAATACCAACTCCAATATCAGTTTACTCGATATGCGGAAACTATCTTCTTCCGATGGCTCCACCAACGGATTACTACACACGATGATGGGGCATTCCGACTCCATTACCAGTTTGGAATTCTCGCCCCACAAGGACGGAGTTGTTGCCTCGGGCTCTCAGGACCGCCGGCTCATCATATGGGATCTCTTCAAGATCGGTGAGGAGCAGGCCCAGGAAGATGCAGAAGACGGCTGCCCCGAATTGTTCATGATGCATGCTGGCCACACTGGTGCCGTCACAGATCTAAGCTGGTGCCCCTACAAAAATTGGACAATCGGCTCCGTCGCTGACGATAACATCGTGCACTTGTGGGAGGTTGGGAAGTCCCTACTCAATGCCGACAATGGCTTAAACTTGAAGGATGCTGATTTAGAGTAATCTAGGTGTATTAATGTATAATATAGGAACCGAAAATGTCGTCGGCCTTCCATCTATAAATGTCGTGACTTCGACGAAAATGTCGTGGTGACCGACTGAAGCCACTCCACCACTGGGGCCATACCAATAGAGTAACAGAAGCAACCATAGGTAAGATAGGTCCATAGCTAAATTAAGATGTCAGACTTTCCCCCAAATTTATCTATTAGACCCTTGACTATCGAGGACCTTGATGCGTGCGTAAAGTTGGAGAACAAAGGATTCCCAGAGGCCGAAAGGTGTTCGCCCGAAAAGTTCAAATACCGGTTGACTGAGTGTCCAGAATTATGCTCTGGATTGTTTATTCGAGATTACGAGGCCAGATACCAAGCTATCAACTTGCCTGAGGTTTCTCAAAGGCAGCAGAAGGAAAAGGGATCGGAGGAAACAGAAGATGAGGACGTGGACGAGGTTCCTGCTCGGTCCTCGGTGGTAAAAGAGACGTTAGTGGGCCAGATAATCGCTACCAAAACGCTTTCGTCGACAATAACTGCGTCTTCGATGGAATTGCCCTCTAAGGAAGATCCAAAGGCAGGCCATTTTGAGCATTCCAGATATATCGGCATACACGGGTTGGTCATAGATCCAGAGTGGCGGGGGAAGAACTTGGGCACTTTACTCATGCACGATTACATCCAGAAGCTCTCCAACCAAGATTTGGGCGACAAGGTCATCATCATAGCCCACAAAGAACTCATTCCCTTCTACGAAAAAATCGGGTTCCACAATTTGGGCGAAAGCGAATGCAAGTTTGCCGGTACAACATGGTATGATTTGGCCATTGACTTGGTTCCAGAGCAGGATGATTAAGTTTATTTATTTGTGGCAGTTTCTGGCCCCATAAATTCTTCTTATTGTATCTATACTTCCACTCTATTTTAAAGCTCTGTTAGTATGATTGACGTCATTCCCCTGTCTACATAGTCACTCCTTAAGATATCGACTCTAGATTTATCTGCATTTTGTAGCCGTCCCTCCAACTTTTCTCTTATTTATGTACTGCGAGATATGAGCAATACAAATAATTTTTCAAAATTTCGTCTTCCAGAAGCCATTTATCAATTACTCGCATGTTCGAAATACCTGCCTCGGTTAAGAGGGTGTTCGAAACCTTTCCCTTGGTTTCCTACCCTCCTTTGATCAGTACAACCGAATCAAACAAACAATCGATTGAATCCAACAAATTTTATTTTGGTGCAAAGAATGAGAAGAGTCCAAGGAATGCCTGCTTTATTTTGGGAGTGCACAACGTGATTGAGCTCAAGGGCATTGCAAAGGGTAAACTCATACCTTCAGATCCTATTTCTTTGGGACACGCATTGATCTTGTGCCATAAAAACAATCTAATTCTCCCCAGTGCAAATCAAGGTGTCTCGCAGTCTAAACACTCAATCATGAAATTATCGTACCATGCCTCCCCTGATAATGAATTACCATTGCTCATTGAGGATGACAACAGTACTCAAACACGTAGCATAAGATCTTTGGCATCGATGAACCATTCGGTAAAAGCTAACAATGAATTCTCCTCTCAAGCTCTGGCTCAGATGATAAATGATCTAATAGATCTGCAACTATACGACTCGTGGATATTGTGCCTCCTAAGTGATCTACCTACGGCAAATTCTTCGATATTTGATAGGCTATTTGGGCTAGACAACGAGACTAAAGTCTCGAGGTTGACAAACGATATAACTATCATGTCCATACTAAAAGAAGTGCCGAATTGGGCATCTTTCAACATCAGACATCCATATTTATTCGACAACTCGAAAATAAAAGCCCTTTCTGGATTGCCATCTCAGCTTCAGAATAAACAGTGGATCGAGATGTTTGCAAAAGGGGATAGCAAAACGATACAGAAAGCCTACAAAGATCAAACGCAACAATTTGAATCTAATCTTGAGTTATTGATTGCCTATATCCAAACAGGTCCTTCGAGCGGCCATAGGAGAATAGTCGAATTGAAGGTGGTAGCTTTTATAATTGTTGTACACGCATTGCTCGAATCGACAGCTCTACACCAAGTAATCGTAAAACCTAAATTCGAAACATTCGTTAGCCATTGCTATAGAACGCTTGATGAATTTTGAACTATTAAATACATAGTGTACATAGTGCTACATCAGCACATTTCCCATATTTGAATAAAACTTTCGTTTAAGAACATCAATTCGCTTTCACAACGTTCAATCTCTAAATCTTTGATAGTTACCCATTCATTTAACTCCCGACTCTTACACAAGTCAATAGACCATTGATGTTTATCATCTCTATGGTCCAATTTCAGACCGGTGACGAGCAGATGCTTTATGTTGGCCACAATCCTATAATTAATCGGTTCGTCTCCTGAATCAAGCACATATGGAGACATGTCCAAGATTCCTGGAAATTTTACCACTGTAGGGTTCCCTCTGGATGTCTCGTTTTCACCTTCAAATCCCCTATCTACATGTAATGCAATGTATGGCGGTAAAGGTTTCATCAATTTGTATGATCGTAGCTCTGACGCCGATGTTTGAACCGCAGTTTTTCCGTCATACTTTTCAAGAAGCTGTTGAATGGATATTTGTGGAATTTGAGCCGTTTGCTCGCCTCTATTGGATGTCCCCTGAAAAAATGAGTTGCCAGGTAACGGTAAATACAAGATCCAAAATTTCAGAAAACTAGTCACTCGATCTTGCCCTTCGATAGTGAAATCTACCTTTTTAGTGTCAGCATTCGTTGTGGTCGCAATTGGAATCGTTGTGACTTGTATTTTACCTTGTAATGCCTCCGAAAACACAGATTCACATTTCTTGGTACATTTTAGTAGCTGTGAATGAAGCTGGTTCAACAACCAAACCATGAACGCTCTTGGAGATTTTTGACTATCCGTGTTGAAATGCTTCTTGGAGGCATGCGAAACTAGTTGTAGGAAATCGTGTGGTGAAACATGAGGCCTAAATAAATGACTGGACCATATTTTTCTAACTAGCAACCCGAACTTGTCATTCAACGGTGACTTTCTTGCGATACGACTAATCAATTCGGCGTTCTCATCCAACTTCAACCGAAGGTAAAAATCCCTCACCGATGGTATATGACTTAGGGCCTGAATGACTGTATTTGCATAATCGCTGGCCGAAACATTATTGAGCCCCACGTATCCCACTGCGTATGGCTTGTGATTGAGATCGTACGCATGTCCTGCTCCCTCGGAAAGCTGCTTGATTTCTTCTTCTGTATATGTTGGATTTAAGAAATAACGTATATCCTGTAGATTCTTCTTCGCTTTTGGTGAGTCTAGCTCATAGTTGTTCGGTAAAACATAAGCCTTTTCCGTATCGAGATTCATGAACACCCTGTGATTGGCGTTAACCGAATGCAAGTATGCATGAGATGACTTCGAGCGTCCTTGATAAAATTTGCCACAAACCAAGCAGCAATACACATTCATAGTAGAAAGTGAAATCAGGCATATCTTTTCAAAGTCAAAGTCCAAAGCATTACGGTTAATTGTACCCAAAAAGTAACCATGGTTGTCGGCGTCACTCTCCTCTTTCAGCGAGTTTTGCAAAAGATAATCAGGTAATTCTTCATCATCTGATCCCTCGCCATGATCCGGATCTATTTTGCGCTTCTTTACTGCTCTTATTGAAGTGTCCTCGCCATTACTGACCATTTTCACGAAAACTACAGCTGAAAAATCTCTAATTTGCAATAGATGTACCATAAATATCAAGAATCCATACTTACACAAAAAAGCCCATTACACAAAAGAATACATCTATTACTTTATCGATATGTATAGACTAATGAATGGCTAAACTATTGATGTTGCCGGTCAACAAGGAAGTGACATTTTCTTCTATGGACACTTCTGCAGTGTCAGATAAGTGTTTCTTGGGGTCTTGCTTACCCACATATCTTGTCTTCAACTGTTCTTCCGGCAACTCCTTTTCTTCTTGCACTCTCTGGTTGTATAGGTGGGCGATTTTAACCATCTTCTCGGTATTGCCCAAGTTCTCGTGCTCCTTGTGGTTATAGTCGACCATTTTCAAACCAGACTGCCAGTTCTTCTTATGCAAGTTGAGAAGCATGTTGGTTTCGTAGGAAGTCTTGTGGTAGTCGATGTTCAATGAGTAGTAGTGACGGTTCAAGCCGTGAATCAACGCCTGTATTGATGGCTTGTTCAAGTGGCCGATATTGGAAGTAGTTTGGCGCGGTTCCTGGCCCATCATCAAAGTAGTGGTATCGATGGTACGGAATGCGTCAATCACCACCTTACCCTTAACAGACTGGATTGGATCCACAACCACCGCCACAGCCCGCTTGTTCAACTGCTCAAACGACTGCTGCGTGTTCACATCCACCGACGACAACCAGCACCCGAATCCAGGGTGCGAATGGTACCAACCAACCACCATCTGGTCCCGACCCGTCTGCCTCAACATGTCCATCATGCGGGTCTGGAAAACATCGTCCACCGCCTCAACCGAAACCCCTGTCCCCGATTGAGGCATCGCAAACACATCAATCACATGGATCGTGAACTCATCCACAAATTCTCCCAACATCAATCCCATTACCTCCATGGGAACCCCTGCACGCCCATGTTTCAACATCTTCAACAACGCCAACGACGATATGTGTACCGTTTCCGCGTTATCTATGGCGGGCCCGTCCGTGGGGGGCGGCGCTGCGCCGCCCAAGCCTCCGCCGGACCCCAACAATCTTTGTAATCTTTCCATCTCTTTTGCGCTAACCTTTCAATAACTTGTCAATTCTCGTCTTGAATCACTAATAAATCCGTCAATAATCGTCTACTCTGCTTTTCCGTTGTACCAATAATTCCTCACCGGTACTGCTTCCTATGCTTCGGCCCTCTTACTGTATTGCTGTGCCTATAACTGAGAATTGCTTAATAGTAGGCTAAATCCATGGTGGTGGCAACCACGATGATGATGAAAGTGCTTGGAAATATCGGTTTTGTGTCACTTTTCCTTGTATTTGTATGCACTCCCTTATTTCCTGTGGTTCTTTTGGCTCTATCTTAAGTATAGAGGACTCCTTACGTACCGTCGTATAGGGTAATATGTTAACTTTCACTTACAGGCAGTTAAACAAGTAGTTGAGGTGGATACGGAGGGCATTGTGCTATTTTTGTGTTTTTTTTTTCGAGGGTCACTAGTGCTGAAAGAAGGCCTTTAGGTGTATTCGAGTAGTGAGGTGTATGGATTTAGTGGGTGTATGGTTGGTAAATATTGCGGGTCTTGGGGTACTAATTCACCTTCTTAACGGAAAAGAGAGCAAAAAGACAGGTTTTTCTGGTCATTGTCGATCTTCAGTACGTTGAAAGCATAAGGAGACTATGGTTGAACAGCCACACACATTAAAGGGGAAAAAATATCCCGCCAAAGAGCACGCAAGCCGAGTTTATGAACATTTTAAGGCCACTGGTGGAGTCAAAGAAAAAGTTGGATTTTTCATTAGCGGCGAAGATTTGGAATTATACGACTACAGCGACCAAACGAGGCCTTTAAGGCAGAACAGGTACTTTTTCTACATGAGTGGGGTGTCGCTACCAGGATGTCACGTCCTCTATCATGCTCAACAGGATAAATTGACCCTCTACTTGCCTGATATCGACTACGAAGATGTAATGTGGTCAGGCATGCCATTGAGCTTGGACGAAGCCCAGAAACAGTACGACGTGGATCAAGTCAAGTATGTCGATGAATTGCATGCAGACCTTGAGGCATTATGCAAAGACGCCACTATTTACACCACCGATATCAACAAGTTCAACACTCAGTATGGCCAGTTTTTGGTTGAAAAAAACAAGGACTTTTTCCATGCCTTGGACGAGTCGCGAGTCATCAAGGACTGGTACGAGATCGAGTTGATGCGGTACGCAGCCCAGATCACCGACAAATGTCACCTTGGAGTGATGTCGGCCACTCCCATCGAGACCAACGAAACTCACATCCATGCCGAGTTCATGTACCATGCTTTGAGACAAGGGTCCAAGTACCAATCGTACGATCCGATCTGCTGCAGTGGGCCCAATTGCTCTACGTTGCACTATGTCAAGAATGACGACGAAATTAACAGCAAGAGGTCAATCTTGATCGATGCTGGTGCAGAATGGGAGTGCTATGCTAGCGACGTTACCAGATGCTTCCCTATCAATGGCGATTGGTCCAAAGAACACTTGGAGATCTACAACGCTGTGTTGAAGATGCAAGCAACCACCATGGATATGATCAAGCCCGGAGCCCTGTGGGACGAACTCCACTTGACGGCTCATAAAGTGTTAGTAAACGAGTTTTTGAAACTTAGAATCTTCAAATCGCAGTACTCGCCTGATGAAATCCTCGACTCCAAGATCACGGCCCGGTTTTTCCCCCACGGGCTAGGCCACTTGTTGGGTATGGACACCCATGATGTGGGCGGAAGGCCAAATTATGACGACCCCGACCCTTTGTTGAAATACCTCCGATTACGCCGAACCTTAAAGCCCGGCATGGTCCTCACCGACGAACCCGGTATCTATTTCTCTCCCTTCTTGCTCGAAGACGTGTTGAAAGATGACTCTAAGATGAAGTACATTAATAAAGACGTCTTGGACAAGTATTGGTACATTGGCGGTGTTAGAATCGAAGATGACTTGCTCATCACCGATTCCGGCTACGAAAACTTTACCAAAATCACTTCTAACCCTACCGAGATATCCTCCATCGTCAAGAAGGGCCTCGCTAAGGGCAAGGAAGGCTTTCACAACGTCGTATAGTTTGTATAGGCCTTAACTATGATCATAATATAAAAAGTCACGTGCTTGTCGGGTTTTTTGGCGTAAAGCAATCTCTAACTCCAACGGGATACTACTAGTAATGGTAAAAAGAGTCTAATCTTAGTTTAACTACCCTCATATCGAATCAATTGATCGAAACAGTAAGTTCACAGTAAGCGTATAAGAGCTGCGATGGATGAAAATTACGATGTTATTGTTTTAGGCACCGGATTGACGGAGTGTATCCTCTCGGGCCTATTATCAGTGGAAGGAAAGAAAGTATTACATATCGATCGACAAGATTTCTATGGGGGCGAATCGGCATCGCTCAACTTGTCGCAGTTGTACGCAAAGTTCAAGCCCTCATCACAAAAGCCTGAATTCTTGAAGGGGCGGGATCGCGACTGGTGTGTTGACTTGATTCCTAAGTTCTTGATGGCTAACGGAGAGTTGACCAACATTTTGGTGCATACCGACGTGACCCGGTACATTGAGTTTAAACAGATCGGAGGCAGCTACGTGTATAGAAATGGGCGTATTGCCAAGGTACCCTCGAATGAAATGGAGGCGGTCCGAAGCTCGTTGATGGGGATCTTCGAAAAAAGAAGAATGAAACGATTCTTGGAATTTATCGCAAACTACAAAGAAGATGTTTCCAGCACCCACCAAGGGTTGAACTTGGACTCGAATACAATGAACGAAGTGTATAATCATTTTGGATTAGAAAACGGCACCAAAGATTTCATCGGCCACGCTATGGCTTTGTGGTCTAATGACGAATACTTGAGTGAGGTGGCCAGACCCACCTATGAGAGAATTGTGTTATATGTTCAATCTGTGGCAAAGTACGGCAAATCGCCATATATCTATCCCTTGTACGGATTAGGGGAGTTGCCTCAAGGTTTTGCAAGGTTGTCGGCAATCTACGGGGGTACTTATATGTTGGATACCCCAATCGACGAAGTTTTATACGAAGGTGAAAAGTTTGCCGGGGTCAAGACCAAAGAGGGAACGGCAAAAGCTCCTATAGTTATTGCCGATCCCACGTACTTTCCTGATAGGGTCAAGAAAACCGGTAGCAAGGTTATCCGGGCGATGTGCATCTTGGACCATCCTATTCCTAACACTAGCGACCTTGATTCGGTTCAGTTGATAATTCCCCAAAACCAAGTGGGTCGTAAAAACGACATCTACATCACTATGTTGTCAGACGTCCATTGTGTGGTGCCAAAGGGCTATTACTTGTCGATTGTCTCGACTATTATTGAAACTGATCAGCCCCATGTCGAGTTGGAGCCTGCGTTCAAATTGTTGGGCCCCAGATTGGATACGTTGATGGGCATTGCCGAAATTTACGAACCGTTGGAGCCGGGCACCTCCAGTGGAATATTTTTATCCAAGAGTTACGATTCCACCTCCCACTTTGAAAGCACCACCGATGATGTGAAGGATCTTTACTTCCGGGTCACTGGAAAGCCTTTGGTTCTCAAGAAAAGACCCAATGCCGAGGAAGAAGACGACGCCCTCAATGGTCTCTGAACTACGCTCATTCAGACCCTGCATCCCGTCTGTACGTCCAATATATGTGTATTTGCTAAATATGTGTCGAGGAAGTTCCCGAGTGTATTCGTACCCCCTGCTGTTTAATACTGTAAACCAATATTTGACTAGCGCAAAAAAAAATGAACTGGCTTCGCTTTTCACGACCTCTTCTTCCCAAGGGTTCTTCAATGACCCCAATCCTGTCCAATACCATAATAATCCCATAACTTCTAGGGCTCTCTTCAACATTGCCTCCCTCTTTTGAATAGCTTGATGATTTAGCTGCAAAACTCTGGTTTTGTGCTATGGTCCCCCCTCCTTCTACTTTTTCGTTCAACAATACAAGCACACATTATACGATTCATTCTGCGCTTTGAGTGAAAGTTTTGTTTTATATACATATACAATGGTCATTATCTAATAGATGAGCTAATTAGTCGCTCTACTGACATTAGCGGATTGTGAACTTGTAATTGGGCTGCCTCTACAAGTATATCTACTGTAAAATTACGATGGTGCATGGGTGCGTCTTATCGGTGTATTAGTCATATGTGGCATCAAATACGCTAGCTCTAAGTGCGCTATATAAACAGACCTAAAAGACGGCTAAAAATGCCATAAATTGCCTTTTATTAGCATTCAAGAGAAATCAGTCATGACGTCAAAGGATCTTAAATTACCTACTGCGAATGGTTTCAATACCAAGTCAGGAAAGCCACTTCGCTTGGGGACCGGAACTGGTACTAAATGGCAGTATCTAAAGAAAGGCAAGCCAGAGAGTGAAAGAGGAACAATAATTCAGGAATTGGTTGACCATTTGTTGTTGGCATTGAAAAATGGGTATTACCATATCGACACGGCCGAGATTTACACCACCCAACCAGAAGTGGGTGAAGCTATCAAGCAAAGTGGGTTGAAAAGAGAGGATTTATGGATCACTTCTAAGTACAACCCAGGATTCGGAAGCACGAAGGCGATGTCCAAGAGTCCTAAGGAGTCGATTGAAAGTGCGTTGAAGGAGTTACAGACAGATTATCTTGACTTGTTTTTGGTTCATCTGCCATTTTTCACTAAGGAAACTTCTTACGGATACACTATTGAAAGTGCATGGGAAGAACTTGTTGAGGCCAAGAGACAGGGCAAAATAAGATATATTGGAGTGTCAAATTTCACTGTTCCTCTTTTGGAAAAGCTCAGAAAGATCAGTAAGCCCGAAGACTACCCTACTGTGAACCAAATTGAATTCCACCCATACTTACAAAATCAGAGCCCTGGGATCACAGATTTTTGCCATAAGCACAACATATTGCTCGAGGCATATGGTCCATTGACTCCTTTGTTTAGACTTAACAAGGATGGGAAAGAGGTTGGAGACGACCCTTTGAAGACCATTTTACCGAAATTGAGTGAAAAGTATTCCAAGACAGACTCTCAGATCTTGCTTAGATACACCTTACAAAAGGGAATCTTGCCAATCACCACATCATCTAAAGAGAAGCGTATTAAAGATGCTGTGGCTGTCTATGATTTTGAGTTGGACGAGGAAGACGTCGCTTTAATTGACAATGAAGGGGCCAAATTTCCGTTTAGAGAATTCTTCGGGGATCAATTCAAAGCTTTAAGTAACACGCCATGAAGCCTACACTTCGTATTTAATAGACACTATCATGTTTAATTTATACATCTTGTAACATCACCAGTAGCAGTAATGTAATACTTTATCTACTATACTATTGGAACAAAAGAGATGCAGCAACTTCAACGTTTCCTTGGCTTTGTTCCAATGCAAAAATAGCCTCTTGCTTTGAGAAACCAAGTCCTACTAACTGATTTATGTCCTCTTCTTTGAAATTATTGCCAGAAGAACGTGTGTTTTGCCTTTTGGACGCAGCCTCGGCTGCTGCCGATGTTGGCTTTTGTTTCGAAGACGGGGCCGGAGTCGAGTTCGCAGGCACGATAGACGAGGTAACATTGTTGTTATCGGCGCTATTTGAACCCAAAGGAACCCCAGGGCCGCTAAATGCATTAGAACTAGATCCACTAGTTCCAGGAAGCAACGATCCAGGATTCACTTGCAGTTCGTGTAAAAATTTCGCTTCAATGTTCCCTCCAACAACCAACATGTCTTTCTCTAAATCTATCACGCACTTATGTCTTCTCAACATATCTAGACCAAACAACAAGTCGACGTGAGTATCGATAACGATGAACGAGCATGGGATTTGAGCATCAGAGTCACCGATTGCTATTGGAACACTGTGAATCTTGCCTTCGATTTTCTGAGATCCCACCCCTCTTGCCTCGCCAATGAATCGCTTATCAATCAACCGAGAAATACCACACTTCTCCGCAAGTTTGGGCGATATAATTGTCGATTGGGCCCCTGAATCAACAAATGCTTGCACCAACACTCCGTTCACCTTGATATTTATGTACAACATGTTTACCGAAGTGAAGGACTCGGGAGCGATCTCGTAAGCCAATTGCATGTTTTCGTCGATCTGCTCTTGCCTTATAATATCCAATATTCTAGCTTGGTTCTCAGGATCGTCGGGATTCTCTTGCAATTTTCGCAACTGCTCCTGCTGTTGAGGAGATCCATATCCACTAGGCGTAAATCCGTTCTGATATTGCTGCAATGACCCAATTACAGTATTCTTGAAGTCGGTCGGATTGTCCAAAGTAGAATGCAACTGGGGGTTTGACTGGCGAAGCTGGTCGTTGAGCTGCTGGTTGGTCAAAAATTGGTTTCTCATCGCTTCGATCTGGAAGTCCACGGCGCTGGAGTTGTTGGAATTTGCAGTTACTGACGAGCCAGCCGACGCAGTAACGGGCGTAACTACTTTCCCTAAAATGATTAAGTCATCATTGCCAATTCCCAAATCTTCTAACGACTTGTCACTGCCCGCTAGTGGCTTGTCGTTATGTCTTAATATTTGGTCCGATGGGGGAATATCGAATTCTGCTTGTATGTATGCCTGAAAGTCCTGCAAAGACATCGATCCCGACATGTCTACCGACAATATCTGGTTGCTTACTTCGTTTGAAACTGTTATCTTCATGATTAATGAAGAAAACTTCAGATCTAGTGGCAAAAAAGAAGTATATGCTTATTTATATAGATATGGATATCTGTCAGTGGCGATATGGCCACCCAATAACGGTCACAAAAACACCAGCTGGACCTTGTTCAACTAACGGACCTACATCTACTGACCCTGACAGAAGCAGTACGTTTCTTTATTGATACATTCGAACTATAATATACATGAGCTAAAAGCACGGGAAACTAGGCAGTCTGTAGGTGAAAAACCAAATATAAATACACGGGCAGCCTGTTGCTGCCATCAACGTCGTCCACTTGCACCGAGTGTGTATAGAATGTGGCTTTCAGAGTCTCCAAACAAGTTAAAGTGACTGCCGAAGGCCATATGAGCTTCATTACACCCTTAATTGAGTCTGGGGATGAGCATGGCGACTTGACTGCCGTTCAAAAGCATTTTCTTGATCACTTTACCCTTAGAACCTTCACTATCGAACTCTTCCACGTCCTCCAACACCATATTTACGTAGTCGTCGAACCCAATCAACGTACCGTGGAATTCCTTGTCGTTGGTCAACAAAACCTGGATTTTGTGCCCAATTGATTTATCAATTATCTCCAATGGGAGAACGGCCGGAACCTCGTTTTCTTCTGTAGGTACTTGACTAGTTTCTGCGGCACCTTTGGACATCGTTTAATGCTTCTTTTCCCACTGTGGACTATAAATCGCTGTTGGTGTAAAACCGTAGCTCTTGGCCCGCCGAAAGACGAAAGAACCTAAAGACAATATACTGGTACAAACACGACCCCTCTTCATGGGCCACTAGCCTACTTTACCATGCTAAGAAGGCTTAATAGTGGTATAGATGTATATATATACAGAGTGATAGAAACACAGGTGGACAAAGGGTCAATATGTAGATATAAAGGGAAAGATGGTGTTAAGCAGCTTTAGTGGTGGATTGAGTACCATTGATGGAGCGCTTCACCTTCCAGCCATCGAAATCAATCAACGCTTGCATGCAGCCCCACTCGGTGATCTTGTTCTGTAACCAGACCAAGTTGACGGGTTTGGTTAAGTAGTCGTTGCAACCAGCGCGCAATGCATTCTTACGGTCGACCGACGAGTTTGAAGAGGCGGTTAGAGCAACGATAATAACAGGAGACCGAAACACCGACAAGTTGAGCTTTTCGTCTTCTTTCAACTCGGAGGGATTATTATTGGACAATTCATGCTGGGCAAAGACGCCGATTTTGTTGATTTTCTCAAGATGACGTATTTCCTTGGTGGCCTCAATACCCGACTTAACCGGCAATTGAATATCCATCAACACCAAGTGGAATCCCCCGGTGCGCCACTTATCGACTGCCTCTTGCCCATTCTTGGCTATTTTGTAAGGGATTTTATGCTTTCTCAAAAAGGCGCCTAAAATTGCCTGGTTGATGGCGTTATCTTCTACAACTAGCACCGTAATTGAAGGCAACACGGCGCTCGGTGTAGGCTTTGATACTTCTCTGTTATAAGGCTTAGCAGCGTTGAGATATGATGACGATTTCACGGGGATAACTTCGTTGTTATTGTTGCCATCTTGTTTATAGGGCCTAGCGATGCTTCCATTTGTACCATTAAGCAAAACGTTGAGCTTTATATCTGAGTTGCTGTTCTCAGGCCCCGACTCTTGCACCGAGGGAGATGGCGATACCAACAACTCAGTCCGGGCTTGGGATTCAGTCTTCGCCAAATCTGCCTTACTATCCACCATTGACTTGCTGGTCTCCCTAGAGTCGTCACCTCCAACTTTATCAGATTTAATTTCATTTCCGTGCTCATCATATTTTACAGCTGCTTCATATGACTTGGGTACAGAATGCGACTGGGAGTGGATATCCATGCCGATATTGGTAAGATTGGTGGTGCCATCAGAGGCAGATTTTGAGTGATCAGTTGTTCTATTCTTCAGCACCAAATTTTCATCTAACGAAAGCCTCTTTTTATCATGCATGGAGTAATTGTTGTGGTTCGAAGATGAGCTCGTATTCAAAGAAAAATTCTTGGGCAAAAGTAAAACAACTTGAGAGTTTTCGCTTCCATTAGCTGTAATATTATTTTGAGCGGATAACGAAGAGGGAGATTGTGGTGGATTAGAATGGGACCTGCGATGAGCACTCACGGCATACGGAAGAGGTGATTGGCGAGTTTGTATTGTGGCCGGTGACACGGACCTCTCATTCATGTTCAGGTTTTGGTTTACTAAGTTGCTGTGATGAAAATACTGTGGCTTGGGCTGATGGTAGTAAGGTTGACTTATGGACGCTGATGAAACGCTCAGATTAGAAACTCGAGACTGATTATGCTGTGATGCCGCTTTATTTCCTTGGGGTTGGTTATTGTAAAAACTGGTTGTATTGAAACTAGTCCCCGTCAGTTCCAGAATGGGCGCTTCAATAATAAACGCTTCTTGCATGCCCATCGAATTGGGATAGTATTGATCTAAAATCCCCCAAACATTTTGGTCAGGTTCTAAGTTCACTAAACTATAAGAATTAATTTGATTATTCTGATGTTGGCCTATTGCAGTAGCAGATGAGCTCACAATAGGAGAACCACGGCCCTTTGCATTATCCGGCGATACCAGCGAGAGAGGATAAGGCTGTTTTTTGGTCACGGGAACCGACGGAGCGCTGGAGGTGGCATTTATCACTCGCCTCGCTTGCAAATCCATCTTGATTAACAAGTCGGCCGGATCTACTTCTCGAGCCAATGAGGTGGGAAATTTGTTGATTATAAGCTGCTTTAAATCGTCAATAATATCGTTTTGATGCACTACCACCGTTGTCGGCGTTCCCTGTGGCTTCTTAATCCACACTCGCCGGGTACCGAAAATACTGGGGGAAAACGGACCGGCTGCCTGTTGAGGAGGGGTTGGGCTTCTATTGAAAGAGAACAGTTGTCGACTTGTTTGCAACGGCGCCTTAGTAGTACCGGTGTTAGGCGTCCCTCCGCCGTTGCCCTTGGCTCCTGAATGACCCTTAGACGTGTTAATAGTCACAGTGCTTGGTGATGAAGCATTCGTCTTGTTGAGATTAGGCATAAAATAGTTGTGCTTCGATAGCGCCGCGGCCAGGTCGTTGGAGTTTGCCATTTGGTGAATTATCGGCCTACTCTAAATGACGGCACACTTGTAACGTGAAAAACTGCTATTCAAAAGGGTGAATCCACTGTAGTTATCGTATGAAAATTTCAATTATCTTTGCGTAAACGGAACCCAAGTAACAAATGACGTGAAATATCACTAAGAAAAAGCTTTGCTTGTATATGACGACTGTTTCGGTGATATTTGATCTAAATATAGTCAAATCTTGTCCATTCATCATAACTTAGCCAAATCCTTGAACTACTCGTTTACATTTTTTGTGCTTCGCACACCTATTTAGCTGCCATCAAGAATACCATTAACAGCCATATATATATATATATATAAAGTACGTATATACGGGGACCGACTACTCCCAATCATCATCGTCCTCGTCTTCTTTGGTGTGAGTGACTTTCTCCGCTGTCTCTGACGTTTTAGTGTCCGAAGAAACAGGAGCATCACTCTTCGCTTCTTTGCCGACGTCGACGGGCTCATCATCGTCGTCGTCCCATGTGAACTCGTCATCATCATCGTTGTCGTTACCGTCGGTGTCTCCAACATCATTTTTCTCTTTGCGTTCCAACAATTCCTTTCTTTTCTTCTCGGATTCTCTGAGCTTCGCCTCGGCCTTGAAGTACCGGTACCAAAATAGCTCATACGATGTCTGTACTGGCACCAACTCATTCATCAACTTGGTCAAAGTGGATGGGTATTTCTTGAGCAACTGGGATATCTCGTCTGTTTTGGCGTCCACGCTGAATTGCTTGATCTCATTCGGGTCATCTTGTTGGGCCGAAGTATACACTGCTGCCGTTGTGTGGAGGTCGTACAAGTCATTTCCGTATCGAGAGGTCCCGTAATTCTCCTTGTCATTCAAGGGCGACTTGAAAATGGTTTCACTGGAATCTGTGGCAGGAGCCTCGGGGCTCACGGCTACGATCCCCGAGAAAAACGACGTGAACTGGCTCACGTACTTACCGGCCTGCTTCTCTACCAGCTCTAACGTCGAGTCGAGTGAATCCAACGCGTTGGAAGCCTGTTTCTGTAAGCTTTTGAGGTCGAGCTCCGGCATCTGCTGTGATAAGTTCTTCAACTGGTCCTCGATTTGCGCCAAATTTTCCTTCACCTGGGCACGGTTATTAACATTTTCCTTCGCCTGACTCAACTGCTCCATGAGCGCTTTGCGGTGCTCCTCGAGCTTATATTTCTCTTGCAACTCGCTGGCATTCTTGGATGCGCTACTCCACATTCCAGCAAACTTGTTTTCCAAAGCAGTATAAGCATTGTCGATTTCATCTTCAAGTTTATGCACAGCTTCGTCTGTTTTATTATCGCTTATTGCTTCTGTATGAGGAAGCTCCTCCTGGGCTACAATTGGGTCCTGAAATTCCATTTTAACTAGACCTGGTCCCCATAAGAACGGCTACGCTGGGGATCAGTTTAATCTTCGTTAATTAAGTCCCACGTATGTACAGGACGAGATGCCTATGTATGGGAAGGTAAAGAATGAACAACACCATTGCCGGGATTATCCCTAGAACAGGTTCTACTGACTGAATCTTCTGGATACGTACCAAAGTCACTACTGGTATAACTTCAGTGGTCAATGGCTATCGAAGGCCGCCAATCAAGAAGGTGACCGGCAGTAGTATTGGCACACAGTAATGGGCTTCAGATGAAAAGTCCAGTAGTTCAGGAACTTTTGTATAGCTCTTTTGATTATGCTGCAGTATAAGAGGTTTGGGTATGTACATGCAACGGTGGTAGTCACAGGAAGCAGTTTATAGAGTGATGCTGTGGTGAAGATAATTTTGCAATCTGGTGCGAGCCAATATGAGTCATGAAACATAATTCAGAATGAGAAGCAGAACCGGCCCAAGACTAAACGTTTGTGAGGCAAATAATGAAGCCTGGTATCAGATTGTGTAGCAGACACTCGGAGCAGTGTTTGGTAAGAATTAAGGATGCTCTTTTTCAACACAGCGGATATAAAACGAAAGATTTGAAAAATTTCATTTTTCAGAAGCCCATAGACGGTTTTGAGGTATACAAGCCCAATAGCGAAGGCAAACCAGCTTTCTGGGCTATTACAGGGCCTGCAAAGACACAGTTCTTGAATGCTGTGTCGGGAAAGTACATTCCAACTCCCGCGTTGGCTCGCACATTCCCGTTCATGCTGGATACCTACAGATATGACCAGATCCAAAGCCTAAATTTTAAGGAGACGACAGGATTGGACAAGGTCCACTTGTCGGCAAGGTACGAGTCATACTCATACAAGGGAGACTTAGAGATGGCCGACGATGTTAATTCAGTGCGCAACTACATCACAGGCGCCAACAACTACAACAGTAACGTCTCGACCCTGGTCCAGGACGGATTTGTGTCCCAGCTTTTGGAACTCTTTAATTTAAGTCATCTTACCAAAAAATGGATCAATTCTTTGTCCAACGGTCAAATGAGGAGGGCCCGGTTGGCTAAAACATTGGTCAGCAAACCAAGTTTGTTTATTGTTGACGACCCATTCTTGGGGTTGGACCCCGAAGCCACCCAGTTAGTGTCAGCCTCGTTGAAACGGGTCAGCCAAGATTTGCAAACGAGTATTGTGCTTGGATTGAGAGTGCAGGATGACATACCCGAGTGGATCACCCATATTGCTTACGCAACAGTCGAAGACGGGTTGAAAATTGCCGGACCAATAGAAGATGTGGTTCCCCAGCTCCAATTGGAGTTGAACGCAGTCAAAAGTGTTCACGAAAAGCACCAGAAGCACCTCAAGAATAAGCGAGCTGAACCGATTTCTAACGATCAACTAGCTCAAGGCCAGATCCCGCACATCGAATTCAATAATGCTTCGGTTGTCTACAGAGGTTTGCCTATATTTACTAATTTTGACTGGAAGATTCCTCGTGGCTCGACCTGGCGTATTCTGGGCAATAATGGCACTGGTAAAACGACACTTTTCTCGTTGATTACGGCCGATCACCCCCAGTCCTGGAAATCAGTGCTTAGCATAGACGGAGTGTTGAGGAAAACAGGGTGCGGTGTTTCGTTTTTCGACGTGAATAACATGATTGGCATTTCATCGCCAGAACTTCATGCCCTCGTTCCCGGTCGCAAAACGATGAGGCAGATTATCATGAATGGATTGGTCAAAGACGTGGCTAATTCGAATTTTCTGTTCAACGCATCCGAAGACATGCTAACGGACTACGCTCGCAGCCTTCTCGCCAAGTTTTCCGACATACTCAATTCCTATGGTAATACTCCGTTTGGTGAATTGTCTATTACACTTCAAAAATTAACGCTTTTCCTAAGGGCCGCCATAAAGAATCCACCAATTCTCATTTTGGACGAGGCTTTCTCGTGCATGGACGAGGAACAGATTATGATTCGCTGTCACGACATCGTGGAGAATGATTTCTCCGCCACTACAGTCCTCGCAATTGGCCATATAGACTGGGAACTCCCAAGGTGCGACTACGTGTTGAAACTACGTGGTGATGAACAAAGGACTTATGAACTCCTCAGATATCTCGACTGATATATATACAAATAAACGTTCTTTTCTCTCGGAAAAAAAGTTTACCAGTCCTTGTAAACCCCTTCAATCCCTTACCTTCGTTCCAGCTACTCTCTCCCGGCTGATAAAGTGTATCAGCTGCTAACGGCAAAACTTTTCACAGCCATATGAAGTATAGGGGCTTTGTGTAACTTTTCATCTTGACCAGTTTTTTTTTGTCTTCTACACTTTAGACGTACTAGCGGAAGAATAGCTCAAACAGCAGACAGGGAAATAGACGAGGTGGCACTTTAAAGGGTTATAAGACGCGAGGCTTAAGTATTATTTGATAGAGGAGTTGTGAAATTGCCGGTAAACACGGGACAACGAGTACAAAATACGAAAAAACTCATGGTATCAACAACATTGCAAGAGTCGGCGTCTAGTCACATTCCGACAGCGCCCAAGGATACCAGACTGGAAAGTGAGCAGGCGTTATTAGAGTACGGCAAACTCACGAGCAAAGAATATTTATACGTGTCCAAACATCCGGTGGGGGAACCGCTTCCGACGCCGATCGACGACGAGCCACCATACGTGGTATATATTACCACGTACATTAGTTACCTCATATTGATTCTCATTGGACACATTCGAGACTTTTTCGGGAAGATCTTCAGACCCCTGCACTACGAACATTTAGTAGAAAAGAATGGGTACGCGCCATGGTACGACGGATTTGAGAGCTTTTATGTCCGGAGATTGAAATTGAGAATCGACGACTTGTTTGCAAGGCCAATCCACGGAGTTCCTGGCCGCTACATTAAGTGCTTTGACCGGTCGCGGACGGGGTACCTGGACTACGTTTACTCGGGCGACTCTACTGAATGCTTGAACTTGTCCTCGTACAATTACTTGGGTTTCGCGCAATCAAAAGGTATATGTACTGACGAAGCTCTCGCGTGTGTGGACAATTATGGTACTTCGGCCTGCTCTCCAAGATCTATTAGTGGTACGACCGACTTACATAGAGACTGTGAACGGATCATTGCTGATTTCGTAGGGCAGGAAGACGCGATTGTTGTGAGTCAGGGTTACGGAACAAATGCAAATTTGTTTGCTTCGTTGGCCGACACCCAATGTTTAATTATTAGTGATGAGTTAAACCACGCTTCTATTCGATATGGTATTAGAATGTCAGGAGCATCGGTGAAGGTTTTCAAGCATAATGATGTGAGGGATTTGGAAAAACTTTTGAGAAATTCCATTGCTCAAGGTCAGCCTAGAACCCATCGTGCATGGAAAAAAATTATCATAGCCGTTGAAGGATTGTACTCGATGGAAGGTAACATGTGTAACTTGCCCGAGTTGCTTGACTTGAAGGAGAAATATAAATGCTATCTTTTTCTCGACGAGGCCCACTCTATTGGCGCATTAGGAGCAGAAGGTAAAGGTATATGTGATTACTTCTCTGTTTCGCCAAAGAGAGTTGATTTGCAAATGGGGACGTTCACTAAATCTTTTGGTGCTACCGGTGGCTACATCGCTGGTTCAAAGGAATTGATCGACCGTATGCGGATAAACTACATTACCAATGCTTACGCAGAGGGGGTGCCTCCACCTGTGTTGGGCCAGACAATTTCGTCGTTAAGCATCATCAAAGGTACTTTGAGTCCTGGTGAAGGTAAGGAACGTTTGCAAAGGATTGCTTTCAACTCGAGGTATCTTAGATTGGGTTTGAAAAAACTTGGGTTCATTGTTTACGGGGCCGACGATTCGCCTGTCATCCCCTTATTATTGTTCTTGCCTGCTAAAATGCCTGCGGTATCCAGATTATTGTACTCCATGAAGATTGCTGTTGTTGCTGTCGGGTATCCCGCCACGCCATTGAGCAGTGCGAGAATACGTTTGTGTGTGAGTTCGGCCTTGACCAAAGAAGACCTTGACTACGTCTTGACAAAATTCGACGAGGTTGGGGACAAAATTTTCTTGAAGTTCAGCAGTGGTATAGCAGGAGGATCAAAAGTCCCTGGTGAACCTCCTAGGTGGTCAATCGAGGATGTTCTCGCTACTAATGTCGCCGATTGCAAAGCTTCGAAATTACAATAATGATATTTATTCCACTAATTTATTATCATCTTTTTACCTGCTACATACATAATACTACTATGGTTGCCATTTCTTTTACCGCTTTATCATTCTATTGACTTATAGTTATATAATAATCTTTTAATGCCTTTTATTGAGTAATTGAAGTTTCTAAGAGCCCTTATGTAATCAATCTAATATCAAAAACGGTACTTACGCTATACAAAAATGAGTTCAGAGCTATTTTCCAGCAAGTAATTAAGATATAGAGCTGATGATCATGACGACGGGAGTCCCAGATCCTTTGACGCCGCCGTTGAAATTTAGTACCGTTCAACCGGATTTATATAGAGGTGCATACCCACGGGAAATCAATTTTGAGTTCTTGAAGGCCCTAGAGTTGAAAACCATAATATCGTTAACACCGGACCCGATAACACCGGAGTATGACAGTCAGTTATACGATTTTGCAGTAGAAAATAATATACGACTCGTTCACTTAGAATGTGCCCAACTGGGCAAGGGAAAAAAGAGAGGAGTGCCCATGGGATATACTACTATACTTGACGCATTGAATATCATGATTCACCGAAAATTTGCACCAGCATATGTGCATTGTCTCAATGGCGGACAGGTTACAAGTTTGGTGATAGCGTGCCTTCGAAAGCTTCAATTCTGGTCCTCGATTGCCATATTCAACGAGTTTATCAATTTCACTTCGAACATTACCGTTAACGATCGAAGCTTTGTGGAAGGGTTTAAGGGCGAAATAAATATCGACTCGGATGACAAAGTGGAATGGCTCTGGGTTGGTATGAGTAAGGGAGTAATAGGGAATCATCCGAGAATCAGGGTAACCGACATTTCGCTGAGTAGTAGCTAATAAAATCTATATTAATGGATATATATGTACAAATATGAACTAAATGCGTTGATAAAACAAGCAATATGCATTTTTATTCAAAACTTGGCTTTCCTTGCACTTGTAAGTCACTTTGGCATCATCAAAGTAGCACCAGCCACGAGTTTTTTTTGCATCACTTTCTTTATGTACAAAGGCCGTATAGTGCCCTGTCGTTAAGTTTCCAAAATGATTGGCAACTCCGTATAGCTTATATCTGAATGGGGGAACTTGGTTTCTAGTTGGTAAAGTCGATAAAATTTCTTGCTCTTTTGCTTTACTGATCCTTTCATCCCCATCATCTTTGTCTATTGAAGTCCCCACATCGGGCCAATATGGGGTGAGATCGAGCACTTCGTTAACTGGATAATTGATTAAAGTATCTAGCTTGCTGAAGACCCCAGTGTTGCTAATTTTGAACCGTTTGAAATGTACAATAAGCACTTGCGGTAAGCGCGTTATAGTTATTTTTTTCGTCAGTCTCGTAAATCTTTTGCAGCTGGGGCAATGCCACTTGTTATTCTCATCGAGCAATTCGGTAGTCACAAACTCCTGTAAACAATCATGCAACAGAACACTTTTATCAGACCCAAGCTTCTCCGGGATGGGTAAGGACAAAATCAGGAACGCATTATATGTTGTTGAAGTCGTGCCACACTCTAGGCACTTTAGTTGGGAAAGATACTGTCCCTGAAAGTAGTCCACCACTATTGAAAAGTTTAATTTTAGATAACGTTCCCATTCTATAGTAGATGCTAACCTGACAGGCAAAACTTCCCGTGTTTTCTCTTGTTCAGGAGTTAGCTCAAGTATAGCTTTTTTTTCTTCTGGGTCCGCAATTACCATCTGATTCAAATCTTCATGCAATCCATCCAATATAAAATTCAAAAACTCTATGCAATCTTGTTGGTCAAAAGTGGCAAATTGATGGCCAGGCGATAGTGATCCGACTACTTTTTTGAAATCGACGGGCGTAAAATACTTTCCAACATTAGTGAACATATTCACCAAAAGGGTGACGAAATTAGTGGTCAAGATTCCCTTTGATCCCAACTTATTGTTAACGTTTATATGTTGGCGGTACGACTGCAAGGAAGAAGCTGATTGGAAAGATGAAGAAGATATGTTAGGAAAGAAGAACTTCGTTAGTTGAGGAGTTGCGCCGAGGCACTGAATGACACAATTCATGTAGCAAGAGTTTCCAAGGTTTGTGAGACCTGTGGCGTATTGTTCAAGGAATTTGATGGGACTCAGACCATTTACCTTGGGTTCTTCGCCTGGCAAAGTTCCGCCCATGTATTGAAAGTTTGAATCCTTCTTGGATGAGACGGACGACGATCTTCTTTTTTGTGGCGACTCGATTTTCGGCTTCTGTTGCTGCGGTGGTAGAGAAGTTACTTTAGTATTTGTGGAAGTGGGGCTGATGGATGGCGCTGGCTGCGACCTAGGTTGGTGTATAGTTGGCAGACTCTCACTCAAGATATTGTAGGAACCAGAAGACGAATGTGGAACTTGGTATAAGTTTAGTTTCGGTAGTTCAGGACCCGATTTTGCTGTAGACAAGTATTCTCCAAAATTCTTGAGGTATGGGGACGACGATCGGCTGAGAGATCTTGCATCTGACTTCGCAATATAACCGTTACTTCTGGAAGATAAAGGGATACTGCCGCTACTCTCCCTGGAAAGTGATGCTTCGGGTCGCTTGAGAACTTGCGGAGTACTGGTTTTAGTGATGTACTTCTCGCCATATATGTCATACCACCCCTTAACGCCACCGGCCAATACGCAAGGGTGTTGCTTCAATTTGGAGCTGATGTACTTGTTATTATAAGTTATTACATTTATCAATTTTTTCAATGGACTTCGTGCTATTATACCATTAGTGTCCTCGTTCACTAACAGCTTCTCTAGCGAGACGAACCTGTCATCATCATCAATACTTGGTCCATAATGCAAGTTATAAACTACCACCAAACTGTAAGTAAATCTTCTCAAAAATCTTTTATATTGATCTGATGGAAGTAGCATTTCTAGGCGTGCCTCTAATTGTTCGTCTGATATGTCATCAGTACCATTTTGTAAAGTATGCAATATTGCTGGCTCGATATTCACTATTTCGTCGTACTTTATGTGGTTGTAATCGTATTCCTTCCTACCCCTGAAGTCGATCAATAGTACTTTACTTGCAGAACCTTGCTCCGGGTATAGTAGTGAATATAATTCGGAGGGCGTTATGAATTCCTTATATTTGAATTTCTCGACGCTTATAGCTCCCTTACTGGGGGCTTCCAAGGCCCCAGTTGTAGGCCCGTAGGCAGTGGCGTTCGTACTCTCCTCTGAATCGGGAAGAGGTGACATCTTCAAATGATTGAATCGTGCTAATAACGGATCTAATGGCATATCTGATTCATCCTTCAGCTCTCCAGCCCTCTTACTGACGAGAAATAATCGTACCCTTTCATGGCTCTTCCTTTTGCTTGCAAGGGTAGCCCGAATATCACCTAGGAATCCTTCCACTTGCTCAATAGCATCATCCTCACAATATTTATATAAAGCCATCACTAAATTATAACTGACAAAGGCCAACTCGTAATCGCAATAGCCCAATCGTTCAAGCTTTTTCGTTTCGTTTGCAAATACCTCCATAAGAGACACCTGGTATCCAAGAAGCTTCCGCCGCCCGTTTGAACCTGAGATTAAATGAGTGGCAATTCTTGCTGATAAAGACTCTAGGTCCTCAACGCTTTGAAACCTTTCAACTTCTGACCTCATGTAGTAGTTTTAGGCCTCCGTTTCTAGAAATATTGACTAAATTATATCGGTTAACACTATCTTTTATAATAACCATATAAATAAGCATTTCGATTAAGTTCGTATTTTTATCGAGATCCAAAATGGTTCCAAAGAGACGAAATCGTGTAAAAATACAATATATCACTAAAAATACCATATATATCTAACTAAAAGCTATTTCTAAACTCCTTCAAGCCAGACTCAAACCCTTGCTCCCATTCCCAGAGGAATTTCAGCAGGCCCTTGTCCTTTACGTGTTCGGACAATCTTGCAGCTCCCCAAGCACCCGATCTACCGATTACCGAACCATTGAATTTGGCAAAAGCCAAAGAGTCCTTCCACGCAGTGGTAAACCCATCTTTGTACCTGTCATGTTCGTACTTCTCTTTGGAATTTTGTTGATTCCAGTAATCTTTATGGGCGGAAAAGACGTTATTCAATTTGTCATTCATGACTGACTCGTCAGGCAATTTCTTGCCAGCTATGGCTATAGGGGGACGGATCGCTCCCTTATTGACCATAGTTCTAAAATCCCATTCGCCACCATTTCCCGACTGGAATTTGAACGTCCAGAAGAAAGAGCCGAATCCGGCCCTTTGGGCCATAAGATCCACCTGACGATTACCGTAATCAACCACCAATTGGTCTCTGTGCTGTTCGGCCCCGTCTTTGGACCACGAAGCGCCGTCTATGACGCATGAGTACTCTCCGACCATGAAATCGACACCTTTCCCACCATCGTTGAGGTTTGTTAGCAAATCCTTGTCCAAGTCGCTAATTATTTGCTGAGGAGATTTCTTCTTGTCATCATCTGAAAAACATCTGTAGCAATGGTCGTCGACGACAGCACCCAAAGATTCCTTATCAGACTGGTTTCCCTGGACCCACTTTACCCACTGGTCTGGCCACCATCCGTCGGAAATAATAACCGGCACTTCCTGGTCGGCCTCGCGAATCAGGTTGATGGCTGCAGCGTAGTATCGTGTTTGCCTTTTCGGATCGTTGGCAAACTCGGCCTCGTTGACAATTTGAATGGCCGCAACATTCTCGTACTTTTTCAAATCCTCGGCAACAAAGTGCAACATGCCGCAGATCATTAGCTGAAGCTCCTGGTCGTTCCAGAACCCTGCTTCACCTCCGCTCTTCTCGCCACTATGATCACTGTTATTGGCCCCTTTGGGCAAACCATGTATGTCTACCACAACAGAAATGTCGTACTTATCGGCCTTCTCCACAAACTCCTTCTTAAAGATCTCCCATGCGTTGGTATACACTGAACTGGCATACTTCTCAAATTTGGTGCCCTTTGCATATTTCCCTCCGTCTACATCCCAATATCCTAGTGGCACTCTTATGGAATCGACCCGGTGGTCTTTCATCCATTTCCAGTCATCGTCATTCAAAAAATGGCTCCAATGGTATTCAAATTTTTTTTGCGCTTCCTGAGCTCCGTTCTGGTCCACTTGCTTCTTCACTGCCTCTAACTCACAATCCGCTCCGTCGAGGAACAACTCATGGAATATCCACTTCTCCATTACAAAACATGCCCCGATGTTTACCCCGAAGTTATGACGGGATTGGTAGATTTGTCTTTTGCTGGGTTCCTTACCAGGACTTGCCGCTGGTGCTGCTGGTCCAATCTTGGAGCCTTTGGCCTTAATCTTTAATTTGTCAAACATGCTTAATTAAGTGTTGAATAGTCTACAATACACAATTGACTGAGTTATAAGGGCTGATCGGTTACTAATATAGCTAGACAAGGTGTCAAGCCTCAATATCATTTGGCTGACCTATAGTCGTATTTGATAACAACGCTTGCTATTCACATCAATGTGTCGCAAACTGTGTCGCAAATTTTTATGAAAAATGACACTGATTTGATCATCTCCACGATCGAGCTATTAGTCAAAGCGTCCAGTCTACGGGCATGGAAAAAACAGCAAGATCCCAGGGATGGAAGTGGAGGAAAGTAGAAATGGAGAGTTAGAGTGGCCAAAGCCGTTCCAGCGGCTATTCAGGGTTTTTTTCCAGATTAATACCCACTTGACATTTCTCTCATCACATTCGAGATCTACTATACCCACATACGAGCTTTTGCATAAGCTAAACGGCGACATAAGCAAGTTAGACTTGGCGGTAATCAAGGAGCTTTTACCGAACGGTGACGTCTGCTTCGAGTATGTGGACGAAAACCAAGTGATGTTATCGTTTGCTGAAAAAGTCCAATTTGACTGGAACACTGGATACAAGCAGTCTAAGGCCAGTGGGGTATATGAGGCCTATGAGGACGAAGGGGAAGGAAGCGGAAAGCCACTATTAATATTTGATTTTAGAGATACTAAGATGCATGGAATAGGGTCTGCTGTCAAGGGAGGCAGGAGAAAGAAGCAAAAGAAGGAGGAGCGGGATAACAATGACGGCTTTTTTCTCTCCTCCAAGGAGCTCAGTCTTCAAAATCTTACACATAAACAGCTTCTGAATATGATAATGGGACGAAATGAAAAATTCAAGAAGTGTGTATCGGAATACTTGCAAATTTTTAATCAATCAAAAGATAACGAACAAGATAACGCTATGACTGAACTAATCCAGCGGGCTGAACCGAAAATTCCGATAGCACCGAACTTAAGTGATCCAATAACTGCACTCACACAAAGAGATGTTGAGGTAGTTGAGTCCGACGAAAAACCGACGTTAGATGCAATGATTAGTGTCTTGAAGAAAAAGCCATTCTATAAACAGCAGATCGTCGCGCTTGAAACATTCACACATGCTCAAACAGCAGCTTACCGAACACTACCATTGAAAAAGGAGGGACAGCCAAGTGTAATACATCTGGACTTGAAGCGGGCACTTCTCGATTACAAAAGTATTTCGATTGATCAAGGTTTGTATCTGCATCAGGTGGATGCAATCAAGGCATTAATGTTCGATGACGATTCAAAGAACCATGTCATTGTCAGCACCTCCACCAGTTCTGGTAAATCCCTTATATATCAAATACCAGTCATCAATGATATTCTTTGGGATATCAGCAAAAATAAGACAAAACGATCAAGTACTGCGTTCTTCATATTCCCTACCAAAGCACTCGCTCAGGATCAAAAGAGACATTTACAAGACTTCATCAATCATCTCTCGTTAAACATGAAAAGAAAAATCATCATTGATACCTATGATGGAGACACTCCGGGGCAAGATAGGGGCCATATTCGAAACTTCGCTGATATTATTTTCACGAACCCTGACGCAATACATGCATCCATATTACCAAATCATAATGGTCTTGCTGGCAGTTCATCTGGATGGCATGACTTTTTGGCTAACTTGAAGTATGTCATAATGGACGAGTTGCACGTATATAAAGGCACGTTCGGAATTCACGTCAGTTATGTTATGACAAGATTAATGCGACTAAAGTCACATTTGAATAAGGAAAACGGTCTCTTTCCCCAGCAGAATGTTCAATTCATTTCGTGTTCTGCAACTATACTGAACCCTGTCGGCCATTTTCGAGCTGTTTGTGGTATTCCTAGCAAAGAGAAGGTTGTTCATATTTCCGAGGATGGAAGCCCCTGTTCAGAAAAAAAAATTATTGCTTGGACTCCTCCTCCTTTGATGAATAAGAAGGGTGAAACGCAGGCAACTTTGACTTCTGCTACAAGCTACGAAATCGCAGACCCTTCCCAGTCCATTTTAGTTCCAAGAGAGAATTCTATAGTGGAACTGTCGAAGATATTGCTTCAGCTTCTAGTTAACTTGCCAAACATTAAAGTGATTGTTTTCTGTCCAATTCGAGTTGTCTGCGAGTTGATGATGAAAGAAATTAGAAGCTTGCTTTCATCTCATCCATTTTATTCAAACTCAACCTTGTCCGAACATGATATCATGTCTTACAGGGGTGGCTATTCAAAGACTGATAGACGTTTAATTGAGGAAAAGATGTTTTCTGGAAAGCTAAGAGCAATCGTAGCTACAAACGCGTTGGAGCTTGGGATAGATTTGTCCGACTTAGATGTTGTTATAAGTTGCGGTTTCCCCATTCTGAAGCTGAACTTACATCAGCAGTTTGGCAGAGCTGGACGAGGAGACACGTCACAGGGTAGCTTGGCCATATTCGTGGCAGGGGCAAAACCGCTTGACCAATACTATCTTAGTAGACCTCTCGAGCTCTGCGACAAGAATACGTATGAAGATTTATGTGTTGAAGGATTGATGGACATTGGCCTGCAGCAGTTGATAATGGAAATGCATTTACAGTGCGCCGCATTTGAGTGGCCCATTGAATTAGAGAATGACGTTGACTGGTTTGCACCAGATGGCTCTATAGCCAGAAGTAATTCTTTCGTGAAATTATGCCGGGAGCGATTATACAAGGATAAAAATGGCAAGTATCGGACTAATCCCAAATTTTTGCCTTGGCCGGTGGAGAATGTTGCTATAAGAGCTATCGAGGAAATACAGTTTGCGGTTGTTGATGTAACTAATGGCCGCAATATTGTCATAGAAGAAGTTGAAGCACTGAGGACTAGTTTTACTTTATACGAGGGAGGAATATTCTTACACCAAGGCTATCCATACTTAGTAAAAGAGTTCAGTTCAGATGGCCACTACGCTAAAGTTCAAAGAGTAAAGGTAGACTGGATCACTCATCAGAGAGACTTCACCGATGTGGATCCCACGGAGGTTGAGTATATAAAGTGCCTTCAGTCATCATATTCAAAGGAAAATAACGACATTCCAGCTTTCTTCGGCAAAATAGAAACCACAATAGTAGTGTTTGGTTACTTTAAAGTTAATCGGAGATCCGAGATCCTTGAAGCAGTGGAAGTAAAAAATCCTCCTATCACTCTTCATTCAAAAGGTTTTTGGATAGATATTCCGAAAAAGTCTTTAAAAGCTATTCAAGAGAAAGGTCTATCACCCGCGGGTGGTATACACGCAGCCCAGCATGCAATAATGAACATACTTCCACTCTTCATTAGCGGTGGTGCGACAACTAGCCCAAATGCGAGATTTAGTTCAAATGTTGGTGAAGCAGAATTAATGACTGAATGTAAAGCACCAGAAAAAGAGTTCGCTCAGAGACAAAGCAAGCGTAAAAGGCCAGCTCGCCTAATCTTCTACGATGCCAAGGGGGGCTCTCAAGGTTCCGGTGTAGCGTCTAAGACATTCGAGCATATTGACGAGATTATAGATACTACTTACAGCAGGGTAAAGGAGTGTGAGTGCGAGTGGGGATGTCCCTGCTGTATAACGGCTAGCTTTTGTAAAGAAATGCTGCTTGTTATGTCTAAGCCTGCCGCGATTATTATATTAGGTAGCTTATTGGGAATCGCTTTGAATGATTTGGTACAAATGGTCCCCGATGGGCCAGAGCAAAACATGCCTAATTTGATGGTGGAGACGATTGAGCCAATTGGCAGTACAGTGAAGCTAGCGGAGGACGTAGAGATTATAGAGGCAAGGGAAATTCATCTGCCATTGTCGCCGGTAGTTAAAGCAGAAAACATTGGAAGTTTACTTGCCAAACAAGAAGATGAGTAGCAGCGTGGTACTTTGAAAGAACAAAAACATATCTATCTATGGACGTCTCATTTTGAAGTATTTACAAAATATACAAATGAATGTGGTCATCATCGCAAAGCTACTTATTTTTTCTTCCCGTAATAATAGATGCTTTTCGAGATAACTTTTGAACCAAATTTCCCTTCTTGGGTGATGGATCATCATTGAGTGATATCTCAGACCCATGTCTGGTATTCATGGAAAGACGGTTTTGACGTGATGATACAATATTATTTGTGAAAGATTGTCTTCTCACCTTACCTCCCGGGGTGTATTGTCCTGAAGTTTGCCTTCTATCTACATTATCCGTTGAGGCATTAGCAGAAACTGGAGGCGTTGGTAATGGCCGCTTTTGTAGTGCTGGACTGAATGGTAGGTGTTTACGCTTAGCGAGACGAAACACGTTTTGAACAGGCTTCAAGTAAATTGAAGCCAAGCTGCCTATGTTTAATTCCAATTCTTCTAGAATTAATGGGTCTATATTATCGTTCTCGGAGGAAATGAAGGGATTAGAATTCAATATGATCTTTTTTGTATTCTCTTGAAATTCGCCATTCGGACCATTCGCCTGTTCTGCGGAGAGTAGCCTCCAGTACATGAAACCGCGATCTCTTATATCTGGGTTATCAACCTCCTCGGTGGCCCATTTAAGCACGTGTAAAACCAAGCTTTCACCCTTCGTTGGGACTTTCAAATATAATTTGGTAGCAGCTGTCAAAATAGCATACTGAACTTCGATTGGATCTTCTTTAAAGTGTACCATGAGATCCTTCATGATCTTCTCTGCCTTATCAATGTCCTCGCAGTATTGACCTAATATCCAGATCATCGCCGCCTTGGCATCAGGTTCCTCAATGAGCCTATAATGCTTCATCAATTCTTCTATGGCGAAGTTGAATTTTCCTGGGTATTTACGTAGAATATTTTTTATTACAACAGCCGACTCTTGTACAATGTAAGGTATCCCGTTAGAGACTAAATCACAGAGTACATCGACACATTGATCAGCAGCTCCTGATAGTTTCACTGCTAAATTACCAAAGGCTCTGATTGCCTTCCGAGCCATCGCTACATCAACCTCCGTGGCATATTCTTCCAACTCTTGTAGCACAACATGCACATTCTCCTCGTTAGCTGCCAAGTAAATAATTTCTAACTTTGTATCCTTAACGTAGATGGGATCGTCGTAACGGCAAAAAAACATCGCCACGTCGAAACTAATCAACTCCTTTCTTCCTAGCAATAAAAGTATTACGTTCCTTAAAACAAGAAATTGAATCTCTGGCGGCTTCGATAGCAAAGACACAAGAGAAGAGCCTATTCTTTTGGATAATGTCGGTATAATAAGTTCTGGGTTCCTCACATAGTTGCTATAGTATACGATTACTTTTATCGCATTCAAGATAACTGAAGAATTTTCATGTTGTAAAGACGGTATAACGGCCTCAATCAAATCCAACGCTTCTTCAGTCGTTTGCGGTACATAAGACACGAGAGAGTTTAATATGTAAATTTGACTCCACTCATTTGTTTTGCTCAAATAGGAGATCAATTTCAACGCGTGGCTTTTGTCAATCTTTAAAGTCATGCTCTTACTATTTTCAGTAATGTAGTTGAGGGCAGCCAATGCATTGGCCACTACGGCCTCATTCTTGTCGTACAAGAGCTCGTTCAAATCCTCAATGAGGTGTTCTTTCGTCGTTCTTTCGGGGTCGTGCTGGTAAAGTCTCGATACAGCAAAGGCAGCCGATCTTCGAACGTACAGGTCCGGGTCAGCTAAAACCTTTCTCACACTTTGAAATGTTAGCTCTACATACTCCAGGTTCGGCACTGATGAAAGAGTCCTGAACGCCAACGCTCTCATGACTGGGTTGAAATCGTCCTTGAACCGGCTCAAAAACGGTAGCGCTTCGTACGCATCCTTCGGACTAGCGCTGGCAAAAGCAGCCACATACTGTAAGCACATTTTCCTAATTTCAAAGTCGTCAATGTGCATAAGTCCGACTATGTCTGGAAATAGCCTCACAAGTTCGTTATTGTTCAAGATGATGTTGGCAATGACTTTTTTCAACACAAATTTGATCCGACTTTGCGGTTTTGACTTTTTAAGACATCTCTCCAATTCTGCCCTTAGTTCTGTTGTCTTGGTCTTAGCGAATAGCTTTCCATCACTCATTGTATTGACTAAAATCGCTACTATATAATGAATAAAAATCAATACTGATAATCGAATTTAAGGCCCTTGCCTCTATACAGGAACTTGTATCATCATTAACCAAGCATATATTTAAGTAGCATAACAAGAGCGTATCAACACGCTTTCGAGAGCATGGAGTATATTGTACTGCAGTCATTGAGGTGCTCAAGTTGGAACTCAGGTGAAAAAGACGTTGAGAACATGAAAAAGTTGGGGTATATGTGAAATCAGAAAAAAAGAAGTTGAACAAAGAACAAAGCAGATAATTGCAAACAACTGATTCATGACAACTGTACAAAGCCAGATGCATAACTAACACTGCTGTCGGAGTACCTATGAGATTCGCCACTCTGCGAGTAGTTGATCCAGTTGAAAACTCTATCATTGGCGACAGCAATTTCTCCGAGTCTGCGACTTTCTTCAAGAAGACGAAGGACAACAGCGATAGGCTTTTGGCCGCAGATCGTGTTACCAGTTATAGAAATGTAGGATTTCCACTTTGCGGAGGAGCCGGTGGACGCTATTTTCATCGCTTCTCGGTCCAAAAGCTCGATTGATTTGTGGACCGGAAGGTCCAGCCCCTTGAGTTTTGTTGACAGACGCAATGTAACTAAATCTTTCTCTACAATATCGCTCGTGGGCGCTTGAGGAAGGTACTCCGTGTAGCCAAAGCGCGAGCCCCAGTGACAGAAATCGGAACTTATGATAAACGTATTTTCCTCTTGCCCCATGTACGGTAACAATGCCTCCACCAAGTCGTCGCTCAACCTGTCCCCCAAGCCACTGATCATAATGGGCACTATCTTGGGCATCCCCTGAGTGAGGTGTTTGCATCTATAGTGGATAAATGGAGCGTGCATTTCGAACGAGTGCTCGTCTTCGTCGACTTCCTCACTCATGAATTTAAAAACGGTGTCTCCAGCTGACCCCTTAGTAGCCACTAGCCTCTTGTTGGTCTCGCTATCGACTGTCAAATTGCCAAATGGGGTCTCGTAGTGGGTGAATGGGGAAACCATAACCGTGTTTTTAAAGTAAACATGATGTGAGGGACCTAACATGAATACCCGCTTTACTTTCGTCGTATCCCATGCAGCGAATGTTTCTGCGAGCCGTGCACCGCTGTACGTATACCCAGCGTGTGGACCTATCAACACCCTGGCTCCGCTAACGGGTACCAGACCGCCTTCCACCCCTGTCTCTGCTTGTCTGAAAAACCCCTCCAATTGCGTCCTGAGCTGGTTCGAGCTGCTCGAATACCAAGTTCCTGCGTGAGTTGCTGGACGAATAGACATGTTATCTTTGCGATGACCACCAAGCAGGGAAAACAATTTCTTTCTTCGTTACAATAACCACTGTACTTGTGGCAGTGAAAGGCCGTGTATTCAAGTTAAATCAATTTTCCGGTTGTTTGATTCCTGTGCAAAGTCACTGGTCCCTAAAATAGCTTGCTGGCGGTATAAGACGTTCTGGGACTATATATATAGTAGTAAGCCAGAGAGAATAAGCGCAAGATAAGGGTGATTTTGTGTCACTTTCATCTAGCAACAGTCATATTAGGGCCTACAACAAAGTGGCGAACTTTCAACTATCATACAGTCGAATGGTAGCCCAGAGAGACCGTCGTAGGATGGAGGAGGGTCACTTTATGGCTTGTGACTACCCCTGGTGTTTCGATGCTCCTATGAATGGTAGAACCATGTTTAGGGCTCTTATTTTGCAATCAAAATCCCAAATCACAATTCTGGCTCTCATACCACGACTATTCTCGATGTCGCTACTACAGCTCCGTACCAACGATAGTGCTACAAGTGATCCCTCCAAATGTAAAAAAAAGCCTTTTTTTTTCTATATGCTATTTGAAAATAAATAGGTATGATAACGTAGAGTAGCGTAAAATAGCGTAATGTTGCGACCACATTCAAATAGGGAAGCAGAATGGCGACCCCTACCGGAACATAGCGAGCGCACAGTGATCGGGCCCCCAAAATTTTAGCGGAACGGTCCGGCGCTAGCGCGCGAGCAGCGAGAAAAGCGGCGAAAGCTATTTTTTGGTGATTTCCAAAGACCAATCAATTGTCATCAACTCTTCGTCATTGGCACGATACGTGGAAGTGGCATAATAAGTACCTCTGACAACAAAACCACCGGGAGTAGTGTCCTCAGGAAATTGCTTAGTGTAGACTTCATCTGAAGCTTTGAAGTCACCCACTTCGAGAGACCTGCTCTTGACAGTGATGCCATGTCTCTTGACTACCTGCTGGTACTTGAAATCGTTCAAGTCTTTTTTAGCCTTAAAGTGGATAGTCATGACATATGTGGAGTTTTCAGGAATTTTGAACTCGACTTTGTCCGCTCCGCTTACTGGAACCGAAAGCTCTTCACCCCCCTCAATGGAAACGGTGAACTTGATAACTTCGACGTCTGGATGCATTTGAATGGCCATTTTGGTGGTGAGATTATTCCTCTAGTACTAGAAAAAGCTACCTCCATATATGTACGCACCCAGGCCTTATTTATAGAAAGATTTGTCAACCTCGGTTTCGCTGTTTTGTGGGGTTGGCTTTGTATATCGTCGATATCGCACTGCGCAGTACCACCACAATAGAATACCTTTCGGTTTCAAACGCGTACTTGTGTTCCTTGCTTCGTTCTTATGGTAGCATGCATGAACCAACATCAAATTGCTGTGTTTTCTGTGCAACCGTGGCCGCCGGCATTTGGTGCTGTATCCGCTGCGCAGCATGAACAATGCCGTGCAGCCGAGGAGTTCCGAGTAGGGGAGTGCCAGTAGTTTTGGCTATGGTTAGGCGCTGGTACAATTACCAATACGAGCATCCTCAATTGAGTATGGGATAGTCGGCCCGGCCTGGGTTTTGAATGAAATGACATCAACAATTCCACGGTTCTTGTGCCTTACAACCGATCAGACGTCTCTGCATCCAATGCTGCTGTCACCATAGTGAATCAGTCTATATATATATCGAGTGCAAATTGTGTTCTAAAAAAATTGCTGCAATCGCGAGAAGCTTAAACTTATTGCATACAAAGTGAATATGGTTGAAAAATGTATATTTGGGGCTATATACTACAGAGGGACGTGACAACGTCCCAGGATGGCATTGTGGTGTCAAAGTGGTTACTGAAGGTATCACTGAGGAACTCTCACGCGACATTTCAGCCAAGCCGTTCGCTACGAAACGCATCGACTTCCTGCTGTAGTAAGAACTTCAAGTCAGCAATGGAGGTGGCGGTGGACTCGAACTTGAAATCAAATAGGTGGCTACAGTCGGGCTCGTTGGTTAGGTCTCGAACACTGGCCAAAAACGGGTGGGCAAGAGTTTGGTAGATGTCCAACCTGTCCTGTGGATCCCAACAGAGTAAGTTTTGTAGCATGTTGATGGCATAAGTTGATGCGTAGGGGTAGAGATGGATAAAACTAGTGGCTTTGTAGTGGGCTTTCGTAGAAGCGACAAAACGCCAGTCGTATTTTCTGAGGGTTCCTGAGGGTGGAGATCCCAACACCTTGACAATTTCGTTAACCTGTTCGAGCTGGTCCTTGCCAATAAATAGAGGTCTGCGGCCGTACAATTCGGCTAAAATACACCCAACAGCCCAGAGGTCTACTGCTTTGGAGTACTTTTTGTTTGAAAGCATCAACTCGGGAGCTCGATACCACCGGGTGGCCACGTAGTTGGTAATGGGAGCCGATTTCTGCTTGAAGTATTTGGGATTGATTCCGCGAGCCAACCCGAAGTCGCAGATTTTCAACACCCCCTGTATAGTCACCAAGATGTTTCCCGGCTTGAGGTCTCGGTGTATCACGTCTGCCGAGTGTATGTACCGCAACCCACATAGGATTTGGTACACAAAGCTCTGAATATGAAATTCCGAAAACTGGATTGACGAATAGATCACCCGAGCCAAGTCGTAGTCGGCCAACTCCTGGATGCAATATAGTCCCTCGTATGGCAGCGTATATACGATATCCAAGTCTACCAAGTTTACTATCTGTGTGTGTTAGTACTGCAAGCCCTATTCTGTGGAAAAATGGGTGTACCTACGTTTCGGTGGCCTTTGAAGTGTCTCATCAACTTGAGCTCCCTCACTGCTCGCTTCAACAATACTTCTTTCTTGAAAATGTTCGACACCTTTTTGATCGCGAGCTGCATCCTTTCCTCCGGTGTCGAGGCCTTGGTATCTATGGCCGAGCATACGGTCCCGTATGATCCTTTTCCAAGTATGCTTTGGATCTGGTACCTGGAATCGATCGAGAAATTGGCTTCTTTGTAAATGGTATAGCCAGGCCTGGTACATGTACTGCTTTCTCCCAAATCGTTATTTTTTTGATGGCTTTCTTTTCTTGCATGAGGAATCATGGCTGTCTTATTCTTTACTTTACTTTTCTTCTAGAGCTCCCCCTTCTCCATTAAGTCCTTATAGGCCCTCTATTTGATTGCAAAAAATGTTTGTGGTTTGAGTACTAACGGTAAAAGTGACACAAAATCCTTTGGAACTGGATCGCTTATGTAATCAGCAAAAAACTTTCAAAATCAGTGAAAAAGTGACTAACGCCAGTGAGTTTAAAGGTTTTTAGACAGTATTTGCCTATAGAATAGAAGTTTGAGTTGTAGCGGAAGTAGCAAGAAGAACCAGAATGAGCACATCCAACTGCAGATTTTACGAAAACAAGTATCCCGAGGTGGACGAAGTTGTGATGGTCAACGTCCAAGAGATCGCTGAGATGGGCGCGTACGTCAAGTTGTTGGAGTACGACAATATCGAGGGGATGGTGTTGTTGTCGGAGTTGTCTAGAAGACGGATTCGGTCTATCCAAAAGTTGATTCGTGTGGGAAAAAATGAGGTGGCTGTCGTATTGAGGGTTGACAAGGAAAAAGGGTACATTGATTTGTCAAAAAGAAGGGTTTCGGCCGAGGATATCGTCAAGTGTGATGAGAGATATAACAAGTCCAAAGCGGTGCACTCGATCCTCAGACACTGTGCCGAAAAATTCACCATTTCTTTGGAGACTTTATACCAATCTATCGGGTGGCCCTTGAGCAGAAAGTACGGCCACGCCTACGACGCCTTAAAGTTGTCGATCACCGACCCAACCATTTTCGACCAGATTGAAGCACCCTCTCCCGAAGTTTTGGAAGAATTAAAGGTGTATATCTCCAGAAGATTAACGCCACAAGCCATCAACATAAGAGCTGATGTCGAAGTGTCGTGCTTCAGCTACGAAGGTATCGATGCTATAAAGAAAGCTTTAAGAGCCGCTGAAGATGTGTCGACAGAACAAATGGAGGTGAAAGCGAAATTAATCGCCGCTCCTTTATACTTTATTTCTGTTCAAGCTTTAGATAAGAACCAAGGGATCGAATTATTGGAGAAAGCCATCGGAAAGGTATCAGAAAGTATCGAAAACTCAGGTGGGCTTTGCAAAGTCACAATGTCACCAAAGGCTGTTACTGCAACCGAAGACGCTGAATTGCAAGCATTATTGGAAAGGAAAGAGGCCGAAGACAAAGAATCTTCAGACGAAGAGGAAGAAGAATGAGATAATTAATGCCCGCATAACATCATTACCTTTTCTCTTATTTCGTGTCATATATTCTTCCCTTATATATAAAGTTTATTCATATTCTGTATCATTATACACGGGTTCTTATATCAAATTGTAATTCGATAGAACTATTTAAAAGGTAAAGATTTACTTATGACTAGTTGGTGTCTATTGGTTCGTTCAACGATGTAGGCAGGGAGGTTCGAAACTAGCTGTGAAGGTATCTTTAAGTCCGTGACAGATTCTGGAATCAATAAATGATCGATATTGGTCAACTCCTGATTGCCACTCAAATCCAACACCTTCAAATTATTGCCAAATCTGACGTTTCTTATGATCCTCAACTCATTATATGCCAAGCTCAACGTTTCTAAGCTATAAGGAAATTCTATGGATTCCACGCTTTTTATTGAATGGTACCCGAGCTTTAAAGTCTTTAGACTGGGTGGAAATATAACATCTTTCAAAGTGGTTATATGTTTGTCATTGTCGTCGATGTCGGGGTCCATTTCAAGGTCAAGCAATTCTAGTCCAATCGGAAATTGGACATTTTTCAAAGTGGTAACTAAATTATTACCTAAATACAACTCTTTCAATGCACTGGGGAATTGAACTTTGTTTAGGGTTTTGATATTATTGTTGCTCAAATACAAGGCCTCGATACTATTGGGAAGTTTTAAAGGATTGATGCTGTTAACTCCATTGTGTCCCAAATTTACTTTTTTCAAAAAAGGTGGTAACTTTAAACCTCTGGTATTTGTCATGGACTGCTGCAAATTCAAAGAATGCAACAGATCGGGAAACTTTACCCCTGTCATCGATTCGTTAGGTATACAAGAGATATCCAAATATTCCAAACTCTCAGGAAATTTGACTCCTTTAATGCATTCTATCGGGTTTTGAGATAAGGATAAATACTTCAAATTCCTTGGGAAATTCACACCTCTCAAGCTGTCAATTCTATTCTGCGAAACGTCGAGTGTTTCCAACTTGGAGGGAAAATCCACGTAATTCAAAAAATAAAGTTTGTTTTCGACCAACTGTAGTTTTTCAAGAGACGGTGGAAAGGTAACGTTGTCAATGCTCGAGATAGACCCATTACATGCAATAAGGATTTTCAATTTAGGTGGCATCTTGAACCCGGCTAGCGTTTCCAACGAGTAGCCCCCCCCTATATTCAAAATTTCCAACGAGTCGGGAAATTTGACACCAGGGAAAAACCGAATACAATTTTCTCCATAATCAAATACCTTTAAATTCTTCCAATTTTGAATGTCGTCCTGAATTTCTTGCCCTAGTTTGGCTAAATCGTTCCTCTCTGTACGGAATATAGTATTTATCTCGTACTTATTGATCACCGAACACTGCACCACTTGATCTCCTGCAATTTTGCTTAGCACCGAGAGGAAGTTGAGGTATTCCTCCTTTTCGAAATCCTGATAGTCTTCCCATTTTTTGTGTGAATCGAAGTGCAAGTGATAGGCAATTTGTGGAATGCTTCGTATTTTTTCAGAAGCTGTCTCGATGAACCTGCTTAGCTTTTTCAAATTACTTTCAAACTCATCGTTATATTCTACGCAGATATTCAAATATTCGTACGAAGTAGTGGCTAAAGAAGGATTCGAAATCAACTGCTCTACCACATTAAGCTCAATTGTCGTCACTTTCTCGTCTTTCTTGCCTTCAAACCCTTCCAATAGAGTTTTCATGTGCATATAGCGAGGCTTATCGTAAAGTATAACCAATCTATTCTTCTTTCCAACTGTATCAGAACCATGAACCTGGTTAGTGGCCGAGGAGGACAGATCAGCGCTCTCCAATTTTGGTTTCTTGGTCGGTACCTGTTCATGCGCTGATATGGCCGTTGGCTGAGATACCGAGTTTAAAGGTGATATATTTATTTTTTGATCCTCTTGCGACGGATGTTTGGCTAAAGCTTCAGAAATTTCAGAAGCATTCTCTACTTGGTGATTCACCGAAGTAGCTAAATCCTCCTGGGTCTCCATCTTCACGACTAATTTCAATTATTCACGGTCATTAAGTATTTAGATTTTTTTTCATTAGAACTGTATATTCTGCATAGATTATTATTAGTGAGAGTTGTGATATAATAAATATATATGTATTGAAGTTTAGTGAAATATTAAAATGATCATTTATGCTCTTTTGCGAGGCCACTTGAAACAATTTGCAAGGGCTACGTTCCAAGGAACTTTCACTGAAAGGTGTCCACCAAAATCAGAGTCGGATTCCGTGCCCACAATAGTATCTCTACCTATAATGTAGCCTCTAACAACTAACATCAGCAATGCACATACAGCAAAGGATACACCAGCAAATACAGAGCAGTACATGTACTGTTTTGGGTCGACTTGGTTTCCACTTCCTGTCTTCAACGATACACCAATGATAGGAGACACGATACCGGCAACGCCAATGAAAACCCATAACATGCAAAATGCGACGTTCATTTTGTTAAGCCCTACTAGTCTTGCTACCGAAGGTGCCAGGGTCCCATAAATGGTCCCCATGATCGATCCCTCGATAAGAGCGAATATGATAATGGTAGCATAGTTTCTGGCAGGTATCCACATGGCCAAACAAAAAATGGCTGCCAAAACATAGGTGATGGTCACCATAGTGATGGGACCGACTCTATCGGCAATCAATCCAACAACAGGTCTGCCTAAGCACGAGCCAGTTTGAACCATGGCCGATACGATGGACCCCTGGTACTCACTGTACCCAAGAGACGTGGTGAAATTCACCAAAGTGTACAACACAACAACATATCCAAATATACAGGTGACAGCGAAGAGACAGAAGAGCCAGAAACCAACGTTCTTGAGGCATTCGACGTCTATAATAGTGAACTCAATGCGACTTTCTTTTGAACGAGTCCGTATAATCAAGCAAGCGAGACACACCAACCCGAAACCTATGATACTTTGGGCCCGAAGAGCCCAAAACACATCGCGTGCCTCAATGACCTTTTGCATGCCGAGATTGAACACAATGCCTCCCACACCTGACCCGGCAGTAGCTATACCACCCAGTAATGTTCTCTTCTTCTTGAAATATTGTGGGAGCAAAGTGAGCCCGGGAAGCGAGATACACGCAAGCCCAAAACTCTGTAATACTCCCTGAGTCATATACAACTCCCATAAGTTGACCGAAAAACTGGCCATCATCAACCCTGAAAACTGCAAGCAATTGCCCAACATGATCATGGGCCTCGTGCCAATTATACCCTGGAGGTAGTTGATAAAAGGAGCAAACATAAGCCCCGTACCAAAAGCAAGGCCCCCTATGGCACTGTAATCCAATTTGCTTGCCCCCTTGAATGTATTATTGTTCAAGTAGTACGAGAAGTATACGGCGAATCCCGAGTTCATACCCCAGGTTGAAAAATTGAGCAAAAAAATTCCAAAAGTCACCACCCATCCGTAGCCTCCATCTGGCACGTCTGAAGCTTCCTGTATATTTTGTTCTTTGCTCTTTTCCACATCTCCGAACCCACTCTGGTTATCATTCAAATCTGAATTGTCAATCGATGAGCCAGACGATATTTTTGGTTCCTGACGGATTTGTTCCTCAGTATCCTGCATTTTTGAAACTAGATTTGGCCAAATACCTAAGCTGAGTTTCAACTTGTCCGCAGCTCTTCAAACAGTGGAATCGTCTTAACCTAGATTATTCTAGATGAGAGGATGTCATAGAATAGGCTTTATATAAGTATTTGATGAGTACTAGCTTGGGTATAATCACCGGCCCGATGTCCGAAATCCCGGTTATATTTCCCGAATAGTTTAGCCGAACAAAGTAAAATCTCCGGACGAGCGCCACGGCTGAACTATTCACTAGCAGCGACTGAGCAAGAACTGTGTAGCACATTTAATAATCATTACTGTGATTACATACGGATCATATGACCCATGCTGGTTATTTGTCCTCCATTTTTGCTTAAACCACTTGGCTATAGGTTATCTGCTATATTCAAATGTTTGTGCAAATATAGCGGAGGACGCTATCTGTACAGGTAAGGCTGCGACCGTTTGTATAAGTCAAGACTATCACTAGTAGTGAATAAAGTGTTTTGATGAGGTTCGTAGCATTACCATTGTAATATGCCCCGTAACTCAGATACCTAATTTAAGTCTTTTCGTTAAGGTAGGTGATCCACCAAAAGAAAGAAATGCGAGAAAACAATCTTGTGACAGATGCAAAAAAGCGCAACTATAATGCGCAAAGAAAAACGTCAAAAAAAATAAACGGGGCAAGCTGGGAATTGAACCCAGGACCTCCCGCACCCTAAGCGAGAATCATACCACTAGACCACATGCCCGCTTGTTGTTGATGACGTTAAAGAACAATACATTATTAGTTCGCAACTGGCAATGACTACTTTTCGATTTATTGTTTTAGCGTTTGATAGGATATATTTATTGATATGAGTTAGTTATAGAATTCTTATCCTGTGGTTGGCATACTATGAGTATGTTTTCATGCTTTATCATATGAGCAGGAGCTAGGTAGTTTTTTTTTCTAATAATTACATTTTTCTGAAAATTGTAAAAGGGAACCAATACTAATACCAGTTCATGAAGTAAGCTTCCCTTTCAGCGCTAATCAATATCAATTTATTTCAACAGTTGACCACTAAACTCCATGAACAGTCTATATATGACAGCTACTTTAAGTCGGATGTGCTCTGTAGTGACCCTACAATTACGAACTTCAAGATGCGGTCCTTACACTGTTAGTGTCGCAGAGAAATCGCAGCAATGCCTTGAAGCGGAACACCCATCAGAGATTAGCCCAACAAGCGGGTATTGACCTTCAAATATTTACTAGTCTCCTTGGTATTTGTTAGCATACAAAGAAAGCTTGCCGCAGACAGTTACCAGGAAGCAGGCACCACTGAATGTGCAGCTGTTACGACGTCGGTTTTAGTTGAAGCGAAGTGAAGGTATTTGATAAGAAGTAGTCTTTCGAATGAGTAACCATGTCGAGAAGCACACTTGCTGTATCGACAACCCGATAGTTGGCTGCTTTCATGTTGTGATACTATAAAGTAAAATGGTGGGCTTCGAGGCTCACTTGACTCTTCGCGAAATGGCCGTATAGGTCAACTTTTTCGCCTAACTCTCTATTAAAATTAGTCGCTGTTCATCTACATTCATGATAGGCAATCCATGTACATGGAATAAAGTACTAAAGTACTCGAAGAAGCTCGAAGGAGATTCGTTCTTGAGATCATTGCATTCTTCCAGGGTGGTATCAAATGAAAGTCGCTTAAATTCAGTGCCGATCAATAGGACCAGGAATATTGGCATAATTGCACATATTGACGCCGGCAAGACCACTACCACGGAACGGATGCTATTTTACAGCGGCAAGACCCGTCGTATTGGAAATGTCGATGAAGGAGATACAGTCACAGACTATTTGCCTTCGGAAAGACAAAGAGGAATTACGATTCAACTGGCAGCGATCACGATACCTTGGAACAATAACAAAATTAATATAATCGACACCCCTGGGCACGCAGACTTCACATTTGAGGTAACAAGGTCATTGAGGGTGCTAGACGGTTGCGTCACAATATTGGATGCGGTTGCCGGAGTAGAGGCCCAGACTGAAAAAGTGTGGAAGCAGGCTGATGCTCTAGGCATCCCCAAAATTGCATATATCAACAAGATGGACAGAGACGGTGCAGGGTTCAGCCGTACTGTGAAGGAACTCATTCAAAAATTGCAAACAAGGGTAGTCTTATGTAACATTCCATACTTTGAGACCAAGGGCCACGAGGTTCCGGTATTCAGAGGAGTAATAGATATTTTGAACAAAAAGCTTTTGAAATGGAAACCTGAGAGTGACTACAATGGGAAAGATATTATCGTCATGGATTTGGAGAAAGAAAAAAGCAGCCAGCCCGACTTGTATGAGATGGCCCGCAAAAGCAGGGAGTCGATGGTCGAAACTCTTGGCGAGTTCGACGAATCAGTCATCGATTCTTTTTTAGAGAATGATGAGGATTACATGAAAATCCCAACCTCGCTTTTGAACATTGCAATCAAGAAAACAACCCTTCAAAATTGTGTTACTCCTGTAATGTGTGGCGCCTCTTTCAAAAACATTGGCGTTCAACCACTTTTGGATGCAGTTGTAAACTATTTGCCGTCTCCGTTGGAAATCCAAATTCCCGAAATAAGCTCCAATACTTCTAGGAACTCAAAAATGAAGAACAAAAATCGTAAGAAGAAGTCGGAATCAAGCGTGGTTGAAGTCCCATTGTCAATGGAAGATAAGCGAGGCCTTATTATCAATAGGGATCCCAATTTAACAGCAGCGTTAGCTTTCAAAGTAATAACTCATCCAACTCGAGGCGCAATGACGTTTTTTAGAGTCTACAGTGGCAAGTTGACATCAAATTCTATAGTGGTTAATACTAGAACTGGTAAGAAAATTAACGTGAAGAAGCTTCTATTGATGCATGGAGATGAGCCAGAGACTGTTGGTCTGATAAGTTCGGGAAATATTGGTGTTATTTCAGGGACAGATGATGATATTATAACTGGGGATACGATAATATCTCATGGCGCTGTAAACAAACAATTCAACGACCTAGAGACTAACTTGAAAATGTTACCAATTGAAATTCCACCACCCCTTTTCAACTCATGTATAGAGCCAATGACGGCTGGTGATACCAGACATATGAATAGTTGCATCCAGGTCTTGTCGAGAGAAGATCCATCATTGAAGGTAAGCACAGACGAAGACCTTGGCCAAACAATTCTAAGCGGCATGGGCGAATTACATTTGGAAATAATCAAAGAAAGACTAGTCAAGGATATGAAGGCTAATGTGAGGCTAAGGGACGTGGCCGTGTCGTACAAGGAGACACTCGCCAAACCCACGTACGTTTCAACAGAACAGTCTAGTGATGAAAACTCGATATCAGCAGAAGTGGTAATGGACTCGTTTGAGGGTCCAGCAGATAAATCGTCGTTTGCGGACGAGGAAGGCTCCATTATACTAGAGAACGAAAATAACATAATTGTGTTTGAACCTGCTGCCACTCCACTGTATATGCAAGCTGCAATCGAAGAAAGGCGCTGGAAGTCGGCCCATACATTGGAAGACCTCCAAGACGCACTCATCCAAGGATGCGTAACCGGATTGCAGCTCGGTGGGCCCATATTTGGTCTTCCCTTGCATTCAACAGTAGTTCGCATCAAGTGTTGGAACTTTCCAGTCGACACCAAAGACTATACGCCATCCGCACTTTTAGAGGTGGGCAGAAGAGCTGTTTCCAAATGTGTCCGGGAAACCGAAGAGTCGAATCAAGGTGCTTTTAGCCTATTGGAGCCGATTATGCAAACCAAAGTTTACGTGGGTTCTGAAAACCTAGGCGAAGTAGTGCACGACTTGACACACAGGTGCCAGGCTACAATTTCGTCTATCGAAGACGAATCAGAAAATTTGGAAGCATTAGCTTGGGCCAACGACGAGTCCGAAAGAGTCTACCTTCCTCCAGACTATACCATGAAGCTCACGGCCAGTAACCAGACTGAGTTGCGAAATAAAAAACTTATTATGGCCGAAACACCTCTTAGGGAAATGATTGGTTATCTTTCACGTCTCCGATCAATTACGCAGGGAAGAGGGATCTTTGATATGAGCTACCTTGGCATGAGAAGGGTTATCAAATCAAGATTATCTAGTATATCTAATGAGTTTAGCTTGTAAATAGTCGTCCATAGACAATCAATTCACGTGCACAGCATTTATGATTTCCCCATGGTGTCGATCCAACTATCGTATAAACACTAGAACTATCTTTATCGACTTTTTATACAAAACCAAGACAAAAGGCAACCATGGTAGACGAAAACAAGCCGCTGCCACGTCAGAGCTTTCGTTCTGAAGAGGTTCAAACCACTGAAACGCCCTTGTCGCATCACACTCCGCTTCAGAAAAGCACTGAAGACGCTCTACAGATAATCAATGAAAAGAAGGAATTTAATCAAGATATTTTGGACTACGTCAGGAAAACCACTTTCGGTAGTGACATTGATAACAACTACCACATAATTTCGGTTTTTGGTTCGCAATCTACCGGGAAGTCGACGTTGTTGAACAAATTGTTCAACACCAACTTCGATGTTATGGACGAATCGAGACGCCAGCAAACTACCAAGGGTATCTGGATGGCATACTCGCCATCTGTTTCTTCCGCGGCAGCCTCTAATACGGAAGAGAAGATATTCGTCATGGATGTCGAGGGGACAGACGGAAGAGAAAGAGGGGAGGATCAAGATTTCGAAAGAAAGGCTGCGTTGTTTGCGTTGTCAACCTCTGAAATATTGATTATCAACATATGGGAGACCCAGATTGGGCTTTACCAAGGAGCTAATATGGGCTTGTTGAAGACCGTTTTCGAAGTAAACCTTTCTTTATTCGGCAAATCAAAGTTGGAAAATAACGACCACAAAGTGTTGCTTTTGTTTGTAATAAGAGATCACATTGGTGTCACGCCTTTAGAAAACTTATCGAACACATTAGCACAGGATATGGAGACAATGTGGGATACCCTCAACATTCCGTTAGAACTAGCGCATTTGAAGTTTCTGGACTTTTTCGATATTGCATTCCATACCTTAGGTCATAAAGTCTTACAACCAGAAAAGTTTACTAACGATGTCAAGTTGTTGGGAAATAAATTAATTAATAAACACGATGATGGTTATCTCTTCAAGAAAAACTATCACCATAATATTCCAGTCGACGGATGGACCATGTATGCCCAGAACTGCTGGGATCAGATTGATAATAACAAGGATTTGGACTTACCGACCCAACAAATACTTGTCGCCAAGTTCAAATGTGACGAAATTTTAAATGCAGTGTATGAGGACTTCCTTTCCAAATTCAATGAGCAGTTGTTGAGTAAGGCCCCAGGTCAAGCACAAGATGCCAAGTCTGAAATTGATTATAAAGAATTGGGGTTGTTGTTTACCGACTTACGTGAGGATACTTTTGAGAACTTTAGTTTGGGTGCGTCGAGATACAATCAATCCGTATTTGAGCAAAAGAAGGATGTTTTGAGCACCAAGGTGAATGGAAATTTCAAAGAATTATTTGAAATATACGTGGCCGATTTGGCAGAGAAATTACTCAAAAATTTCACGGCTACCTTGTCATTAGGCAAAAAGAAATTGCAAGGTAGTACATTCCACGAGGGTGTCACTAATTTACAACAGTCTCTCATGCTGGAGTTTTCGGAAAAAATTGATTTGATCTCGTTGCAAGGTAATTTGGATCGGGAGAACAGCGAAAAGGGTTTGCAAATGCAACTTGAACACTTGATTGTCAAACAGCAAGTAATAGAATTAAATTCGCTTGTGACCAAATCGTTAAAAAAATTGAATAATGCGTTGAGTAAGACTATGATCGAGGAACTCAATGATCCTAAAGAAGATACTTGGGATAAAATTTTGGACAAGTTCAAATCGCTCGTAGACGAGGTCACTTCGAAGTACGAAGTTGAACAGGGAACCTTTGACTTCGGCTTGGGCACGTTGAAGGCCATGAACGTCAATACGATTGAGAAATTCAAATACAAGTCGTGGGTTAGTTTCCATGAACTCATACACAAATATATATCAAAAGAGAACGTGTTAACAATGTTGAAAGACCGTTTTGACGATAAGTTTAGGTACGATGAGAACGGCATGCCCAAATTGTACCAGTCGGCCAACGAACTAGAGATCAGTTTTAACGAAGCCAAGAGTTATGCAACGGAAGTATTACCGGTCCTTTCGATTGCAAAATTGAGCGACGATTCAGAGCTCCTTCCCGAGTACGATGTGTTTGATAAGAAGTTGAGAAATCAATACGGCGGACCATCAGTGGTGACGCGCGACGAGCAACAGGTCGATATATACAATGACAGCGATTCAGAGGACCTGGAAGACGAAAAACCATGTTTTGCTGAGATTCTCTCGGAGGAGGATAAGGCGTTTATCATGAGCAAATTCAGAAAAGAAATCAATGCCAAATTCGTCGAGACCAAGCGGTCGCTCGTGCAGAACGTGACTCAGATCCCGTACTACGTTTACTTGGTAATTGTGGTGTTGGGATGGAACGAGTTCATGGCGATTGTGCGCAACCCGATTTTCTTTACGTTGGCGCTACTCTTGGCGGGGGGTACGTACGTCATGTATCAGTTGAATTTATTGAAGCCAGCAAGTATTGTTGCGCAACGGATGATCGACGAGTCGGTGGTGTTGGCAAAGCTGAAGTTGAAGGAAATCCTACTCGATGAACATGACATGCACGGGCGTAACTTGAGCAAAATGGCTGGGTCCAAGCCATCCGGGACTGAACGGGAGCCCGAACACGAGTCCATTGAGCTAGACAACTTGGCCAACTGATCGGGAAGAATACTGCTACGGGGACAGCGACTTTGCGGCAAGCATGTGTCATATTGGCTCTCCTCCATATACCCATATACTTATCTATGTAGTACATATAAGTTTGGGTTAACAGGCGACGGTGTATGGATGTAGTGTGTAGCATATATGGTGTATGGATGTGTTATTCGACAATAAGACTGTTTCAAAATCTGGTGTATGGGCTCAAACCGATGGACGTTGTGTGTGTGCAGGCGAGTGTCGCCCTTTCAAGATACCGACTCATCAATGCCATCGAAGTATATCAGGTGATGACGCACTTTTGTTTTTCCCCTTTTCTCTACGGTCGATAAGTGATTCCCTGTTGTTCGCATAGCTCTGCAACCGCTGTCATACTGCATAGACGCCTATCTCGCAATGTCTCACTACCGCCTGTCTCTTTCAATCCTTTTCCCTCTCCGGTCGCATTCGGACCCGTTTGGGGTGCCCAAGGAGACCCTTGGGGACCCAAAAGAGCTCCTTTTATGCCCCTTTCCGTGGCCCGTATCTGCGTAACCTCGCGCTCAACCTTATTCCTCGCTCATCGTTAGCGCCTGCCTATTAGCGACTAGCGCCCAGGTCTACCTCTGTCACTTCGGATGTCGGTTGCATTTTTGTTGCAATTAGGGTTGCAAATCCGCTTGCTCTTGCAGTTGCAATTTCCCTGTTGCAGTCCGTGCGTTGCCGTATATACTCTGAAATACTATGTTGCCACAAGCCTACAGGCCATATGCGCCGTCCCCTCGTCTCGTGTCGCGTTACAGTAACGAAGGCGCCGCACTGTCATCGGCCGGCCGCCGAGATGCAATCGCCTTACCGTATTCACTATGCGCCCACATAAAGTTTGCGCTATTACTATAAAGCTCTCTGCATGGTAGTACGATGGTACGATGGTACGATGGTGCCACCGTACTACGGCTCAATGCATCAGGTTGGTACTTTTTTGTGAGCTTCGGTGCCGACAATTCAAATGTCGGCCGGGGCAGGCGGTATTAGTCGTTTATAAACGCGCACTAGACGCTCACTAGGCGCCCCTGGCACCACACAATGCAACTCAAATCAAAGTGACACAAAACCCCCATACTCAATGTAACAGATAGACAAGACCCGCAATGATGTTACATTAATATTATAGTGTTCTTTTAGCGGTTGAAATAAATGAATAGGTTGGTAGTTACAATAGCATATATATATATATAGGTGATTACAGGCGGTAGTGAATAGACAGACCAAGTATTTATAAAGCGAACTGTTTTTATTTGGGGAACCAAAATATCATAGCCGCCAGGACCATCACAAAATAGCCGCCGACACAACAGGACAAACGGCGTATATCAAATAAAAAACATTACATAGCACCAAACGCTCAGAGTACAGAGCGAAGAACATACAGCATTCACCAGAGCAGCAGAAACAACGGCGGACAAAGCACACCAGAACCCATAGCATCGGCATCCACGGTACTCGAGACATACTGAGACCCAGGCATTGAAAAAAAGCAATTTGCTAGAAACAGCTTGCATACATTCACAACAGAGAATCATGATACATGCGTACCCTACGGCAGGGGTGCCCGTAGAGGGAGGTCCGGGGGCCTCCCTCGGTGGTGGGCCTCTAGGCAAGAGCGGGTTCGTAGAGGAGGCGATAGAGGTGAGCACAGGTGCAGAGTCGGACGTGGGGCTTTCGTCGTCTACAGCAACGTCGATCTCGAGCGACTCGCTATTGGCACATCAAACTCGTTTGGACACGGCGGTGGGTAGTTTCACACGCAACATCGACGCGAGCAGCTTGACGCAGCACGCCAAGGTATTAATGAATGATTTCAACGAGTCGTTGACGGAAAACTCGAAGTTGACGATGCTCCCCAATTACAACATCAGCCCTACAGGTCACGAAGAAGGCGAGTTTTTGATAATAGACTTGGGCGGGTCCACGTTAAGGGTGGCAGCCATCAAGATCGACCCATTTGTGCACGAGCTGGAAGACCGCTCTGACCGAGTACATATTGTCATCGAAAAGAAGTGGCATGTGAGTGACTCGTGCAAAAATATCGACGGAGAGTTCTTCAGATGGATAGGCGCCAAGATCGACGAGACGTTACAAGAACAGACGTTGCTAGACCGGCGTTGTGCCATCAACGCCGGCATTTCGTGGTCGTTCCCGTTAGAGCAAACCGGCCACAATTCGGGCAACATTGTGCATGTCGGTAAGGGTTACACTATTTCGCCCGATATCTACAACCAGGATCTAAAGACCATCTTGGAACTGTCGTTGTTGCACAACTACGATATCAAACTTGACATCAAGGCCATAATTAACGATTCATTAGCCGTGTACGCCGCCGGCTCCTTCTTGGATAAATACACTAAACTAGCCATCGTGTTGGGAACAGGAGTAAATATGTGTTGCTCCTTGAATACGAAACGTTTTCATGAAGCCAAGCTGTTACATCAAGATGCAGTATTGCTTAACATGGAGTTGTCGCTATTCGGACATACATTAATTCCTGACGTTGCCAACAAATACGACTATTTGATCGACAAGAGATTCGAGCTCCACGACTCGGAGCTTCATTTTAAACCCCACATGACGGTTGACCCCATCACCAATGAGATATTTCAGCCTTCCGAATTGATGTGTAGTGGCAGATACTTGTCGGAACTAGTGAGATTGGTCCTTGTTGACCTCGTTGATGCCGAAGAAATATTTAGCAAACTAGACCACAAGGACTTGACACCGATATTCAGACCCTACGAAGGAATTACAGGCGAAATAACATGCTACGTAGCTGAGGTCGATGACCCTTCGCTCGTGGCTCAGAAATTGCAACAAGAATTTGGCTGGGATGAATCCCTTATCACGTTTTCCGATATCTGTACATTAAAATCGGTTGTCGAAAGTGTGGTTAAGAGGGCGGCTTTTGTGGTGGCCACCATGTTGGTGGGATCCTTCAAACTCTTGCACTTTCATAACGGTCCTTCAAGCCAAACTTTGGTCAAAATTGGTTACGTTGGATCGGTTTTGTTATACTTTAAAAGTTATAGAAATTTGATTTTGGATTACGTCAACGGAAGCGAGGATATTCAAAATTTAAACATTAAGATAGACTTCAAATCAATCGATAACAGTTCTATAGTTGGCCCTGCTATTGGTGCTGCTTATTATAAATAGGCAAAATTATAATGCATGTATTATCAATCGAAATGTGTAGTGGCCTTATGCTAGGACTTAAAAATGGTCAATTTTAGATGTATGGTCATTTCATGGATCTTGTTACAACGTAACATTTATATACTCAATGGAACTATAGTGCAAACTTACTACAAGGCAATGTTCAAGCAGGCATGATTGATGCATTATTCCTATGTATATACCTGATTCAAAATTTAGACCTGAGGTCAGCTGCTGCGTTATCACAAACAATCAACACATTAGGATGATCCAACAAGTACGACGAGGGATACCTCTCGTCATTCTTCTGGCCATAAATAGTTTTATTCAATGCGAATCTTTTGGCTTCACCCAACACGATGATGGCTATTTCGTCAGAGTTATCCAAAATTGTCGATATTCCTACCGACAAAGCATACTTGGGCACCTTTGATAAATCGTTGTCGAAAAACCGCGAGTTGGCTTGGATGGTAGAATCCACTAATGTTACTCTCCTGGTGACCGAGTTTCTCTTGGATCCAGCCTCATTGAACGCCAAGTGTCCTTCGGGACCCAATCCTCCCATGAAAAGATGGATCTTTCCCATCTTTTTAATCTTGGCCTCGTACCGATGGCACTCTTCGTCTACGTCCGCAGCTAATCCATTCAAAATGTTGATATTTTCCCGAGGAATGTCTATGTGGTTGAAAAACTTGTTAAACATAAAGTAGTGATATGACTGGCGATCCGATGGAGCCAACCCCAAGTATTCATCCATGTTGAATGTGACGACGTTTTTGAATGTCACCTCTTTCCTCTTGTACGCCTCAATTAGCTTCGCATACACCCCTTCAGGCGATGACCCAGTGGGAAGCCCCATGACGAATGGCCTCGATGAACTAGGCTTGAACTGGTTGATTTTGCTCACAATATACCCTGCGAGGTACCCCGAAGCATCTTCGGCCGAACTAAACGTTGCTTGTCTCATTGAACGTCTATTAATAACACCTTGGTCAATATGTATGCCTTCTGCTATTATGAACAGTAGCCTGCTATACTTAAGAACTTCAATCCATGGGTCTGTCCATCTTATGTCCATATATATATTATGAAGGTCAGGGACTATTGAAAAATCGCAACCTCAAATGTAACGTTGCACTCATTTCTCGCTTAGGTTTCTTTTGATGTAAGCCTTTGTATGGCACGTTGATACTGACAATGTAACGTAGTGTAGGTTGCAATGCAACCCTGATAAAGGTGATGGACTTAAGTCATATAAACTCATATAAAAGTAACAGCAATATGGAATTTTGGTGTGAAAGGTAAAGATAGCTGATACACTAGACATAAAGGTGGAAAAAACGATTATGGGCTACACTAGATTCACCAACTGCCAGCTTTGCGACCAGGGCAAGCTCTACAAGCAAGATTTGTACGTTGATAACGATAGCGGAAAAATTGTTGGTCAGCCAAGTGCAAATGAAGAAATTGAGGTTGTGGACTTAAAGGGGAACATATTGGCCCCGGGGTTCTTGGATATCCAGAATAATGGTGTTTTCGGGTTGAATTTCTCGTCGTTGAATGGAGATTCGACGGAAGAAGACATATTGGCGTTCGATCACCACTATCGGGACGTAATGGCTAAGTACTTGGCTACCGGGGTCACGGCCATGTGTCCTACGGTGACATCGAACTTTCCTGACGTTTATGAAAAAGTGGTGCCAGTATATGGGGCAAGCCGGTCGAGAACGCAAACAGACTCACTTGGTGCCCACTTGGAGGGACCCTTTATCAACTTAAATAAGAAAGGATGCCATCCTCCGGAAACGTTAATTGATGCGAAACAGGGAATCACCAGAATGGAGAGCGTATACGGGAGAGAGAATCTTGTTGATAATGTAGCCATAGTGACTGCAGCACCCGAAATCGAGGGTATCATGGACATAATCCCCCAGTTGAAAGAAAAGAACATAACGGTGTCCATTGGGCACACCACCGCAGACTACAAAACGTCGTTGAAAGCGGTGAAACTGGGGGCCACCATGATAACCCATTTGTACAACGCCATGCCGCAACCACACCACCGAGACGTAGGCGTGTTGGGCCTCGTATCGTCGCCTGTGGCAAATGACACGCCGTATTTTGGCCTCATCAGTGACGGGGTCCATGTGGATCCTTCTATGGTCACTATGGCCTACAAGGCAAATCCTGAAAAATGTATTTTGGTCACAGACGCAATGCACCTAATTGGGTTGCCTGACGGTACCTACAAGTGGGAAGATCAGTATATTGTCAAGACAGGCCCCAAGTTGTATTTAAAGGGCACCAAGACGCTCGCTGGAGCCGCGACTACTCTACCACAATGCTTGCGAAATTTGATGGCATGGGCAGACATTTCTTTGCCAGAAGCAGTGAAAACTGTCACCAACACCCCCGCAATCTCTATAGGGGCCCAGGACAAGAAAGGATTTCTTAAAGTTGGCTGTGATGCTGATTTAGTAGTTCTTGATGCCAAGGGCTTTCTCAAGAACGTTTACAAGTTGGGTACTCCCGTTAGGGCAGTAGACGAAAATCAGCCATCCAAATTGGTCGCTGCCTTATAGGCAAGCCTTCTCTACTTGTACTTGTGTATGGTTGCGTAACTAGACAATAATTTGCATATCCCTTGATCTATTTAGTGTAGGGTAGTCTCGATATAAATTGCACTGAAAGTATTTAACTCCGATATCGATTTTGCTCGTTTTAATTATTCTCCTTTATTGACATTTTTACTAAAGCTACCATTGAGTAGGACGACTTCAGAGCAAGACAGCAACATAGGGTGAGTCTTGAATGGCCTCGTAATGAGTTTGACGACTAAAAATGGTATATGGACATCTGTTAGATGGTCAAATAGGATAAGGATGTATCGGGACTATGCCACAACGGGCGAGCCTACAGACTATCACTCCAAGTATGAGCTTCATCCATGGCCTAAGGCGAAAAAGCCCAGCCCATACGAGATCTTCAAGATCGAGCCCAAAGACCAGAACCTCTCGGTTAAGGAGTTCAACAAGCTCTTGAAAGCAATTCATGGCAAGTACGTCAAAATCTACCATCCAGATATCGCCAACAACCTCAGGATTGTCGACCACAAACAGCAGGAATTAACGGTTGAGATGAAGAGAGAACGGTTCGACCAAATTATGAACGCATACGAACTCCTCAAGGATCCTCGCAGACGGGTGGCCTACAATCGATACCAAACCACCTCGTGGGACTCCTACTCTCCAGGAACCAGCTCATTTGAGGCATACAGAATGTCCAACTCCCACCGTAAAAAGTATGATTTTAATAACGACGAGGAATTCTGGCGGGCCGGGACCTGGGAAGATTACTACAACATGAAGTTTAAGCGCAATCCTCCGACCCAGGAGGAGCTCGAAAAAAACAAGTATAAAATCCTAGCCGGGGTTTTGGCGGTAGTGGGGCTCACTCTCTGCTTGCAGGTGATGCTAGCCCTCAACAAGACCCTCGAGACAAATCGCCAGACCGCACTTCTCAATCTCAGGTCAATGCAAGACCTCCAGCATAGCTCCGACAACTTTGGCGAGGGAAGCACCCGCTTCCAAAGAATCAAGCGGTTTTTGTTACAGCGGAGAGTTGCCATTGCGTCTGATGACGAAACTGCTCTTGCCCAGTTACAAGACGAAGATCGCAAACTACTTACCAAGTACGCCCAGCACCAGGTATCCAAATTCTAACTTTTCTTCATGAATAACGACCCACACTGATCTCAAGTATGTCTATATATTTTATACAAATTTACAGTTCCATTGACTGCCTTTTTATGCTTCACTTTTTATTAGGCACATTGACGAGGCTCGCCGAGTTTGTCGAAAATTCAAACACTCTTCTTTTTTAGCCAGATATTAACCACCAAGTTACATAGAATACAGCCACAATGGATTTCATGAAACCAGAAACGGTCCTCGACTTGAACAACATCCGTCAGGCATTGGTTCGGATGGAAGATACTATTGTTTTCAATCTCATAGAAAGATCGCAGTTTTACTCATCGCCCTCTGTGTACGAAGCCAACAAGTTCAACATTCCTAATTATGATGGGTCATTCTTGTGCTGGTCGCTACTTCAAATGGAAAAGACTCACTCCCAGATTAGAAGGTACCAGGCGCCGGACGAAGTACCTTTTTTCCCAGACCAGTTGCTCGACTCGTTTCTCCCTCCCATTAACTATCCAGCGGTGCTCGCGTCCTTTTCGCCCCAAGTCACCGTCAACGACAAAATTTACCAATTTTACGTGCATGATGTTGTTCCTCAGGTTTCAGCTACAATTGGCGACCAACAGGAGAACTGGGGCTCGGTGTCGGTGTCGGACATTGCCTGTCTCCAAGCTTTATCCCGTAGAATTCACTTTGGCAAGTTTGTCGCCGAAGCTAAGTACCAGGCAGACAAGGCCACTTACATCAAGCTCATCCGGGCCCGCGATATCAAGGCAATTGAGGACTCCATCACCAATGCCACCGTTGAAGCCGCCATTTTGAAAAGACTCGAAGAAAAGGCTCGCTCCTACGGTATTGATCCGTCCCTCCACTATTCCCAAAATCCCCAGTCGAAAGTGGAACCCGCCATCATTGCGTCATTATACAAGCGCTACGTGATCCCATTGACAAAAGAAGTTGAGGTCCAATATTTGCTCAGAAGACTCGAAGATGAGTCCCCAGAAGAGTTGGCCAAATACGCCTAAGTGTCGCTACGCATCACCGAAATATATTCTACAAATAGATTCACCATAAATACACGGGAACCACTCGCTAAAAAGCCAAATGTTATGAAACGTGAACCGCTCGTCTGCTGCTGTAAACAATAGGTTTCCTGGTGTTGGTCCAACTCGTCCATCACGACCTTTTCCACGTTTATAACCACGTTCTTTGTGCATGTGCGCACTTTGACACCTTTTAACAGCCATGGCTTCGAAACAAATATAAATAGCAGGGGCCTGGCTGGGCCCCACAACGGACCCAATGTTGGTTATCACAGCAAGATGTCTGATATTCTTTTCGAACTACCCTTTGATTTTTCCAAACTTTGCATTGTGACCAGCTTGTCACTCGTGTGTGCGCTTATTGTGTCGTCCCGAGTGAATGAAAAATTCCACTCGTTGATGGTGTTTGCATGGGCATGCTTCGTCAAACCACTTTTATACAAGGTGAAGCTGCGGCCTCAGGAACAGCAGCAGTCATTGGAACTTTTTTATAAGAACCAGGCCCATATCTATGATCGGTCGCGCGAATACTTGTTAAAAGGGAGAAAAGAGTGCTTGCGGTTGGCGGTGGCTCATTTGAGTAAGAAGAAGAATATAGTGTGGGTTGACATTGGAGGCGGCACCGGGTCCAATATAGAGTATATGGACCACATCACCTCGGTGGCCCGTAATTTCAAAGCGGTGTACTTGGTGGACTTGTCACCCTCTTTGTGCGAAGTTGCGAAAAATCGTTTTGCAGCTAAAAGATGGAACAATGTCCATGTCATCGTTGCTGACGCATGTACGTTCTCTATCGACTACGACAAGGCCGACTTGGTGACGTTCTCGTATTCGTTATCGATGATTCCTGCTTTCCACGCCGCGGTTGACCATGCTGCGAACTTATTGGACATGTCAGGAATCATTACCTGTGTCGACTTTGGAATTCAGACGGCGGAGCTGTCGATTGGCAGACTCAACACGCTAGGGGGACTAGTCAACAGACATATACCATGGGTGATTAGAAATTTCTGGAGAATCTGGTTTGAAGCTGATAAAGTGTACTTGGATCTGGCAAGAAGACATTACCTCGAATACAGGTTTGGTACCATCAAATCGCTCAACTGCTATAATAACAAAATGGGAAGAATTCCGTACTACATCTGGGTCGGATGCGATAAAAAGAAATCGAGCTCGTTGTTGGCAAGGATCAACAGTTTCGCCACAGAATCACCATACCTTGCTCCGTCTGAGTCGAAGCCTCTAGAGCTCGACGGTCCCATCAGTAAGGGCCACGAAGCAGCGCTCTTGAACATTCAAAAAAATTTGCCCTACCCCTCCATCTACTACCAAAGAGAGGTTTGGAGGGTATACTTTGATGACATTAGGCCCCAATATGCCCAGTTCAAAAACCAATACGTCTATGCCTTTACTTGGGAAGATCCCAGAGAGGACAACAGAATCTTAAATTTTACCTCTGACGACACTGTGCTAGCAATTACGTCTGCCGGTGACAATGTTTTAGCTTACGCAGCCTTGCCGTGTCCTCCTAAGAGAATTCATGCTGTTGATATGAACCCATGCCAGAATCATCTTTTGGAGTTGAAGCTTGCTTCTTTCAGGGCATTGTCGAGGGAACAAATCTGGTCGGCATTTGGGGACGGCAAAATTAACGATTTTACTGATTTATTGATTGACAATTTGAGCCCTCATATCTCTTCTAACTCGTTCCAATACTGGATGGACAAAGGACCCAAGACTTTCGACCCCAGTGGCAAGGGTCTCTATGATACTGGTTCTACGAGATGGGCTTTGCGATTGGCCAAGTACATTTTCCACGTATGTGGCATCTCAAAAGCGGTAGAAGAATTATGTGACTGTGGAACGATGGAAGAGCAGCAAAAACTCTGGAACCAAAAAATCAGGCCTACTTTGTTCAATCCTTTGGTGAGCTCCGTTTTGATTGGAAACCCTATCTTCTTATGGAAGGCTTTGGGCGTGCCTGCAAACCAAGCGGCCATGATGGGAAATTCCATCTTGAAATACGTGGTAGATACATTCGACCCCGTTATCAACAGAAGTCTCATCTCTACCGACAACTACTTCTACTATCTCACATTGAAAGGTAAGTACAGTCGCAGCAATTGTCCCGACTACCTAACCGAAAAGGGGTACAGGAATTTGACCACCGCCAACCCTACTACCCTGGAGGCTCCCATAGACAATATCAGGTTGCACACGGACAGCCTCAACGATGTTTTTGCAAGGCTCAGCAAAAAATCGTTGTCCATTGCTATCATCATGGACCATATGGACTGGTTTGACCCCAACGGTGACGATGCTGCAACCGAAATTTCTGCCTTGAAAGATTGCTTGGACGTAAATGGCAGGGTTTTGCTAAGATCTGCTTCCACGCATCCCTGGTACATAAAAACATTCGAAAAACTAGGTTTCCGCTGTAATGCAGCGGGAATCAGAGATCTGGGCAAATCTATTGACCGAATCAATATGTATGCCTCTACGTGGGTTTGCACCAAACTCGATAACGATGCTTCTACGAATCGTCGCCGTATGAGCAGTTTAAAAATTTAGCTGCTGAATCTTCTCCCATAATTGATTTTGTAGATTGGCCTACAGCAGCTTCTTATATAGATAGATACATCCTTTTTAGAATGAACAAGTAGAAATTATCAAATGCTTCTATGTAGTGGGCCCAGTGCGCAAAGTGCGGTGGGAACTCGATTATTAATATTTTTATGATACTTGAGTTATTATGCCTTTTCATGGATAATGGCTACAGCAATATGACAAAATCGTTTGAAATAGTGTTTGCAGTTCCTATGGAATGTGAATCATGTGTTGACTCAGTGTGTAATTCTTTGAAAGGATTGAGAGGAGTTTCGAAATATGATGTTAATTTGAAGTCAAACTTGGTCACCACCGAAGGGTCAGCCCCACCTTCCGAAATAGCGAAAGCCATACAAAGTACTGGCAGAGATGCAATCATCAGGGGTACTGGTAAACCCAATTCTGCTGCTGTGTGTATTTTGGAGTCGTTTGACCAAAAGGACTTCCATCAGCCGGTGAAGGGTTTGGCCCGGATCGTGAGCGTGGGTGCGAATGACCTCGTTATCGACCTCACTGTCAATGGCCTTCCCAAAGGGTTGTACTACCCATCGATTCGGAAGTCAGGCAATTTGTCCAATGGTGCTTTATCCACTGGTGGGTCCTACTACTCGTTTCCTCCAGTGGACGTGGACCAGCCTTCCACCGCCTCCACTACGATTAATTCTCTTGGGGCTGCTGTCCACAGTACCCCTAAAGACAACCTATACTCCGGTCAAGGGTTCCTTCATGCCTCCTTAGACATGAGCGACCTCATTGGCCGCAGCATCATTTTATCGAAATTGAAAGACCAGGCCACTTCAGATTCGTTATGCGGAATTATTGCCCGTAGTGCCGGGGCTTGGGAAAACGACAAGCAGGTTTGTAGCTGTTCTGGTAAGACAGTGTGGCAAGAGAGACTGGATGCCATCTCTAGAGGTTTGAAGGTTTAACAGATAGGTATTTAGGTCCATTACTAAATGTATGTGCGTATATATGGTCACAGTTGGCGTAAATTTGAGAATCCCCATGTAGCCTCATTCCTTCCTCAGATACGTATCACGATAACTTTGCTTAACGGACCACACCTTATAACTATAGTGAAGGGAAAAGAGTAGATTGTTTTCCATCGTAAGTATCAGCTCATTATCTGAAATAGTCTAAGGTTCATTTAAGTCATGTCACAATCTTATTTGGCGCAGAAAACGCATATTGTGCATTTGATCAAAGATCAAATGGATCAGATCAGACAAAAAAACACATTTAAACTACACAACATACGACAGAACTTTCCCGATATAACCCTTTCCGAGGTAATTGAATGTCTACACGAGTTTCTTCATTCACACGAACCACCGTTGGAGTTGGAAAAGTTGTCACTCCAGAATAACCACCTTACCGAGCTCCCAAACAACTTCCCGATAATAGGCAACAGCATACGATATTTGGACTTGCACAACAATTTATTGTCTGACTTTCCCGAGGTGTTACACGAAAGCAGTCAACTTGAGATTTTGGATTTGTCAGGCAACTACTTGTCGAATTTGCCGTCTTCAGTGTTGGTTAACTTACAGAAGTTGAAGGTGATCTCCATAAAGGACAACCAGTTTCGGTACTTACCACCTGTTCTAGCTGACCTTGGAAGCTTGAATTTGATCGAAGTGGCAGGAAACCCGTTAATAATGCCCTCTTTAGAGATGATAAAGAATTTTCAAATGCAGGGGCCTGATTTGGACTGGGTCAGTGAGCTTAAAAGATACATTCATTCCAATGGTGCGTTGTTAAATGCGAAAATACACGAGCAGCTGGAGCAGACGTTGCAAAAGGATCAAGCTCTACGCATGCCTCCAGCCATGCTAAGGTCAAAAAGTATATCCGATACAAGAACAAACGCGTCGAAGGCTTCGAGAAGAATGGGCTTGATCATCAAAAAGCCGGAAGAAGCGAAGAGTCAAAGTCTGCACGACCCATCTGCTCCAAGTAGTGAACATTTTCAAAGTCTTTCGATCTCTAATCATGACGCTCCGTCTCCCTTACCTTTACCACCACAGCCGCAATCGGCGTCTGCTAGTCAGACGACCTTTGACATTTCAAATCCACCACAATTACCGAATTTGTCTAGCAACCTGTCAACCTTGCTGAGCTCTCAACCTGGGTCCCTTGCGCCTTCGCCGTCGCCAACACCAACCAATTTTGCATCATCAACCAAAACCAGTAACCGCAATAGGTCTAGATCAAATACGTTGAAGGAAATAGATAGAATTTTAGAAAAAAATGAAACCGTGGATGCTGAACATAAGTCAGGCGCATATTTCAGGAGACTTTCCACATTACAGGAGAGGCCGTCTGATGAAAGCTTTGGTAACTCTGTACCCAGTTTGCCTAATATAAGTAACACCAGTATTCCTCATGCTACAATGGCTAGGGATGTTCAGCATCTATCAAAAAACACCTCGCATTATCATTCCAATTCTAATGGCAAAACTGAGACAGAAAGCATCTATGAAACTGCACCCACGACGAATAAAGCTGCTTTTGTTCCTTCGACAAAATCTACGAATATTACAGCTGGCAACAATAGGCAGAATTTGTCGCCGTCTAGAAGCAACGCAGCTCAGGCGAAAGATTCGGTGGTTAAGAGTTTGGACAGTGCGGCCTTGATTAAGATTTCAAGAAAGATCCTTTTCTCTTTCAGTGAACTTCATACTTCAGTCCGAAGATTCACAGGATTTTGCATTGATAAAAAGGTTACGGTCAGTATGGTTTCGTTTTTATACACCACGAAAACGAATATTGACTCTTTGGTAGAAAATTTGGAAATAATGGAAGAGACTGATGATAATGTTGAACAAATAAATGCGTCTCTTCATACATGCATATCCTCATTCAAAGCTATAATGGCGATGTTGATGGAGAACTTATCGTCTTTTGTGATGAAAATTGATGTTTGTTTTATAAGGATGCTTTATTTGACGCTATATGGGTCGCTTAATGAACTATTAAACGCCTATAAGATTTTACAGCCAAGTACATTACAAAAGCCAATTCATAACCTTGCTTATAGCACTAATTCGGCATCTTCGAATCAGCTGTCAACACTTGATCCAAAGCATACAGCGCCTAAGCAACCGTTGTCTATCAATACAAACTTGGGCAGCGAATCCGAAGACATAGACGAAAATCTATACACATCCATTGAAATCGCAACTTCTAACGCACAAGTTGTTTTCGGTGAGCTAACCAAAGCCATTGGAAAAAGTGCTGTGGCAAGTGCGTCGAGCAATCCGTCCAATTCTACTCAGCCTATAAACCATGCAGTAGCCTCAAAAGTAAAAGAGTTAACCAATGTTTGCATGTCTTCGATGGATATTACTCGGAGACTCAAAACGAAGTTGATCACCATACGAAATAATCCGTCTCAGACTACTAAAAAGCTATTTTGGGATGATATCAATTTATTCTTAAAAGCTATAATTCAAACTTTTTCATCTGTCAAAGGCGTTATGAAGGATCTACCTATCTTAAACGATGTTAGAGCGTTTATGGCTACATTGACAAAAGCTACTAAAGATGTCACCATCTTGCTCGAAGTGTCGTCATACAGGTCAATGCCCTCTGACTCTGCCGCTTCAGCATCGGCTTCTGCGGCCCCACATTTATCTTCAATTCCAAGCGTGTCAAACGTTTTTACCCCTTTGTCTCCACATCCTTCAGCTCCATCCTTCTCTTACTCCCTGGCTAACTTGTCCCAATTGGGTAATTCAACCCATGTCAATTCGGGCCTTCAGAGTCAGTACCCTGCTCGAAACCCACTGGCCTCCATATCCGGTACTTTCAGCCATCATGTCAATCCAGGCAATAATTCAGATGCTACAGTTGGCATGTCATCGGCCACAGCAAATGCTATGACTGGCGGTGCAAGTATGACGGCCCCACCTCAGTCGACAGGTCAATATTTTGCCAAGAACGGCATTAATCCTTTCGACGGCCTTATAATGGCTGGTTCTGACAAAGAAAGTCTCGCCTTTCACGATACTGAATAGTTCATACCTTATTAATAATACATTCTTTCTTGAACTAGTAGTTCTGCAACAGAGTCAAAGTTATTATGTGCGCAGCAGCCTTTTTCCAACATGAAATTTTTTTGAGTTTTTCACCTATATAGTCCCAGCCTATTAGAACAGTAAAGGGCACCCTGAAATTGACTTATTACACGGTAGGACCATGTTGGTTGAATTAGAAGAGCCAATACTTACGCAAGATAACACACAAGTTTACAAAGATTTATTTGGGGGCACTGTCGGTGGTATTACTCAAGTCATAGTGGGCCAGCCCTTCGATACGGTCAAGGTTAGGTTGCAGTCGGCTCCAGAAGGCACATACACTGGCGCCGTTGATGTGATAAAGAAATTAATAGCCGTAGAAGGGCCAAAGGGGTTTTACAAAGGTACGTTGACACCATTGGTCGGAGTTGGGGCTTGCGTATCGGTGCAATTTTCAGTTAATGAGTTCATGAAAAGATACTACGACAAAAAAATGCACGGTCAAACATTGTCGTTGGGACAATTTTTCAATTGTGGTGCTGTTGCGGGCTTTGCCAATGGTATATTAGCAGCACCAATCGAACATATTCGTATAAGGTTGCAGACGCAGACAGGAAGTCAGAAACAATTCAACGGACCTATAGACTGCGCTAAGAAAGTATTCCAGACAGGCGGTTTGAGCCAGGGGATTTTTAAAGGTTTGGCGCCAACTTTAGTGAGAGAGTCGATCGGTTTAGGTATATACTTCTCTACATATGAAGCACTTATCAATAGGGAATTGCAGCGTCATAAGAACATTGCCAGAGAAGATATTCCAGGCTGGAAATTGTGCGCGTATGGGGGTTTGTCAGGTTACACATTGTGGACTGGTATATATCCCGTTGATATTGTCAAGTCTAAATTACAGACTGACTCGTTGACTAGACCAAACTACAGTGGGTCAGTAAACGTGATCAAAGACATTTGGTCAAAGACTGGCATTAAAGGCTTCTACAAAGGTTTTGCTCCAACAATTTTGAGAGCTGCTCCAGCCAACGGAGCTACATTTGCTGCTTTTGAGTTGACTATGAGGATGATTAATTGAGCTCCGGAAAAATATGGTACGCATCCTTCTGCCTTGGTCGAATATACTAAACTATTACCAATCCCATTTCATGTTACAATTGACAGCAGTACTGGTACATTGACACAATTTTGTCGACAGTGACGATTGGTTCCCGTGTTGAAAAACCCATACATACTATAAATCTTTCTAGCCTTATGAGATTGAGACTACGTATATACACAAGACAATTCCAGTTAGATTAAATTTTAGCTAATAGGAACGGCGCTCAACGTGCTTCTTAACCGAACTTTCTTGTAAGATTATTCAAAGTATGCGGATTCAGCTGATAGTCTGATCCCACTGCATTAACACTGCCATATTGTGTTTCATCTTCACCGAAAGACTCGTCAGGATAATCTTGAGGTCGAATCACTTTTATAAATTCTACGAAGTCCATTGAGTATTCTCCATTAAATTCGTAGCAATCTGATCCTACCAATTCTGATTTCTCCAGATGACCAGAATCGTGCTTATCTTGATATTTACGCTGGTGCTCAATGTCACCGCTATCTGGGGCGCCGAGTTTCCTTGCTTTTTCTTTTTCTTGTTCAGCCCTTCTCGTTTTGTTGAAGTTTTTGTCCATTCTTAAATGCAAGCCCGGAATAAAGTCAATTAGATAGAGAAAAATGCAACTCATGAAAAATACATAGGCAGTGGTTACAGTGCACCCTAATATCTGATACCCAATCTGCACCCAGTGGCCTTTGACCCAGCCCCCTTTCGACTCGTACGCGTCATTTGCGAATATACCTGTAAGAACAGAACCAAGTATTCCTGCAACACCATGTGTAGCAAATATATCCAATGCATCATCGATATTAAAAAAGTATTTCAATCTTGTGGATAAATTCACAACTACAGCTCCAACAATTCCAAACACAAAACTTTTCCATAATTCTGTGCCCGATGATATGTAACCACCGGCCGGAGTAATGACTACCAAACCTGTAATGATGCCTGAGCAAAATGACACCATGGACAACTTTCTCCGCTGAATTAAATTAGACTCTGTGCTATGATAATGCTGGTTGATTGTCACACCCGTAGCAGAATTCATGGGTCGCACGCTTGTACGAGACTTCGTTGTATGTAACCCTTCCCTGTAATCTGGCATGTGCTCTTCTATTCTTTCCCCTTCTAGAGGAATAGCAGACAAATAATAGTCAATTAATGCCCAAACAATCCCGCTCGTCGAGGCACACAAAAGTATGTTGATGAATATAAACGAAGTCAAAGGTGAAATTTTATAATCACAGCCCGTAATGAACCCACACCAGCCACAAACTATGAAGAATGTCCCAATGATGATATAACCCGTATTTATATTACGATAGTCATAGAGTATTTTTGGGTTTCGGGGTCCAAGAATGTAGGAATAAGCCAAGGTAGTGAAACCACTTACAATATGAACACAATTGCCTCCTGCAAAGTCTAAAACTGGAAGCTTATTTAATTGCAGAGACATCCAACCATTACCATTCCAAAACCAGTATGTCACTGGGTTATAAATAATACAGGACCAGAAAAATAAAAATACAAGCATCGGTAAGATCCTCCCCCTCTCAGCAATACATCCTGGAAACGTCAATGCCACACAGATGACTTTCATGAATCCGTTAAACAAGAAATGGTTCAGTGACCATATACTTCCCCTCGTTGTAGTGTAAACCTGTTCCAGAGGACTTTTCAAGTGGCGTAAAACGACGTACCCAAGATTTCCAATGAAACGATTGGAAGAACTCGAGTAGCATAAGGAATAACCCCAAATGAACCAGTCAATCAACACAAAAGGAGCCAAAAAAATTGGAAGCGCTAGCATCGTCAATGATGACCTCCTTTGGGTCAAACCAGAATAGAAATACGCAATACCTATTACTGCTAATGGAAGCAATGAAATACAGTATATCATATACAAACCGTTGATGGCCGACCATACATCATTCAAGCTTGCATCCGGCATAGTCCTTCATTTACCTCCTATCAACAATTTTATAACCCTGGAATTATTGCCAGCACATCTAACTCCAATTTAGCAATATGATCTGGCTAATATGTATGTGAAGATCTTATCAAACCGTTGAAAATCAGACTGAAAAAAAAAAAAGAAGATATCGAGAAGAAAAAAAAATTAATTTTCAGGTCGGCAGGTGACCTTGATTGAAGTCAATATGAGCCTACCGTAAGTCACTCCAGCAATACTTAGAAAAACACATTTCACAAGATGGCGGAATCAGAATATAGTCGGTAGTATTTCCAATGAGTTTCATTCTGTCGAATTGTCTTTTCAAGAGAGCACAATTGACACAGACAGCAAATTCAGTAGAGTTCTGCTCGCTCGCGAGATTGTAACCGTTTTGGATCATAGAGGACACCTCATCGTAGGTGTAGCTCAACTGGAACGTGGAAGTATTCGAAGCAAAGGAGAGATTCGTATTTGCTGTGTATATGATAAGTGGTGGCAAAAAAATTTCCCGATCCAATGTGTCGTTTGTTAGGTTCGTCCTATTGCAAGCTATGGAGGTTAACTTTGGGTAGTCTTTATGAACGTCGCATCCAAGAAAAAGGGGCCTTTTATTCAACTCCAAGCGTACGATTGTATCGGGATCTGGTACATTTGGGAACACCGACTTGATTTCAAGGTCAGCATCGGACAAGCTTCCGTGTGTCTTATTGGCACCATTGAATGAATAGCGGAGGTTTTTGGGGGGAGGTACGGAAAATGTAGCAAGACAAAACTCAGCATTTTCATTGTGGTACCTGTTTGCGGCGTGTGTCAAGGTAGTTCCGTTAGGGAAATTGGAAATATCAGAGGTCATATCGAACGAAAAGATTACATCAACTGCTCTGGCTCTTTGCAAGAAAGGCAAAAATGGAATATTCTGACCATCATCTCCACCGTCCACTAAATACATATTTTGGCTCTTTATGAGTTCTTCGGTGGCTCGGGAGGTCGTATACTGGTAGAAGGGATTAGGCGAAAATGAGGCATAGTCGGCATGATGCTCAGGGAAGTCTAACGAATCGAAATTCGAGCTTAACCCAAACGATTTGAGTACAGTGCTGATAGCAACTGAGGCCTCCAGCTTCAATCCAAAAATAAACCGGTATAGGTAGATGAAGACCTGGCTAAATACACACGAGGAAGTGCCAGTTATGAATCCAATGTTATCGAAACCTGTTACACAGATAGATGTATTCTCATTGGAAATGGGGTAAATTGATTTTCCATTGTATAATGAAGATCCTAAGTATTTTATTACTACGAATGCATTCAAGTATGAGTCCCACGATCCAAATTCGTAAGGACTGAATTCGAAGTGATGGGAGTTTTTACTGGAACTTTCTTTACCGGGTATTTTTCCCATTGCACAAATTACGGGAAAGGGCTGTTGATGGGCCTGGAAAGAAGGAATTTGGGTGCTCGCAGTCATGGTAGCACCAGGAGATCTTGCAGCAATTGGAAAAATTCTTCTTGCCAATACCCTACCCCAGTAATCGGTGAAAGATAAGCGGTATCCTGCTGAGCGTTTTGGCCTGACTTCAATGTTTAGCTCTTTGTAAAAGCGAAATATTTCTCGCCAAGGTGGATTATGGGCTTCATTCGATTTTGCGATGCTGCCATTTGCTATATCAGGAGCTTGCTTTTTCATTAGCAATGGCTTCAAAAAGTTTCTAATTGTGGAAGAACTCATAGTTACTCCCATCTTCGCTGTCTTGTTTGTTTGCCCATCATGTACGCTGTCGCCAAAGCGTTTTCTGTCGATGTTAAGCCATTGCCGAATACTGTCAAAAAAAGACCAACCTTTATCGACTTGACCTCGAATTTTTTCGGGTTCTGGCACCTTTTGATCGCTTTGGCTTAGTGTATCTCTCATATGGGTTGGATCAAAGTTAGGAACACCCTCTAAGAGCCTCTCTTGCAAAGACCACACATTTCTGAGCTCGTGAATTGGCTTAAAGTCATTTACGAAATTACTCATGACGAGCCAAGATCCTCCAGAGATCCCTCCAATGTAGGAGAGACTTTGCAATAACCCACCCAAGTGGCCCCGTGTCGTTGAGTTAGGCGTACGTGAATCATACGCAGCCAAAACTCCACCCCCTGTAAGCATTGCTCTGTATCCCCCACCAGAGATGGCTAGCGCTATCGTGATTGACCTATTCGCCCGACTTAAAAACTTAGTATGGTCAAAATCTGGAATTTGGTTGCGTGAAAAAAGCTCTTTTATCCTCATGTCTGTCACTCGCTTCCTATGCTTCATGTAAACTTCCTCTTCTTCGCATAATCGCTAAAACTCGTCAGTAATTAATGAAACTGCAATTCGCATCCGAATAGTGGTGATCGTACATCGTCTGCTGACCTTACTAGCTCTGTAGAGGGGCAAAGGGCCCTGTATGGCGCGTAAGATAGGTTCCAGAAATAATCGTCATTGCGACCATGTTCAGTCCTAAGAACTAGTTCCGATTCAAAGTTGGCGCCAAGCATGCTAACCTCATCTTTAAGTTTGTCGCCACTAACGACTCGATAGCGGTCAGTAGGAATTCCTAGTGTATATTCTCCCAGAATAACTACAACAAGCAAATACACCAAAAGATCGTATTCTAGCCATTCCAACATGTCCTCTAGATGTAACACTTGATTATAATAACACTTGATGATAAAATGCCCGCTTTAATTTTGGCTGCAAACAGCGGCTAATTTTTAAGCTACCTCAGTGTTCGCTCGACTTTTTTTAAATAAATATCTATTAAGTATAGAAGTAACAATTAAACTAAACTAAAAAAGCACAGAACATATTTTAGAGCAATTCACATATACATAAGAAAGGAAAAGGACAAGAAACGAATTTAGAAGCGTTTACATTTAGAAATCCTCGTCATCCTCAGAAACGTAGGCATCACCTAATTCCTTCTTCTTTCTCATTCTTTCCTTCTTCTTCTTTCTCAATTCAGCGGAAGATAACTTGGTCTTCTTCTTAGCAGAAGCAATCTTGTTACCCATAGCATCGAATTTGTCTTCTTCGTCCTCCTTCTTTTCTAATCTTGGACCAGCACCTTGACCTTGAACCCAGTTGTGACCGGATGGAGTCATCTTACCATCCAAGACAGCCCAGACTTCTTCGGTAAGATCCTTGGTGAATTCAGCGGAGTGAGTAATGATGACAATACCACCCTCGAAAGCTTTCAAAGCCTTAGACAAAGCACCCAAGGAGTCACGGTCCAAATAGTTAGTTGGTTCATCCAAGACAATCAAGTGAGGTCTTTGCCAGGTACAAGCAGCTAACACCAACTTAACCTTTTGACCACCAGACAAACCTCTGATTCTGGAGTGCGAAACCAATTCGGCTTCCAAACCCAACATGGCACAGTGCTCTTCGATTTCCTTTCTTGTCAAAGGTCTGAATTGACCGGAGGCCAAAGCTTCCTTCATATCGACTTCAGCAACCATCTTGGAGTGAGATTCCATAATTTCACCTCTTGGTAACCAAGCGTTATCAACAGTCATCATTGGAACCCATCTTTCGTTTTTCATACCAATGTTTTCACCCAAGTACCAAGAACATTCATATTCGTAGGAGTTCTTGAACTTTCTTCTGGCATGAATACCAGCGATTCTTCTTGGGGTACCTTCGATCTTGAAAATTTTGTTCATAGAGGTTTCATCGTCTTCGTTGATCTGTCTGGAAGCTCTATCCATAGTTTCTCTATCTTCACCGGTTTGGAATCTCCATTGGATGTATTCAGATGGAGTCTTGTCCAAATGGTTATCAATGTGAGCAAAAGCGTGTTGCTTGATGTAAGCGATACGACAGTTTTCGTGAACGTACACTTCACCAGTGGTTGGCAACAATTCACCAGTCAAGACGTTAATCAAAGTAGACTTACCGGCACCGTTTGGACCAATGACAGCAATTCTGGATGACAAGGAACATTGGAAGTTAATGTCTTGAATTTGTGGCTTAGAAGTACCTGGGTATTGGAAGGACATGTTAGAAACCTTAACAATAGCTTTTTGCTTAGTCTTAACACCTTCTAAGAAACCTGGTTCAGGGAAGCTAAATTCCAAGTCAGAAGCTCCTAATTCGTAGTAAGCTTGAGCAGATGGACACTTCTTAACAAATTCAGATAAGTTACCCTTGTACTTTCTCAACTTGAAACCTTCGTAATGAATGATATATTGAGTAACGTTATCCAAGAAACCGGAATCGTGAGAGACAATGATAGAAGTGATACCACAGGTTTGCAAGTAGTGGACTAACCAAGCGACGTTGACGGTATCCAAATGGTTAGTTGGTTCATCTAACAACAAAATATCGGCATTCTTCAACACAGCTCTGGCCAAAGCCAACTTCATCTTCCAACCACCAGAAAGGGATTGAATTGGCATGTTGATCATTTCGTCAGAGAAGTTGAACTCTTGCAACTTGGACACAACAGTATCCTTGGTCAAACCAACTTCACCATCTTCAATGACGAAGTCAACAACAGTGGTGTCAGCGTGAGTACCATCGATATCGTGCTCGACGTAGACAGTCTTACATTCGTCTTGGGTTGGGAAACCTTCGACTTGACCGTTAGCGATGGCTCTCATTAAAGTAGACTTACCAGCACCGTTTGGACCACACAAACCATATCTTCTGTTTCTCTTCAATCTGAATTGAGTCTTATTCAATAAGATCTTAGCACCGTAAGCCAAAGAGAACTCACAGTTACACAAATCTTCACCTTCATCTTCTTCATCTTCGAAAGATGGAGGAGCTGGAATGTTGTCAATGGCTCTCTTTCTGAATTCATCAATGAGGTCCTTGGCTTCCTTTTCATGCAATAAGATGGTGGCAAATGGTAACAAGTTTTGAATCCAGGTGTCTGGTTGGATCAATCTTTCGTCAATCAAGTCACCAGCGATGGCAGCAATGTAGGTCAAAGCTGGGTCGAATCTTGGAGCAATTTCCTTACCCTTCAACAATTCCTTGAAGACACCTAAGGTAACTGGAATGTCACCGGCGGTGGAAACTTCTGGGACAACATCACCTTCCTTGACATCACCAACTCTTCTTAAAGTGTTCAAAGCTCTGTTGGTGACTTCACGGGCTTCAGGGTCAGCCATGGTGGAGAAGTTAGTCTTCAAAGCTGGTAATAACTTGTTCATGAATGGAGCAACAACTTGAGGGTCGTCGACCAACTTACACATGTTATCAACAATGACGGCAGCCTTACGCTTGATGGCGGTTTCACGCTCAGCCAAACCTCTGGACAATAATGGGGTCATGATGGACAAAGTAGCCATGGTGACTTCGGAGACAAAGGTGGTGGCACCCAACACGTGCACGGTTTCTGGCACTTCAGTTGGCTTAGCGATACACTCAATCAACTTTGGGATAAACTTCTCGATATCCTTGTTATCGATAGTTTCGGTAGACTTGGTCATAGTCTTGGTGGCGGCTTCCTTGACCTCCTTCTTGGTGTCCCACATGGCTTCAGACAACACAGGAATCAATTCAGGCATTCTCAACGCAATGGGACCCTTGGCGGTGTCGACCAATTGCGAGAGGGCATGCAAGATGGCAATTTTTTCAGTCCACTTGTTGGTGTTGGCCAAGTTGTCCAACAACTTAGGTAACAAAGCCTTGATGGCAGTAGGAGTCACGGACTGGGCAAGCGCCATCAACGCATTGGAAGCGGCGGCTTGCACATCCTTGTTCTTGTCACCGGCCCTAGCGGCAACGTCCGACACCAAGTCAACGACGTATGGCTCCACGGAAGGCGCCAAATCGTTGGAAGAACAGATGTGGGCGTACGCAGTCAAAGCGGCGGCGCTGACCTTGTCTTCCTTTTTGTTGTCGATCTGTTTTTTCAAGTCGGCAAAGAACTGAGATGGAACATCGTGTTCAACAATCGATGAATTCAAAAACGACGAAACATTAGCAGCAGCTTCTTCCTTATCATCAGCAATTTGAACCTTGCTCAATAATTCGGAAAGTACCTCAGCAGAGTATTTAGATTCACTGGCGGCAGACATTTTCGAATGTTGGTGTCAAAAAGAACCTAAAAAAAAAAGCCTGTTTTTTTTTGACTTATATATGTTCCGGTTAAAAAAAAATTTTCACGTTAAACGGAATCTCTTCGCTTCACTGACTAAATGTGCGGCTCAGCATAAATGCTTTTTTTTTCCAAGGGTGAGATGGGCCTTTGCTTATCTAGTTAGTAAATGTGAGTATGAAATGAGTGAGAGTGCTATTGTTTACGCAGGGCGGTTTGGGGGTTATTACCCGGAGGTTTGGTGTATGGAGTAAGGTGTATGGTGTATGGTGGAGATAGCATAATGATAGTGGTAGTGGTAGTGGTAGTGGTGGTGGCAGTAGTTATATGAATAGGCCTTGGGGGTAGATAATGGGTGGCGACTACGTAGTAGGAAGGTGGACACGTAAACGAGTAGGGACGGAAGAATGTAGACAAAATTAATACGAATGCGAGTGACCAATGGAGCGTAGACGCATACCGATACGACTAGAGGCACGCAAGTCGAAGAAACTGACATTAGATAGATTCAGTGTGGGCGGCGGGTATATACAAAAGCGAATCTAGAGCAAGCACTGCATGCATGGGCCATGGATAAAAACCGGTCTTGCCACCAGCGGCGCGTCTTTGGCGCTTACAAGCACACATGGGGTTACAAAATCGATATTAGTACGGAACCGCTTAGTGGACATAATCACATTTAGTTACAGAAGCATCCACGCAGCTCTAACCAGAACCAGACCGACGGGCTAGCTACAGGTGATATGTACACTTATTTCATGATGCAATAAGAACAGGTCCCGTAGTGTAGTGGTTATCACACTGGTTTCTGATGCTGGTGACCTGGGTTCGATTCCCAGCAGGACCTTTCAATTATTTTTTTTTCTGGTCTCTATCAAGTGCAATTAATATAGTACTCAGTCTCTTAATACCATCAACACAGCCCTCAACCTCGGCTACTACATTTTTGAATACGTAGAAACGTTAGATTAATATACACAGTTTTATCAAAGATCAACACCCCTACCTCTATGACTTCCGGTCGGCCTTCACAGGCCTACCACCGGGCTTGCCGTTGGTTCCTTGCTCCTTGGCATCATTGCCCACTACAGGGGCCTCGTTGGCCATGCCGCCCTTGGGAGCCTCGGCCACCCCCAAACCAATTTCGCCCTTTGATCCTTCGGCCATATTGCCTGCCAACCCTAAGTTTTCCGCCTCCTTGTCTGCGTCTCCTACGGCCATCTCGATATGATTCTTGACGTCTGCGTCGGGAGAAACGATCGTATACACGGGGTCAGGACCGGGCCTCAAGTCTTGCGATATCCAGTAGATACAACATCCACACAATACCAACACTACCAAGTACCCCAATAACTTTCTTGTGGAAGAGTGGAAAAATGCGTTTGCTCGTCCTTTGTAGGGCGAGGAATTCAACGATGGCTTCATATAGTATGGCCTGGGTAAACCGTTGTTTTTGTAAGTTCCCTGCATCCTCAAACCTTACTGCCTTTTTGTTGTTGTGGTAAATCACTTAAGACTACTCTCTGACGATAATAAGTAGCTGTTAAAGGTGATTCCGGCCACTTTTGATCTGAATTGCATGCTTACGTAATCCATATCTGACATAGACAACGCCAGCAATTGGGTGCAAGTGAACCAGCAGTTAGGATTCGTGGGTAGCTAGGTTTTTAGCGATGGAGTCGAAGATCAACTGCATCCCCTTCTTTTTCTTGAACAATTGAGCTTCCGTGAAATACGATGTATAAAATATTATGCGGTCTCACGCCAATCGCATGTCTATATTTATAATAACCTTGAGAGCGACCATATGGGGTACTGCCACCAGGATTGGTTTTTTAAGCAGCCTATAACATGTTCTTACAAAGTGTTTTCACATATTTTTCAGATAAGTAGGTGCTAAGACTATTATTGTTTCATATTTGTCCACTAAAATACGTAATGTGCATAAGGTAATATTTTAGCAATGGAGTTAAGTAGAAATCATAGACTGGCTGACCTATTGCATATAGAATCGTAACCCGTCAAACTTCTATCAGTTTAATAAAATGAGCTCTCGAGAAATTGGTAGTTTGTGTATAGTAATCTTCGCTACCTTTTGATTTACTTACAAAAATTCTACAAATATACCAAAAAAAAGGAAAATAAATCAATTAAAAATGTATTTCGCTCATAATCCTCCTCTACTCCTTCTGTAATTATGATATCTCATGTCTACCAAATCAGCTCCAAATCAGCTATAGCATAGATTCAAATGGGCGAATACTAGTTTATCTTAAGATTTCACTTACTTTTTTATGTAAGGTGAATTGATTTCTGCGACACCGAGCCGCACACACCTACACCTACTTTTGCCCAAGACCGTCACGAAGGCCAGCCCACACAAATGACACCAACTTATTTCAAATTGGGGATAGAAAGCATGCTGAGCAAAATCTACTCTAATTAGACACTAGTTAAGATAGTAAATACTAGACAGTAAATAGAGTGATCCCGAGAATGATTAGCTTATAAGTGTGTGCATTAGGTATACATGCAAAGAAAGTTGCACACTAGGTGGATATGCAAAGTCTAGAATAAAACCCTCATGCCGTCGAAATAGCGGTCCACTATTATCCTTTTGGTCCTTATTGTTGATCTAGCCACGCATTGATAGCTTGTTCAGATTGCTTCCTTTCTTCGAGTACAATGAATGTTATCCAGGCATTCAATCCAAAGCAGTACACAACATCCTTAGCGAAATAGCTTCCACATAAGCGAACGCTTCCATAGAGCATCACAGACTGACGACTTCAGCAAAGGTACTACAATCAAGAGTGGTAGTTGGGTTATCCAACTATCGCTCAACTAAATCAGCAAAGTCTTATCGCTTAACGAGTTTATCGTAGGTCTTTTGGTTGACAAATATATTTGTGATAGTGTCTCTTGGTACACTGACAAGGCCCAATTCTCGTTTATGCAAATTCGCTGGATTTATCCTATCTTGGGAAGCCTCCCATACGCCCGATAATAAAAGATTCCCAAAAGGGTCGACCACCGTCAAAACACCATCCAAAAACCTCGAGTCCTTCAATTTGACTCTAAGCAGTGCTCCGATAAATTTCTCTGGCTTAATATTTGTTTCTCCCATTGTCACTACGAATCATTCGAATTAAGGCTAGAAACTCGGCCTGGTAGTAGAATAAAATTATTCATATATATGTTACCCGACCGAATTCATTTGACTATAAAAACTCACATCTGGAAATATTTGTGATGTTTTTCCTTTTTCTTTAACATCAATCGCAGGTTCATCCTCCATTAAAGTCAGTTTATACTCCTTTATAGGCTGATAGGGGGCTCACAAGTGAACTAAAGCGTAGATCAACCATTCATTGGAGCACGTTTCTGGGCGCCCGATATTGACTCATTCGTGGAATATTGGGAATCAGTTGTGACTAAATTTTTTTTCTTGTATCGCAGTAGGCTTATAAAGGTTCAATTGATAAATTGTGAGAAGATTTAGGTGACGGATCGTAGCAGCTATCACTTCAGTAATAACAAACAAAGGTTCGCATTTTAGTCTCTCGTTGATTTTCCTTGGGAGCATTATGGAAGCAGAAATACAATACGAGGAACTACTGAAAGTATTCGGCGAGTACAAGCTGTATTTCCCGGAATGTCAATTGACAGCAAATGGGCAAAGCTCGGCCACGTTAGGTCCAAGGACCAACGATAAGGAAGACTATTATGCTAAAATTATAGCAAATAGAGAGCGAAAAAATATCAACGGGAGCCATATTAGGTTGAAAACAGAGGAGGGAGTATCGATGAACATTTCCGTAAATGCATCTGGATGGTTTGACGCTTTAGGCCATGACAGGGACACCAAATACGAAACATTCGAGGCCTTGATGATGAACAGATCTAAAGGGTTCAGGAGTGCATTTGGCAATGCTCTTTCTACAGAGCTAAACAAGCTAGCCGCGGCTCAAGCCGATTCGCCGTAAACTTTCAATACTTCTCATTTAAAGGATGCTATATATATACAAGACTATGTAGCAAGGGGCCACTATTTGTGTTTCTTACCTTCCTTTCTCAAGAATATTTCGACGTCACCAACATCATACTTGGAGTTTCTGATGTAGAAATGCTTTCTTCTTGGTAAGTACTTCTTTGGCTTATGAAGAACTTCGATGTTCTTGATTTTAGGATTGAAAAGCGGTATCCGTACTTCCACACCCAACTTGTTGATCTTATTTCTTATTAATATATTCGTACCGACGCTATTGACAGACCTTTTGATAGCAAGAACTTGTCCAATGACATTCTGACGGTCAAGATATGTGACTTTTATTATGTCCCCCGATCGCAATCCATTGTCCTGGTCTACAAGAGCTCTTCTTTTTCCCGTAGGATCGTATCTCTGAAGAAGCTGCTTGTGTAAGTATGAAATAACTCCCTCACCATTTCTCTTCTTTGGTAATGGTTCGTATACTGTTGGTACCTTATCTAATGGTGTTAGTATTGTCTTCGTGGAATCATTTTCTATCGAACGCACTTACCTTTTTTGAATGGAATAAAGGTCCTTACAGCTTGAAAAACAGTGCTGACAGGCTTCACGGCTGCTCTCCTACTTATACCGAACATCTTGTCTCACCGATAGAACTACTGGTTTACCTACAAAAGTAGTAGGTACTTTTAAAATTTTGATAATTTTTCAATGAAAATTTGTTGGTGCACACAAATCACGGACTTCATTCTACACCATAATAGATACGGTTGATAGTGAATATACTACTAAGCCTAAGCGAATAAAAGTGTATTATACAAGAAACGGATTAAATAGAATGCAAAAAGAAAAAGAAACAGTAATGACTTTGTAATGGCTCTAGAAGCGAGGACGTCTCTTTCTTGCCGTAAATTTAGAGTCATGGGCCACATCCCTGCCTCTTCTTCTCATAGTCTCCTTCTTACGGTTAATAAACTCTTTCTTCGACTCTAACTTTTTCATCATCTTTTTGTTCATCTTTTTTGTACTCTGCGGCGCATCCATTTGAGCTCCCGTCAAATTGATTGTTCTTTCGGACTGTCCAGCAGTTAAAACAAGATAATACTTCTTATGTCTCTTGGACTCAGGGTCATCAATGATCAACCCCCCGCCAAAGCCGGCAACTTTGGCAGCATCCAATATAGATTCAGTCTGCGTATCATTCATAGGATAAAACTGGGCCACAAACTTTCCACCCCTCTTCAATGAAGCATAGAGGGTGTTGAAAAATCTCAAGAGCCTTTTTTTGGGATCCGCATGGGCAGCGTCGGCATTACACAACCACTGTATGGCAGAAATAGAAATAGCAGCGTCAAAGGTACCGGGTCTAAAAGGGACCCCGTTACCCAAATCACTCAAGAAGACATCCCCTTCTAGACCTCTATCCAATCCAGTAGCAAGCATATTAGGGGAAATATCCATACCAATCCAGTTATAGCCTTCCTCCGTCAATATCTCACCCGAAAGCCCCGAGCCACATCCTAAATCAAGGATAAAATGGGGCATTTCTGTTTCCAAATTCAATAATTCTAAGGCTCTCAAAGTCATCTTCGCTTGTATATGCTGCACACGTGTAGAAGAGGTATATCTAAATGACTCTGTATCATTATAGAACACCTCAGGAGGCGCGAGCTGCTCCGGTCTAGACATTCTTCTTCTTACCTACTCTTTGATCTGATACACCAAAAGCATCACCAGCTAGGTGTGTTAAGAGAAGAAAAAAATATTGAGATGGGCCAACTCACGTGATCATATATCTACTATACAGAAACAATTTAGCTAATGAATACAATCTCCAATTGCATCGTTAAAAGATCAAGTATAGCGTACATACCATACTGGGGACGGAAACCAAACCAAACCAGCAGATGACGTTACCCAAGACCCTTCTATTTCTCATAAATTTTGTATTGCTGGCTGCTATTAAAGGTACCTGCATCATTTGCATCAACAATAAGTACCCTCTCAAGCGATTGAAGATCACGAACATGACCAATTCATGAACCAAGCTGGATAGCACGAAGGTCACTAATATTGCATTGAACTTATTGACTCTTAATACACTGATGGAGGAGTGATAGACGTGCCTCAATAAGAACTTGTGTACCGGACGGTTCCATATTCTCGCATATTCCGACCAGTCTGTGCAAGACCACCAGGGACCGTAGAAGTCCCTATCGGCAAAACGGCTGAGTTCAGCGATGACATTCAAAATAGCGTCCCAGATCAAAAAGAAAGTAAAAAGATAAATTAATAAGAAAGGAGGGATCATGTCCAAAAGAATGAAACCGTACTGGTCCCATTTTTCAGCAGCCGGGGCATTCTGTAAGCTCTTGGCCCGCTGGACTATAGGGTACATCCAGTTCTGAGCACACAAGATCATCAAAAAGATGATTCCAAAGACACCGCAGGTTTTCTCGCAAACATAGCGCCATTTGATCCTCTTAGTCCGAGGAAAGTTCAAAGTGTAAACCAACGTAGGGAACATGGAAAACTCGAAGAAATTATAAAGATTAATGTTCTGAGGGAATTTCACTATATTTTTCTCTTGAAGCTCTTGAAGGTCCTTCTCTGAAGCGTACTTCTCTTGCGAGTATTCAGGGTCCAAGGTTGTGGCGCTTGATTGGTATTCTAACTCAAATTTACAAAACCGAATACTCTCGTTCAAAGCCCTTTTGGTTGTGGCAAGGTCCCACCCAGGGGGCAACCTCTTCAGGTCTTTATTGAGCCTTTCTAAGTATTCTTCCGAGAACTTCAATTCTGCTAGTATTTTCCACAAATACCCATTGTAAAACCCATACGAATGGATTTTCATCATGAATACTAGACTATGCAATAGCAAGAATACTCGACCAATCCAAGGATAGCCCATCCATTTCTCTGAAGCGAAATAAAGCCAAAAGTCTCCATATAGGAAGTTGTAGATGCTGAGGATCAACCATCCGCTCTTGTCCCAACAGATCCATTCACGCATACACGCATAATGGACAACGTAGGCAAAATAGGTCCCGAGATACATGGCTAGGTCGGTAAATGCTATCTTTACGATATCCTTTCTCATAGTCATCATTACAGGTGTATCAAAGAAGACATCGGAGCTTTCAAAGTATCCATGTACCAAGTTGTTCATCATGAGAAAGGCCGTTCCAAGCCAAAACAAGACGTAGATGCCAAAGAATTCGGAGTTTTTGAAATAGCTTGAGTCGAATATTGTCGACAGGACCGAGTAAAACTTAATGTCACCAAACCTGGATCTGAAAGCATCCTCTTCCGTCTGAGAATCATCCTTTTTGTTGTCTTTTGTGCCTTTCTTTCTTCTGACCCTCATTGTCGTTTCATGGTGAATAGCATCCATTTTGCGTTTCAAGGGTATTAAATCAGCCTGAACCGGTTCATTCGGCTGAGTCTCAGTGTCCAGAGGACTAGGGGTCCGTTCACTGCCATAGATACCTTTAAAAGTAACCGGTGCTTTTGATTGCTGCAACTGGGAAGCTTTCTCAATCTGCTCGCTAGTCAGGGTTTCATCGCCATCCTCATAGTCATCGTCAAGGACTAACGACTTCCGTCTCCCGTCATTTCTATCAGCAATAGCAGAGAGCCTCTCTTCGGTGTTAGATTCTTTAGGCATGCTGCAATTAAGTTGAATTGGTCTTAATCTGCAATAGTGGGCGGAAATAACGGCCCTTTTATCATATGCGTACGCAATTTCTATTATGAGCTACAGCAACGGAGCCTACGGAAGCGATAAACGATTATTTTATACATTCAGAGGCTTGCGTGACATCAGAATAGATGGTTGATACTACTGATTTCATTTAGACTATTTACATGAAGCCCTAGGTGGTGCTAATTGATGGTGCCCTGTAAAGTACATTCCCCCTCGGAGTTTTTTTCATGACAAGATTATCGATAGACCCTCTCGAAAGGCCTGGTATCATTGAAACAAGACTGCCACACTGTGTTCACAGCCTTGGCTGCCTCCTCGGGGCCTTTGCAGTTGGGATTAGCGGACACAGACAACGTAGCTCGCCTTTTAACGCACGTTTGGAACTTTTTCCCAAAGTCAGCTAAGCCCGATTTCTTGATTTCGTTCAAGATACGGCACTCACCGCTGAGCATCGACGCTCTAATCTCGGTGCATGCATGGTGCTTGAGGTTGGAAAGATCGACCTTAAACTTGAGATGGTCGTACGCATGCACCAACTCATGGGCCAAAATGTCCTCCAACTGCCATTTATCGGTTATCCAGTTTGAGCACAACAAGATACCCATCTCGGGGTGGAACCCCCCACCCTTGTAGTCATCGCACACGTCGCAGACGATGTTTGACTTGTTCAAGTTCCCTCCAAGCTTCTGCACATGGTCCATCATGAACTTCACAGTGGGCGAGTACCGAAGCACCCAGTCACGGCTCTCAATACAGCTGGCACATTGACTGGGCAAATGCTTCACCCTGTAGTCATGCTCGAACTGTTTTTTCTCTTCTTCGGTGACCCCCATTCCCGTTCTGTATTGTAACGACCTTCTCCACCATTCGAACCCGGTCATTTTCTCCGGTGCCGATGTCGAAAGAGTGTCAGTATTCATCTGGGGTGCGTCAGTAAGCTCAGGCATGACTGTACTTGCTACTCTCACTAGAACGGCTACTAGTCTACTATTGGAAAGGTTTAACCATATATATGTCCTGAAAAATTGCCGGTCGTGCGCATTTCAAATCACCAGTGACCATTTTTTTGCATTTTTACCATTCAATGCTCATCTTGGTTCTGATGGTGAAAAAGGGTGTTCAGGTGTACGAAACGTAAGATATGGTGTCTAATATTTGGGTTGCAGCAGCCGACAACCAGGTGAAAATAGTTGAGAACTATTTAGACACAACAGACCTAACTCCCAACTCTAAGGACCCCAATGGGTATACTCCGATGCACGCAGCAGCATCGTATGGGCACATTGGGTTATTGAAGCTATTGGTCAACCGGGGCGGAAATATCAACATACAAGACAACGAGGGTGACACGCCGTTGCACCATGTGGAGGATGTGAAGACAGCCACGACCATGGTGGAGGAGTTGCATGCGGACTGGAAAATCAAGAACAACGAGGGCCAAATACCAGCCGAGTACATAGAGGAGGACGACGATTTTCCTGAAGTAGCCAGATACCTCCGAAGCCTATCTCACGACCAACCTGCGGCAAATTTGCGCCATGTGGGCGACCTGGGCCAGCCTGGCGATTTCTTCGCCTCATTGCCGTCTCCGGGCACCGTAGACGGCCACGAAATAAGGTACACGATGGAAAAAGACGCCGCGGCCGATGACAGCGGTGTGGATGACGAAGAGAGACGTAAAAAGATAGAGGCGGTCATAAACAGTGAGAACCCGGAGGAAGCATTGAGAGACCTTGTGAGAAATGCGGTTCAAGAGGGCATGGCGAAATACAACGGCGAACAGAACTCGGCGCCCCATGGAATGGCCCCAGAGCATTCGGCAAAGAAGAGGAGGGATTAGGATGGAATTATCATGTGTAGTCAGTAATATTACTGGGCATTTTGACAGTTTGGTCCTACTATAGTCGTAGGCACAAAAGAAGTTACACAAAGCCGTTTAGGTGGAGGGCTCGTCCAGCGACTGTTGAAAAGTAGGTGGGCAAAGCATATAGTAGTGAATTAATTTAGTTATTGTGGTTTAATTGATAACAACATGCTTAGTAGTATCATTAGTGGACTTATGATAGCCCCAATGGTAATGGGGGAAGAAGTGTATGTAATTTCCAATAAAGTTTAGGCAAATTTAGCAAGTAGGAGGGTACCAATACTAACTTACAGTAGCGCTCGTAAGGCGTACTCCCAATATTCGATTGACGAATTAAACCATATGTCATTTTTGGACCGGGTGTTGGCCAACGACTGGAAGTTGGAGTTTATTACGCTTGGATTCACTATTTTCTTTGTTATTATCTACAAGATTGGTGACGTCTACAATCAATACTTGGCCACGACGTACTTGAAAGGCTTGAGTGAAGTTTTCAAAAAAAATTTTTTCCAGTACGGAGTTTCAGGGGACGCTTTGTATGTCAAGGATAGTTCGGAAAACTACTCATCGTATGCCACAGGAAGGATTAATATAGCTAAGGTCAATATTGCCCTCAAATTGAAGCCCAGACATAACACGTTTGTCTGGATCCTCGAGTCAGTTTTGTCATTTTTTTCCGAGTCCGTTCCTGCTCCAACGGACAGAGTTGACATTCATATCACGCCATCTGCCGATACCCACTATGAGAACTTTATCAGTGCCATTGTTTCGAAAATTGGCATGAATGACTTTAGAAAATTCAATTACTTTTTGTCGTTGACAAAGACCTCGGATTCGTCCAAAATTCCAGAGTCGTTCGTTTTCATGAGTGAAGCAAATGAATTCCAGGAGAAAACTTTGACCTCGGAGTTGAAGAAGTCCTTGACATTACAAGCTGCTTCCTTCATTAGATTCATTGCCTTCACCGATCAACCAATTGAAAGACCTCATTCTATCAAAGAATGCGCTCCAAAGCCTAAAGTGATTATCTCGACATCTTTAGTCAGTGGCGCTGACCACTTGGCTCAAATTTCGGAAATTTTAGCTGCTGTTTTCAATCTCATCGATCAGTTGGCTTCCAAGAAGATTAGTTTCAAACCAGAGGCCTTGAAAAAGGTCGTCAGAACAAGAGAGGCCGAAATTGCTAAAATTAAGAAGATTGAAGACGACATTAAACAAGAAGAGCTAGCGGCTGAGAGGGCCAAATTAAAAAGGGATGAAAAGAAAACCTCGAGGAATTTGACCACAGAAGAACAAATAAAACTCGAGAAGAAGGCTATGGAGAAGAAGCAGAGAAAAGCTCAAAGGAAGCAGAGGGTAAAGATGTAAAGATTTTGTTGTATGTCAATAATCAAGTTTGTATTATTTTTGATATAAATGTACATAAGTCTATTAATTAAACGTTAAACCTTACCTGTCAATCTCCAGCCTCTGCCAACTGGTGTATTAAATACCTCTATAACACCTGCGCCCAATGCGTCCGCTAAAATCCAATATAAATCGTAACCATAAAACGGGCTTCTGAAATTACTCATTTTAGAAGTCCCTGTAAAACTAGTATTTAAACCCTCCCATTTGTTGAAGAGATGTTCCTCAAGGAGCTCTTTGTATTTGCTTTTATTCAAGGTTTTGACCAACCATATACGGCCAGCGTTGATAAGTTTCAAAAAGGTGCCACAATTGGGATATGATATAGAATACTGATGTGACTCTATTTCATTCAAGTGATTAGATGTTAGTGTGACATATCCAAGTGACACCAAATTGGACAAATCATTCCTTGAGACTTCGCTACTCACGAAAAGAGCTGCTGGATTTTTGCAGACAAACTCTCTGAAGTTAAGCAAACTGTTTCTCTGTTGCGCTTTCATCTCCTTTTCGGGGATCAGTAAATTCGAAGAGTCTGAATCAGAACCCAATTTATCCATATGATTTTGAATAAGGTCCAAATAGGCCAGGGCCTTGACTATAACCTCAACGTTTTCATAGCCGTAGGTGACCTTACCATGTTGAAATTTCTGAGGTGATCTCAGGATCACAGGCGAAGCATTAGTTATAACAAACTTTCGAACCTGACCCTCTCGTATCTTTATTTCTAGATTTCTGTCAACAAAGGTGTTTCCTTGCTGTTCGTATATCGTATAAAGCTGATTTATTGTTATCAAACCATAAGGTAACTGTGTTGTGCGATATTTTATAATATCAGCTTTGGTCTTCATGGACAACCCAGGCAATCGAAATAACAAAGTCTCTTCGGAAGAGGCTTCGTTCACCTCCGATGACTTATTGAACCTGGAGTGGAGAGTAGTCGATTCCGACCACTGATTTTCAAGAACAGTGTCTATTGCTACCATCAAATCATCCTTTTTTGATAGCTGATAGTCAAGTTGAACGTTGTAGTCCAGCACAGTGAGAGGATCCTCTTCGGGCTTAGATTCTGATATCTGGGGTGAAGGGCTTAACGACTTTTTGTTCTTCAAATTTTGCAAGTACTTTCTCTGCGAGGGCAAATACTTTTTTAAACTATTTTGGGCCTGTTTCACAGGAGACGTGTTTATAGTTCGTTTTGTTATCTTCGACGAGTTAGCAGCACTATACTGTAGTTTCGGAGCCATCAAGTCAAGCAAACAACTATTACGAATGTAAATGCAAAATGAATATAAAACTAGATTTCAATTTTATCAGAGCGCACCAAGGCATCTCTATATTTACATAATGATTATATACATGGTGGGGTTACCAGTGATACAATAAGAGCCATGGTAGATGACTATTGTACAACAACAGATCTTTGCACACCAGTAGTTTCTCCTGGAACTGCCAAAGTTAAGGTGTATTCGCCCACAGCATCAATTTCATTTAAAGAGGGCTTTCCAGGACCAGGTTTGGAAAATGTAATCGCAGATTCGGGGATGCGAATTCCTGCCATATCGTAGATGAGTGAAGCCATGTACTGCTTATTTATGGGGAGCTTGATGGTCTCGGACAAGGGGATTGTGTGTACTCGTGGAAGGGCCAGCTTCAATTCGGAAGAGGTGTATGCAATCTCTTCGGAGCTGGCCTCGAAAGCGTGGGTCATGTCGAGCTGTGGGCGTGACTTGGCTTTCCTAGCGCCCTTCATCGAGTGGAACAAGTTCGATAACTCGTCAAGCGACATGGCCCCGGTATTACTGTCTTCTGCTTCGGCTACTTCTTCTGCTGGGGTGTCAGCCTTGGCTTCTGGCACCAACTTCTTTTCCTTATTTCTAGTCTTTTCCACTACGGGGATGCGAGGTCCTTGGCCTGCATTGAGATAACATGCTCCATTATTGATATGTAAAAAATTCCTCATGAACGCTGGACGAACTCTTACTATTTCTCCTTTACTGCCAACCTTGGGGTGATCCTTCAATAATTGGACTGGGATTTTTTCGGGAACTTTATGCTTTATCTTTCTGGAAGCATGCCTGATTAATGGTCTGGCTATCAAAATTTGGGTTTCCTTCTCTAATAGCGTCAAAAACATTGTATGGATGATCTATCACGAATATAAGTTGGCATACTTGTCTTCATAGTAGAAGTAGGTGAAAAATTTCCCAGAAATTATTAGTACCAAAATTTACACGCGTCAACTATTTTCAGCGTAAATTACAGTACCAACAAAAAAGTTTATATGGTGATGCCTACTGTATTGATCAAGAGATCGTCTAAGGTATATGGTGGTTATCGATGTCCTTAGAGAACCAGACTTGCTCTGTATGTCATACTAATGAAGCGAAGTATAAATGTCCTGCTTGTGGTGTGAAAACATGTTCTATTAATTGTGTGAAAAGGCACAAGAAGCAAACAGAATGCTCTGGTATATTGGATCAATCGAGGTTCATCCCCAAGAAGACCCTATCGCAAGACGAGAATCAGGTGAACAGGGATTACAATTTCCTTTTGAGCATGGGTCGGCTGATACATGTGGGTAAGGACGACGTGAAGAACAATGCCAAAAATATCTTCAAGAGACAGTATGGTGCAAACGCAACAAATAGAAATAAGAGGGTAAAACCCAACTCGGGATCATATGTAGGACCAAATTCGGACACGCAACTGGATGATCCTCGAATGAAGAGTGTTGTTCGAACTTACCCGCATCATCCCAATACTGTAATAAGAAGGAACAATACCATGGTAATACAATTACCAGCAGGCATGTCGAGAGCGACGTCCAACAAAACCGGATACGATAAGAAAGCAGGGGCATTCATATGGACAGTGGAGTGGATAGTTGTCGATAAGGAGGGCAAAGAATTAGCCCAGTTCTTGAGCTACAGATTGAAGGAGCACTTGATTTTGCGAGATGCGGTCCCCATGAATATGTTGAGCAACGCTTGTGCTTCCTCAGGGACAGAGAATGCTCAGGAGCAACTCAAAAAGGAGAATTTATTATTTTACTTACAGAATGTGGTGAAACGAGATAAGCACCAAACTGTGCTCGCGCTAGACGGCGATCGCCTGATTTCTGATGTCCTTAGCAACAAGATGGTGTTGGAATACCCCACAGTATACATTGCATTTGATGAGGACACCTGGAAGGACAGGGTGCTATCCGAGGAAGATGCATACAGCTATAAAAAACATGATTCGACGATAGAAGATGAGAGCTCCGACAGTGGCAGCGAGGATAGCGGTCCCAATGAGAGCACTGACAGTAGCGAGAGCAGTGATAGCAGCGAAGAATCAGACTCAGACACAGATGACGATGGAAGCGATTCCGACGAAGCTCCTCAGGAGTCCTCGTCTAAGTTCTCAAAACATTCCTTCATATCAGACAAACTGACAACTGACCTGGCTGCAGATACTGCCCAGCAGGAACCCACAACAGAAACAGCTTTAGAAGGGACTCAAAAACATGTTCCCGAGAATCTTTCAGTGAACCAGGTGACTGAAATATGAATAAAGTTCAACATATATGTACAGTAGACGTGCCAATAGCGCAACAATAGCTTTTTTTTTATATGTTCCTCTCGGACTGAACCAAAACATGACATTCAAGCAAAACTGTAGGGAGCGATATCATTTCCAAGGATGCATACTTCTCAATAGCACCTCATCAGTCCTAAGAATGGCCATATAGGTGCCTTGTTGCAGCCATATCGAAAGAGTTGGTCCGCGCACGCCATACCATCAGTTCCAAAGATGAGCTTCTTTAAGTGTAGGTTGATGAGATGATATTTCGCTAAATAATGATGGCCAGCATTTTTCGAAAGCCACAAGAAGCTGACAGGAATGCCAAAGCCTCGCTCTACTTCGGGAACTTGGACCCACAAGTTTCTGAGCCCTTATTGTACGAACTTTTCGTGCAGTTTGCCCCCATACGAACGCTAAACTTGCCCAAAGATCGAGTGCTCAAGACTCACCAAGGGTACGGGTTTGTTGAGTTCAGGACAGTAAAAGATGCCGAGTATGTGCTAGCCATACTTCGCGGAATACGTTTATACGGCAAGATTCTCAAGATTCGCAAAGCTGAACCGGCTTCCAAGGGAACTCCTCAGCAAGTAGTGGGCGTAACTACAACGAGTACGGCAGTCGACATCGGGGCAAAAATCTTTATCAATAACCTAAATCCTTTGATAGACGAGCAGGCGTTGACGGATACTTTTTCCAAGTTCGGAACCATTATACGGCCGCCCCACATCGTCAGAGATCCCGACACGCGAACATCAAAAGGATACGGGTTTATCAGCTTTGATGACTTCGCCAGCAGTGATTCTGCAATTGAGAAAATGGATGGAGCTATTCTACTAAACTCAAAGGTATCCGTCAGTTATGCTTTCAAAGACGATCCCTCCCATACCCACCGCAAGACTGCCCGTCACGGAGATCGGGTAGAAAGACTACTTGCCGAAAGTGCCAAATCAAACAAAATACCTTCGTCCGCCGCACATTCGCCGAACGGTCCGGTCAAAATTACGAAACCGAAGAAACAGAAGAGAAATGGGCTCACCAAAAAATAGCCACATGGCGCCGTTTTGCCATTAGCTGATTCATCGCTTCAGAGCCTCAACCCCGTAACATTACAAACCCAACACACCACAGTACTCAATTCGTTTAAATGGATAATACTGAAATATTTAGTTACTACTGAGTGCTTACTAAGTGTGGCGCACCCCGAAAAGTATATAAAAAGCTGCAATTTACCTAATATCGTATTCATTTATAGACTATTCTTGTAACGTCTAGTACAGGTTTGAACTAGCCTTTTGAGAAGTAGAATGACAGTAAGCAATCTCGCGAGTACTCAAAAAGTGGTCCTTTTTGAAGAGAAGGGCGATTCAGTCGATGTTATCAAATACGTCGACACTGAGACTCCCAAGATCACCTCGCCAAACGATGTGATCATCAAAAACAAATACGGGGGAGTCAATTTCATTGATTCATACTTCCGCAAAGGAATTTACCCTACCACCACACCTCACATTTTTGGAAGAGAGGCAGTAGGCACTGTTGCTGCCATTGGCGAGAAGGTGACGAGGTTTTCGGTGGGAGATAAGGTGGCTTACTTGAGTTCGGGAACTTTTGCCCAGTATACAAAAGTGGACGAAAAACACTTGCAGATCTCGAAATTAGACGCCAAGGTGTCTGAGGAATCAGAGAAGCTATACGCAGCAGCATTGTTACAGGGCTTGACAGCGCTCACTCTATCTGCTGAAGCTTACGAGGTTAAAAAGGGGGACTTTATACTTGTTTGGGCTGCGGCCGGAGGAGTTGGAAAGATTCTTGTTCAGCTAGTGCATGAAAAGGGAGCCCACGCAATAGCAATTGCATCCACGAATGAGAAGCTAGCAGCTGCCAAGGAGCTCGGTGCCGAATACTTGATCAATTCTTCTACGGATGACATTGCGGCAAAGGTCAAGGAGTTCACAGATGGTAAAGGAGTCAGTGCCTCTTTCGATAGCGTTGGGAAAGATTCGGCCGAGATTTCGTTGGATGTTGTCGCAAGAAAGGGCTCATTTATTAGTTACGGTAACGCTTCTGGGGTTGTACCTCCCTTGGCTATCACAAGATTATCGGCTAAAAATATAAAGGTAGCGAGGCCTCAGCTTTTTGCCTACGTTGGAACCACTGAAGAGTGGGACTTCTATACGAGCCAGTTGTTCAAATTAATCGACTCAGGCAAGTTGAAGATTGACATCTACAAAACCTATCCTTTGTCCGACTACAAACATGCCACGGCTGATTTAGAGTCGAGAAAGACGACGGGTAAGTTGGTTTTGGAGATTCCTCAGTGAGGAACTAGCCGTACACAGGCATTTGGACTCTTTTTCATTTAAATGTACGTAGACGTATAAAGCGAATTGAATGTTTTTCTATAATTTCGGTCTCGAGCTTTCGTACTTAGTCAAATCTTCAGGTGTAGCCACTCCATACACTATCGTCCCTTCATTGTCCGTTATTATCGCAAAATACTGGCCTGTGCTGAAAAAGAGAGCCAAGTCTTCCAATGAGGTAAGTGGTGTAATTATATTGAACTTTTTCCCGTGTGAAGCAGGCTTCTTGATGGTTGTATTGAGGGCCGTTTTTCTCATTTCCTGCGGCTCCTGGTGCTCTTTTTCGTAATTTTCCTTCGCCTTGTGGTGGAACCATAACATATAGTTCTGCACTATTGGCTTCACTCGAGTTTTGTCTTCGCCTTTGACATTCTTTGCTTCCTCTACATTCAAAATTCCCAATAGCGTCTTGTTTGTCTCATGAATAACTGGTAAATATGTAAATTCATGTTCGTATGCGATTTCTAATGCATCTCCAAGATATGTGTTTGGATTGATGGAAAGAGCAGGTTTGATGTCTAAATCTTCCACAGTCGCACCACGGTAGTCCTTGACGCGGAATGAAACAGGGGTCTTAGCCATTATAGAATCGTAAGTGAAGCTATGTCTCTATCCTAATAGGTGATTATGGACAAAAAGGGTTCTCCCATAAGTTAGAAATCGGAAAAAACGCGCTATATACAGAATTTTCACTTTCGAGTTGTGCCCGTATACTAAGTTGTAGTTTAAGATAAAGGAGTATACTCCTAACTAAGTCAACCATGCGCAGGCCAAAGATTAATGAAGATGCCACTTACGCAGCCTCGGCACTTCTATACAGTTTATTTTCTTGACGAGGATCAGATTCGGTCACATCACCCTCTTCACGAACTACCCGTCTCCAAACTTCTTCCTCGTCCCCTATATCTAGAACGCCGATTCTCATGGTCGCTAACAAGTTAGCGGCTGCCGTCAGATGACCATAGACACCGCCGTAGAAAGCCTTGGTGGCATCTTTGCCGTTTGACGCTTTTAGCAAAGAAGCTCCCCCCGGGTGCTGGTCCATGAATGGGGTAACATCGTGGATGATGTTTTGTATCACGATGTATATTCTATTATTATGTTCCGCTGAGGAGCTAATCTTTACAAAATCCCTTGGTTTGATGAGTGGCAAGTTTGAGATAGGCGTGCCCCAATTCAACTGGCTCTTCATTCTGTTGATGACTTCTTGCTGTTGCTGGATTCTTAGTTGCGTTATGAGGTCCGCTGGTGTACGGCACAACTGGTCAACGAGCCCCAATTTGGACATCGTCCAAATGAACCACTTGGTTGGGTCGAATGCAAGAAAGGAGGAGGAACAACGATAATCGTGAGGAAACTCGTGGTGGTAGTTCTGCAGCGCTTGCCCGTAGGTAAATAGGGAGATTAGTGGGTTTAAACAATCTTGCGACGAATTCTTATCATTGAAGGGTTGAATCGGTATAGACAAGTGGACACTCTTCATATGGCAAATCGATTCGACGCTGAGCACAGGTTGTTGACACAAGAACATCCGTAAAATCCCCGGGTAAATTAACCCATTTAGCACAGTATCATGACAATAAAATACTGTAATTGCAACAGGAATAATGAATGTCGAAAGCAAGAAAAATAGAAAATAATACTTATCCTGCCACATCACCAACTGATGAATGCGAGCTTCGTACTCGTTCTTGGACGCTTCTAACTCTTCGTACTCCTCAAAGTCTTCATCGTAGTCTACCTCATTTTCCAAGCTATCACCTAGGTCTAATGAGTTAGTTTTCTCTTCTAGTACCTTAGGGAATTCGTGCTCCATAAATCCCTCGTAAAATGTAAGAATCTTGGGTTTTTTGAGAAGCCAACCCCATTGTGCCCATAAAAATCCTCGTTTGATCAGGTAAGGGTCCCTCTCGGTGTCATCCGTAAACTGGTGATGGGCCCGGTGCAACGAAACCCACCACTTGATCGATCCTAATCCAATGCTGCTCCCGAAAATGGCAAAGTACATCAGTAAGAACCGAAACAGCGACCGGAAAGAATTGTGGGCAAAGCATTTATGGTACCCGGTTGTGAATGCCAACATAGTGAAGTTGAAATATATACATGAGAAAACAAATGTGGCGTTGTTCTGGGGAAGAATACTTGGGGCGTACTTTAACACATAAATTAATGCTGCAACCGGGAGCACTACCACGGAAAATGTATGGTTATAATTGATGCGGTTGAACAAGTCCCGCTTCTTCTTACGCATCTCGTTCATCCTGCTAGCCTTGAGGTGTGACGCATGATTGAGTAGCTGGTTTCTGCTGTTGGCCACGTTCCGTTTGCCGGCCCTCTGCTCGTTGGAGTGATGTACCTTTCTTCGAAGCACCTTAGTACTTTTGGTCATCGAAAAATCTGACCCACTCATTTCATCCAGTATTATCAGCTTAATGCACGTACTCCCACTCTGTTATATCTTATACGATCTAATATTCAAGAGAGTGACAGAATCATAAATTAATAGTACTATAGCTAGTAGTAGATGAAGCAGACATGGTACGACATTTCCACTGACGCGACATCCGAAATTATCGCGACATTTATTTGACGTTGTGATTTTTGGATTTCAGTTAATAATAACAGTTTTTCAACTACAAACTATATTGTGATAATAGTAACGCGTTAAAGGTATTTGGGTTTTGAGAAACAAGGGAAAACCATGGCACCTATTGTACCACCACAGCAGCAAGCTCCGGCGCCCGGGCCAGGGGCGGGCGCTCGACCACGTCCCAACCCATCGGCAGCACCAGCCATATCGTACACGCCAACGGATACGACTATTCCGCCAAATTTATACGAAAAGGTACCCAATTTGGAGATGTACAAAAAGCTCAATGATGCGGAGCGGAAGATTGATTTGTTGACCACAAGGAAAGCGTTGGACTTTCAAGCAATAAATGCGAAATTGAGCCAGTCGTCGAGCGTGCGAAAGGAGAATGGTATCTTGAGGGTATTCATATACAACACGTGCGAGAATCAACCATGGCAGAAGCAGTTGTTGAAGAATGAGGGCCAACCGTTGCCGGACCCGGCAGCGGAGTCCACCTGGACCTTGAGGGTCGAAGGACGGTTGTTGGACCGTAATAGTGAAGCAGACACCGCACAAGGTATGAAGTTCAGTTCGTTTTTGTCTGGGATATCAATCGACATTTTGCCGAATGAAGACTACCCTGAGATGCAGAATTCACTGTCTAATATAATCGAATGGAGAGACGAGTCTATTGACCAACAGCCAGATGGTAAATATGGAGCGAACAACAAGCAGTCAGAATTCGATGGATTGGATGTCAAGAGGTCGGGGATCTTTAATATTCACTCGAAAATAGCATTGATGATTAAAGACCAATCTACAAAATTGAAGCTCAGCGAAGAAATGTCACGGTTCGTCGGCAAACAAGAAGCCACTCAGCAGGAGTTAATATACTTGATATGGCAATATGTATTATATAAAGACTTGTTCAAAAAGTCTGTCGCTTTCACCAAAGTTCCTGCCGTATCAAACTCCACCTCAACAATCATGAACGGAAGTGGTATGAATAATTTTGATGATGACGAAAATGACGATTTTAATTTGATTGAATGCGATCAAATTTTGCTGGCATTACTAAAAGTTCCTAGCTTCAAATTTTCGGACCTCTATAAATTATTGCAACCACATTTCAGACCTCGTGAACCCATTATCATCGATTATGAAATAAACACCAGGAAATCAACGAATTTAGGTGATTTAGTCATTGATATACCTGTTTCTCTACCAGCTTCTATGTCTAATACTCAAAAGGAGATTATTGAATCGACTAAGGCGACTTATGAAAATCTCACCAAAACCGACACGAATATTCAACATCTAAATAGCAGAATTTCAATGGGAATAGTTGCGTTGCAGAATGCAAGTGCGAGAGAATCTTTTTACAGAGAACTAAGCCAAGATCCAGTGAAATTCATGAAAAATTGGTTAGAAAGTCAACTGGAAACTTTGAAGGCTTTGAAGAGCGACGAAGGGTACGACGAAGATTCAGTCAGGAGAGCCAAATTTTTCGAAGACAACGAGGATCTTTTAAAAGAGAAGATCGATGTTTTACTAGGCTCAGGAAGATTCTAAAACCACTTTTTTATGATTGTGCTCGATTATGCGCAACTTGTAATTATATACATATGTTATATTCGAAAGTTATATCTCACTCCACATCGTTTCAATATTGATTTAGTATCGCTGAGATAAGGCACTCAACTTATAAAGTTACCTTAGTCTATATAGTCTTTATCTTCGTTCAAATCCTGCTCGTAGTCATCGTCGTTCTCCTCTTCCCTTTCTAGTTCGGCTTGATCAACGAAGGCTTCGTCATCATTTTCTTGATCGAAATCCTCGGCTTCAGTATAATTATAATCTACAGCCTTTTTTCTTGATGATCTCTTTTCGGAGAACATGTCTTCCTGAGTTGCGAGCAACGGTACTAAAGGAGAAAGAAATCCGTGAAGAGAGAGCACTGGCTTGTATATCATAGAATTTTTCGAGATATTACTGTCCTCATCAGCATATGACGAGTTGATCCTGCGTTCCAAATAGTCCACAAAATTGACTAGTCCCTTTACGTCATTAGCTACCTCGTACCAGCAGCTATTGTCACTTGCAGGGGCACCCTCTATTTCCTCACCATTATCATCAAATTCTACGCCGTATTCGGTTAAAGAGTTTGTTAACATCAGATGTACATCTTGAACGTAAAGCTTGAATTTCGAAGGCACACTTGAAATTTCATTATACTTGTACCTTATTTCTTCCATCTTTTTCACCGAAGACAAGCCTCCTGAATTGGCATCGGCCATACGACAAAGATAAAATCTACCAATATGAAAACCCAAATCACCGACAAAAAGTTCATTTACCCTTAATCGCAAACTATGAGAAAGGGGATCAGAAGTAGCATCAACGTACTTAGAAGCTGCCTCATTTTCTGGCGTTCCCCGCAGATCGCCAGGTTTTCCATTACTGCGCTTCAAAAGTTTCGACTCTGCGTCTTTTTTCGCTTCTTTTACGTTATTGAATCCTTTTAAAACGGATCTCGCAACGTACATAGTCTCCTTCTCACCAGAAATATCTTGATTCTGAAGACCCTCAGTTATATGGAATTTAATAGTGTCAGAAGTCGTCAAAGACCATTGAATAAGAACTCTGAGTAACATCAACCTATCCATAGGGTTTTGGATGCCTTTGAGCCCTAAAGCTTCAAATTCCTGTGAGTTATTAAAAGGGTTCGTTTTTATAGAGGGTAGATGATACACGAAACTTTCGCTGAGAATTTTATCGGGATTTTCTTCATCCACTGGTTGAGAGTTTTCTTCAACGTCTTGGGTTTCCTTTTTCATAACGTTCTTATCGTCTCTCCATTCCTTCGGTAGGCCAAGATACAACGACATCGACTTAAGCTCAGCTATAGCCTTGGACGGTGAATCGGGACTTACCTCCTTCTTTCTGTTTAATACTAAGGTCAATAACCTCGAAAATAATGTCTCCATGACAGGTGAAACATATCGAGGATCATAACCAGAGGGTGCTTGGACTTTTTTGCTGGTGTATCTTTGAAAATTTTGTTCTTCACTTACAATTGGCGGTAGACTTAGGCCCTGTTCAATATCCTGAGGTCCAATGGGGTCCATATTATCAGTATAAAAAACATTTTTGAATTTGTTTAAATACGAAATTATGAATACAATGTCCCCAGCATACGGAGACTTTACCACCGGAAAACCTAAGGCTAGCTTTTCAGCTTCTGCTTCGCGATTTTGTTGTGCTTCGAGAATATTGTCATCATACATGTCGTAATATAAACCAAGTAAAGGCCCTGACAATTGGCGAGAGGCTTTATGACGGTTATTCCGAACGGTAGTTCGGCTCGTAGATGTCAATCTCGATGATCCCCTTGGGTTTCGACTTTTCTTGACTGGTCTAATAGTTTTTGGATTCGGTACTATTTCCTTCGGTTGTATGAGAGATTGGGGTTTATCAGCATCGACTTGGCTCTCACTATCCAGAATAAGCTCGGCCGCCTCCGTATTATAAGTTTTATCGAGAGCTTCGTTTTGTTGATCTCGGTGGCTACCAGCTGTGGTATCTGCCTTCTCCTTATCTGTGACGGGAGCTGAAATGCAACTTTCAAGTTCCGAATATTGTCCTTGACCCCCATTCAGATTTTGTTCCAGATTCTTTTCTCTTGGAGGCGCTCGGGTGTCTACTACTTTCTGTTTACCAGGAAAGCTTGTATCCAAGGTAACCTTTGATGTCATGTTGCCGTTTTCGTCAACGCTGGTGAAGCTGCCCAATTGTGCCTGTTGCTTTTTTTTTCGTATGGAGCCCGAGGTAACTCGGCCTCGCGGACTTTTTCTGACCCCCAGTCTTCCACCCCGAGAACCAGGCCCTTCGAGAGGAAGACGGTCTAACCTAAACTTGGATACTATGGCCTCGTTTAGGTTTTGAGAGGACGAATTCTCAGGCGTAGCAAGATTATTGGATATATTCTTACGTGGCCTCCCGAGCCTTTTAGCCCTCTCGGAGGGATTATATGGTACAACTTTGACAGACGCTGGCTGGTCCGAATTGCTCACGTCATAAGCTGGACTTCCATGTCCTAACATATGCTCCTCGGCAAACTGGTTGAAATGGTTCTGTGACTCACCACTAGTTTGTCCACCCCTACCTTCGTCAAAGTTGTTGAACTGTATCATATTCAATGCGGCCGCCGTGGTTGAACTGTCTTCCTCATGCTGGTGTTCCCCTTCACCACCGTGGTGCGCCGCAACATATTCGTTCAATCGAAACACATTTGGTAGCGATACGTGCTCTCCTTCCGTATTCTCCACCTCTTCCTCCCCAAGCCCTATCTGGTCTTTACCATTGCGTCCAAGCGCTCGTTGAACGTGAAATATCTCCTGTTCCGTGATGGATGGATCGATATTGGACTCCATCTGATCGTCTCACTTCAGCTTCAATTTTTTCGTCCTCAAAAAAAAAAAAAACTGGATTTCCGTGAACAGAAGTAAATCACTCTCCAGAACAGTCACACTGACCTCTCTATCACCCTATTTCCTTCTTTTATTGGGCTTAGACTGATTAACAGGGCAGCTCTGTTTGACTGTTTACCCGGCTCCATTAACGCGTTCCGAGAAGTTACACAAAAATTAAAATACAACTACTCTCCTTAGGTTCGAACGTCCGACTTGAAATTCACCACTTGGCGAACGACTTCCACCACTCTGCCAAATTGAGACATTTGGAAATTATTTTTCACTCTTAGAAGCTGGTCCTCCCCAAGATGGTCTTAGATATTACGGGAGTCTAGACGTCATTACGGTGAGTATTTTCAAGCAAACTCTCGTATGTGATGGTTATGCTCTCGATCTTGTTTCCCGCTATGGGCTCCTGGAGGCGTTTTTGAGCCACGAAACGTCTTATAGCACCCTCAGAAAAAAGTGACACAAAGACCAGGCGTATTTTATCAAGCTTAACGCGTTTTGTTATGGTTATTAATTTACTATGTTTAGAGTATTAAAAGAGACTTATAGTTAAGAAGAGAGACAACATGTCAGATTTCGGAGGTAACTATAACAACTTCGGGGATGGAGGATTTAACCAGGATATTGGAAATGGAGGGTTTCAAACTGACAATAGCGGATCACAGAAGCAGCAATTACGTACCAGTTTGACACCCGTCACCATCAAACAGATCACGGAGGCAAATCAGCCCATCCCAGATGGAGAATTCCAAGTACACAATGTAAACTTGAATTTGGTGTCGTTCGTGGGTGTTGTCCGCAACGTTCAGGACATAACGTCAGCTATACTCATTACCATTGAAGATGGGACTGGATCGATAGAGGTCCGTAAGTGGATAGACGACTCAAATGCCATGGGAGAGAGCGAGCAGCCTAAGTACGAGTTGAACAAGTATATCTACGTAACGGGAGCTTTGAAGGAATTCAACGGCAAGAAAAACTTGCAGCATGCGACCATGAGGCCAATCACAGACCATAACGAAATCCTATACCATCATTTGAGTGCAATTTCTCATCACTTGAAAGCACAGGGCTTGACGTCTGGAAGCAATAGTCAAGCTCCGAATCAAGATAATGGTTTATTCGTTAAGGACCCCCATGGCATGGAAGTGGCGACTTCGATTCTGGATAAAATCTTATCTGTAATCCGAGACAACACCAATAGCATGCAAGAGGGGGTACCAGTGCCTTTCATCTCTCAGAAATTAAACGTTACGGATGACATAGTTATAGACCAGTGTTCAGAACTAGTTGAAAACGGGAAAATTTACTCCGGTTACGACGACAGAGCCTTTTTGGCTGTTTGAGCTGTTCAAATATTGTTTGTAGTATATGCTATATATGATACAGGAGCAATAGATAATGAAAATGAGAAAAAGTCTTCTACGTATAGTTCATGCCATCTTCACTTTTTCCAGCTCTGCTTTATGCCTAGTTGCAGTGGCACAGAAGAAGGCGTTCCATAAATCTCCATTAGTTACAGATTCGCCTTCTCCGTTTCCCTTATTGACCAATGTATCGATGCCCCCGCTTTTCATCAATGTCATGGATTCTGCCTTGCTCAAATTCTTCTCTTTCGATTTTGAAATCACATTAGAAGTGGCGGATTTCTTCACTTGTGTATCAGCGTTATTCCCTTCTGTCGACATTGCGGCCATTTCGGGTTCAAAATACTGCAATCTTTTGTTTGTGGACATCAACACAATACTCTCTTCTACTGTATTCTCGATGGCAAACATCCATACTGTTGTGGGCTTAGTTTGGCCAATTCTGTGAATACGCGATATCGCCTGTAATTCTAGGGAAGTATTTACTAATGGCTCGCATAGAAATATGTGTGTTGCATTTACTAATGTAAGCCCACTAGCTTGCGCTTTAGCATTCAAGAGAAAGCACGTAATACCATTTTCAGTATTTTTGAATTCTTCAACACTGTCATATTTGTTCCGACGACGACCAGCACCCACTTCCGGCGTCAATGTCCCATGCGAACCCAAAAACGAAATGTTCGCAGCTTTGAATGCTGTACCTATGATGTATAATAGATCTTGCCATTGACTGAAGATGACAATTTGCACACTATTATCTTTCTCTCTTAAATATAAAACTTGCTTCACAATCATGTCCACTTTTGAGCTATATGAATTCTTCAATTGTATATGCTGAATGTCATCAACCACAACATCGTCTATAGATTTGTAAATGGAGTGTAAGTTTGCATCAGTTTTATGAATATTTGAATTACTAACTGCATTAGCTTTTAAATTAGGTTTATGGTGTGTAAAGTTGTAGATGGTCGACGGACTAATGGAATGTTTGCACATAGGACATGTTTTATGATTTCTTAGCCAAAGTTCAAGACATTCTTTACAATATTTGTGTCCGCATTGAGTCAAAGAGCCTATTGTGATTGTCGAGCGACAAATAATACACATGTGTTCTTCCTCATCATCCTTTGATTCTCCTTTATGATTACCGTCCTCTTTTTTGATCAAAGATTTTAAATACCTGAACTTTGCAATCGCCCTTCCCATAGAAGAGTTAAGGCTAGCATAACTTTTTACATAAGCATCTTGCTCCCTAGTAATATCGACCTCGTTCAAAGACTCTTGCAGAAAATTGAATTGTGGAGGCTTAACACTATCAGATATTTGTTGCAACTGCTTGAAGTACTCAATTCTAGCATTGAAGACTGAGTTACAAGTCAAGTTAATTTCTTTCTGGAATAAGACCTGGGCTAGCTTTTGATTCGCAAATATGACCCTGATTCTTTCACTGATCTTGCTGAACAATTCGAACTCAACTTCCCTCGTTGCACCATCGAAAGATTCTTCATCTTTTAATTCTGCCTCAATACCTTTAATATCGAAAACTAGCTCTTGCAAGGAACTTTTCGTAGTGGGTTTCACCTTTAATCTAGCCTCCTGCAAATGATTTAAAAATTCGGCATTGTTTACTTTATTCATCTCTGAGTTCAAGTCATGTAATTCTTGATTAGGTTTTACTACACTTACTTTTATCGAGTTCTCATCCCCTACGATAAACTCGTTCCGATCTATCAAAATTTGTGAGATGACATGTAAGTAACAAGACGCTTTGTCTTGATCCTCTATTGATTCTTCGTATTCTTCTCCGTCGGGGGTTTTGTCGTGCGATAATAAAGGCTTGCAAAGTATTGCAACCAAATCTTCCATCCACTTATTAATAAGTTCACACTGGACGTTTAATTGGATCAAAAGTTTATCCAACTTCTCCAAAAAAAATTTCAGTTTCATTCCAGCGATGTATTCTTTCAAGAAATTCGTTTCCACAAGCGGTAAAGCATTAAAGAACTTTTTTGATGTTTTGGGCAAAAGTGATTCCCCACTATCTATGAATCTCTTATCTCTACTAGAATAACACGGTCTTGACGAGATCTTTGCTTGAACAGCTTTTTTCACACTGTGTATTGACGACCTTAGTATATCCTGACGAGTCAATTCTGCAAGCTCGTAATACTTCAGTTCTATATGCTTATGACGAGCGACTTCCTTCTCAGTTTCGGATAAATTTGGAACGGATACAAAATCTTCGATGTCATTTGACTGTTCTATAGCAAACTTGTCGACTGTAATGCCGCTTATAAGAGACGAAATTTGTTTTGTATTCTTATTCGACCCCTTTAAAATATTTAACAGATCCATAGGAGGGATTGTTTTCAACCTAAGCTTATTTATTTTTTTTTTATACTCTTCATCATAACACTGAAAGTTACAAGAAGCAATAAGGAAATAAAATTTATGTAGCAAGATATTGGAGAACCTAATCTTGAGTCTAACAGTTCGAATATGATCCTTATATCTCACCAATGTCTCCCGAATGCCATCCATCATAGACACGTCATAATCTAAATCTAATTCATCACTGTCTACGATGTCTTCTTCCGTGTCTAGCGGCTTTAGATTAAGCCGCCTTCTGTAATTCCCATACTCTTCAATATATTTAGAAAGCAAAATTTTTAGTCTATGCAATATTTGCTGAGCTTCAAACTTTCCGATGTTCAAAAACTCTAGAGCCTTTTCTGGAGCTAAAACGTATTCTTGAAGTTGAGCAACATCAATGTATAATTGAACAATTGAGTTTTCGGCATTAATTATTTGATCTGATGCTTTCGTCAACATATCTTCAAGGACGCTTTCAAGAGTTTTTAACTGAAGAGCTGTGGTAACCACCCTGCTATTATAATTTTTAGATTTATACTTTTTAGAATTGAGATTCAACTTTCCAATCTGCGGATTACAACATACCTGACGTAGTCTAACAAGCCAATACCGCATATACGTCAACACAGTAGGAGACGGTTCCCAGTCACTTAAAACAGGGTTTCCACTGCTATCTAGACAAATGGCTGCTAAGCATTCCTCAAACATTTGATTATAGTTTTCTTGTTCGACAGGAGTGAACGGTATTGTCATCAAGACCCTACTTTGGGGTGGTAGTTTTATATCATCATGAACCATTGCTTTGGTATGTCTTAAGCTTATTTGATTCCACAAGTTGATGAAGCTTTCGTTAGTATTATTTTCATCTACTGTAGTGAGAATTTGCCAGCTATTCTTTGACAAATCTCCTGTGAAAGGTTGAAATTTCAAGAATGTCAAAATTGAATGCAAGTCACCGAAATCTTTCTTGATCGGCGTTCCCGAAACTCCCCAAGCATGGAACCTTGGAATTAATGCTGAACTTTGAAATGCTCTCGAAAGCCTGGATGAGACCATCTGAACCTCGTCTAGCACAACTCTCCAAAATTGGCTAAGCATCAAGGGTGACTGATAATCATGATTGTTGTAAATATTTGGGATCTTATTATGCTTGACAGCTAAATAGATTTCATCCTGCAAAGCTTGCTCGTAGTCAACTCCGCGACAATGTTCATTCATCGTATTATCGTCTCTGTTTGGCTTCTCAGTTTGTAATGAGATTTGGAACAACGCTTTGTATTGATTGAGTAAAGACTTTTTATCATCTGAAGGTTCGTCCGTAACTATATCAGTTCCTTGACCATCGGTCCCGAACTCCTTGTCGATTTCGTTATTTTGCTCTTCATCAGAAAAATAAAAAGCCTTTTGTTTGTTGGAATTCCTCGTTTGTTTGTTCCTTGACGAGTAGAGCGCATAATCCAATTCTTTTGATATAGTTGAGTACGTAGTAAACACAACATCAAACCTTCTCAAATATTCAGCAATTAGTCCAGCCTTGTTCCCTAAGCGTGGATATTTATCAATACCATTATATATGGTGACAGCTAAGGATGGGGCTAAATGAATAACCTCTTCTACCCATTGCTTGAGAATCGAATCAGGAGCAATAACTAACGTAGTTTTCGATTTGATAACTGTCTTTGGGTCACCAAACGGCCGAAGTTGGACTTTTACGGACTCGTTTACTTCTCCCATCGGCCTTGAATTCATTAAAACTAAGGCGGTTATTTCAACTGTTTTCCCTAAACCCATCTCTTCTGCAAGTAAACCCTGAGCTGGTAGTACGGGCGATGATTCGGACCGCATTTCTTCATTGAAATCAAGGATGAACTTATAAATAGTTTCTCTTGAATTCAAATTACAAGTATACCTATTGAACCAACAAATAGTTTCATTGAGTGATACTCTTTCCCAACCAAAACATAATTTGTTCAAAATTCTGTAGACTTCTTTGTCTAACTCTTCGCAGTCAATCTCTTTATTTTCGAAATAATTCTCCACCAAATTTACTAGTTTGTCTGCTATTATACTTGACGGCTCGCACCTGTTCTTTTGGTAGTCGTACCGCATACCTTCCTTTTCCAACAACCATTTAACGGTTTTTCTCTGAAATTTCAAAAGGCTAGTTTCCAACTCGGGTATTTCGAAGGGCTCCACCACATCCGCAAGAGTGGCAGTATGTTCTGACACTGATTGATAGAATAACAGAGGGCTGATCGGGTCGTAAGTTTTACTGTTGTGTTGTTTATCTTCGGAACTTGTCGCGGGCAAAGCCAGGCTTCTCATTAGAATTAAGTTGGACACCTTGTTGACAATATCAACGGGAAAACCGTTTCGCATGCTTTCTCTTAAACTTATGCCATATTGGATATGTATGAGAATTTTGTTGGAACTGGTATCAAATACAAATTTTGTTGATGGTCCTTCAAATAGTAAGCTGTCCACACCGATTCTCGAACTGGGAAGATTGAGAATACCAACCTCAGACCTTACGATATTGATCGGTTCTGCCTTTGCGACACTATTTTCAAGCAAGTTTATCGACAATAATAGTTTGGATTTGAGCCTACCCACATTTTTGTTCTTGATTCTGAGCAAAGGATCACCCCGCTCAAAATTTAACTTTACTTCGTCCGTAGTAAATTCCCATACACCCGGAAAGCTTTCTCTGAACACGGTCGGGTCTGGAAAGCATCCCTTTAGGTCAACAGGCGATTCACACTCGAATGTAAGCTTCCGACTACTAATTTTGATGAACCCAGATTCGTCGTCAAAATTTGCCTTGGGTGTTGGCAAGATATTCTCTCCACTGAAATTTTGTAGATCATTAACGATTCGATCATGATGATTCATCCGCCTTCGTTTCTTAGGTCTGCTTTGGGCTGTAGTGCTTTGTGATTTGTGATTTGCAAAAGTGAGAAGGGACTCTGGATCGAAATGTATTATCAGGGTCTGCATCACCACAGGACCACCGCAACCCCTTGAATCCAGATCCTCAGACATCCTCCGACTCTTAATGATCTGTCTATGGTCTTCTATCTTGGAAAGTATTGTTAGCAGAAAAAATATTTATCATCAATTTTGCAAAACAGATTTTTTGTTATCTAAGAAATCTAATTTTTGGAACATACAAGAGCACTACTACACACGATTTTTTTCTTCTTTCATGACGGTAGGCGAAGACAATACGTACAACAGGGAGAAGAAAAATCACAGAGCCTTCAAAATAGGCGTTTGTACATTGTAAATTATACATAAATAAACGTCACCTCGATACTAAGACCGATAATGAACAGCTAAGTAAGTCGTACATAATAAGGCGTAAAGTCGTCAAGACTAACAAATAATAAAAAAACAACAATCTTTCAGCAACCAAGTCAATAAGTCAAAGAAACTTTAAGCACGTAAGGCTTATTTCAGAAGTCGGCTCTAGCTAGCTATGGACAGCAACACCTTTATTTTTCCGTCTCTCTAAAATCGATGCACCGCCTAAATTCAAATCGAAATCATTGCCTTGCTGCTTATGTTGACGCTTCTGTCTCTGGGTATACCTTGGAGCATTTCTGGGGTACTGCTCAGTGTGTAGAACATGACCAACTCTATCGACAGTCTCATCGTCGCTTTCTTCAGCTAAATCATCGATGCCGTAGGCGGGACCGGTTCTGGATGACAATGCGGCTTCTTCTCCCATTCTGTGAACGGCAGTGGAAATGTCGAAAGCATCTCTTAGAGCCACAGCTGCAGGAGTATATATCGCATCTGTATCCACATAATTAGGTAAAGTGTCGTTCATCGTCTGGATAGGGTGGTTATATTTGGTACCACTCGTACGAACGTTTCTTTGGCGAGAATCTGCTGAACTACCGCCTGCAGCATCCAAGATCCAAGGATCATTCAAGAAATCGTCTATAGTATATCTCCTCAGAGGGTCCACTGTCAATAATCTCGACACGCAATTCTTTGCACCCATTGATATTTCGTCCCACCAGGGACTCAAAAAAGTAAACTCTCCCTTTGCTACTTTTTCAGTCAAAGTCTCAATTCGTTCATCGTAGAATGGCGGAAAACCACACAACAAGGTATACAAGACACATCCAATGGCCCACATATCCACTTCTCTAGAATACCTTTCATCTCTAACAATCTCTGGTGCGGTATACCCAACTGTACCACAAGGAGTCTTGGTATTATGTTCCCATATCTGCTTCGACAAGCCAAAATCAGCAATTTTGACAAGGCCAATACCACCACCCCCAACGCCATGAGTAAACTCTCCCTCATCCTTCTTCGTATTCGGATCGTCCGATTTCCTCAACTTAGCAAAGTGATTTACCGACGGCTTAAACTCAATCGGCAAGTACAAAAGGTTCTCCGGCTTTATATCCCTATGTACAATTCCTACTTCTTCGTGAAGATACCTTATGGCATCCGCTACTTGCACAATGACGTGACGGGCAAGGTCTTCCGAAAAGTAGGTGTACTTGACAATAGCGGTAAAAATCTCTCCGCCGGTCGCAAGCTCTTGTACAATGTAGTAGTAATCAGGCGAGTCAATGAACTCTATGAATCTGATAATGTGAGGGTGGTCCAACTGGCGCATTATTGTCACTTCTTTCAACACCGCCTGTCGCTGCGCCTGATCCATTTGGAACTTCCGCAAGATTTTGATGGCGACAAGATTCTGCGACGCCAAGTGGCGAGCCTTGTAGACAATAGAAAACGCCCCTTCTCCCATTTGCTCCATAACGACGTATCCCTCCAAATTAGGGTACTTCACCTCCTGCTTCTTTTGCTTGTTTTCTTGCTCCACAATCTGCGTCGCCGCCGCATACGTATTCTTGTTGTTGTGTCTATCCCCAGATCGCTCTGGCTCCGCAAGTTCCTCGATGGTCGCTGGCTCGTCCATGTGGCTGCCCGTCACCGTCGTCCCGTCCAGCTCCGGCGACTCCCATGGAACCGCATCGTTCATCCGCAGGTCCATCATCTCCGCATATTCCTTTTCCTCCACGCCTCCAGCCACTGCGCTATCCATGCCGCCATACTTGTTCTTGAACTCGTTGGCATTCTTGCCGTGTCTAATAAATGCCTTGAGATTTTCAAACATCTTCCCGTCAGTGCCGCTTTAGTTTTCAATGCCTCTCTAATATGCTTTCAACCTAGAATTTTCCACTTTTTTCAACTCTATCTTCACTGTTAAGGTGTATGCAGCTTTTCTAACCGACTATCGACCTCTTTCTAGCACTAGATGCCTATCTATGTATAATGCCCAAATATATCTATCCTTTGGTCTATTAGGTAATCTCATCGCAAAGCTACACTCGCGACATTTTTGTTTGCTGTTGCTGGAATTACGACAATGTCGCGACACTAGCCCCCGGGAGCTCGCCACGGGTACTAAAGGCACATGAACAGGGAGGTCAGAGATGGAATCCCGTTGAACACAGTAAATTGGATTGCTTCTGAGATTGCGTAAGGGCAGCATCGGAGGATAACTAATAAAGTAACAATTGGTATCAAAATTGGGCACCTTTTGCACCTAATTTGCACCAAATTGCGCCAAGCAGCACCAAAATAGCACTCAATTTTTCAGTAAACTTTTGACCAAAGTTTGTACTAACCGCAGTTTCGACATTGAGAACGAACAGACCCAACAGTAACGACCATGAGCGCACCACAAGCTATTGTATTTACCGACTGGGATGGAACAGTAACGTTGCAGGATTCCAACGATTATTTGACCGAAAATCTCGGGTTTGGGAAGCCTAAGAGACTCGAAATCAACGATAAGATCTTGGATGGCCAGGTGTCATTCAGAGATGGGTTCACGGAGATGTTGGAGTCGATTCCGACTCCATTCCCCGAGTGTGTGGATTTCCTACTCCAGCATATTAAGTTGGATCCAGGGTTCAAGGATTTCTACGACTGGTGTTCCGCGCACAAGGTCCCTGTGATTGTGGTGAGTTCGGGCATGCGGCCGATCATTCATGCTTTGTTGAAGAACTTGGTGGGAGACGAGGCCATCAAAAATATCGAGATCATCAGCAATGATGTCGATGTTAAGCCGGATGGGTCGTGGAAAATCGTGTTCAAGGACCCTCAATCGCCCTTTGGCCACGATAAGGCTAACTCCATTAAAGAATACTTATCGGAGCATGGCCACACAGGCGACAAGACGCCCCTTTTGTTTTACTGTGGTGACGGTGTCAGTGACCTTTCTGCCGCTAAAGAGACAAACTTGTTGTTTGCCAAACATGGAAAGGACTTAATCACCTATTGCAATAGGGAAAACATCCCCTACACCGAGTTCAATAGTTTTGCCGACATCTTATCAAAAACTTCAAAGATTGTGGAGGCAAAGGGCGCCAACATCAGTGAATTTTTGCAAAATCACTAAATGGATAGATTTATGTCTCTCTTACTGCGTAATAGAAATGATAGACAATGTTTATGTTTGTCTTGTCAGTAACACCATTTGTAGCTTCATAGCCCCCTGCCCGTAATATCCGTTTTCAATACCGTGTCTGTAGCGCCCTACCTTCGGCTGGGCCCAGCTGTTCTGTAATTGGACTGTTAGGCATGCAGAAGTGGCTTGGCCCATAATCGCGCCCGGGACTTATCAAATATTTGCAAAAGCTATTCCATGTATGTACATGTCTTGAAAAAGCTATAAATATGGACATAGGGGCCTCAGAAGGTTCAATTGGAGAAAGCGGGACACTGTTATCAGTTCATCATCGAAATACAGCGAGTCTAGCTAGAAGAGAGTCGCAAGGAAGCACCCAAATGAGCGCAGTCCAACCAAACAGGCAAAAAGTTGGTATGATGGCCCGAAGTTGGAAAAGAGCGAAAAGAGTCATACGAGAGTACTCGAGTTTCATAGGACCGGGTCTTATGGTGTCGGTTGCATACATGGATCCAGGTAACTACGCCACGGGAATTACTGCTGGTGCGTCCAATCGGTTTTCCTTACTTTTCATTGTGTTTCTATCCAATATAATCGCTATTTTCTTGCAGAGCTTGTGCATAAAATTGGGGTCTGTTACAGGGTACGACTTAGCCCGATGCTGTCGAGAATACTTGCCGTTCAAATTGAATATTGTTCTATGGTTTTTGGCGGAGTGTGCGATTATTGCAACAGATGTCGCCGAGGTCATCGGTTCGGCAATTGCATTGAATATCCTCTTGAAGATACCATTACCAGCAGGAGTGGCCATAACTATTGTTGATGTCCTCTTTGTTCTAATGGCTTACAGAAATGACACCTCTTCAACCCGCTTTGTCAAGATCTTTGAGTACGTGGTGGCACTTTTGGTCGGTGCAGTGGTCATATGTTTTGCCATTGAGTTGTCTCAGATACCCGGTGATATCCACACGGTACGACAAATTTTCCGGGGGTTCGTGCCATCCCTGGAGATGTTCAAGGGTAGCGGGTTGACTATTGCCACATCAATCATCGGTTCCACGGTTATGATACACTCTCTCTTCTTGGGTTCGGGAATAGTGCAGCCTAGGTTGAGAGAGTATGATGTCCAGAATGGCCATGTAATTTTGGCGGAGTTAATCGACCCACACGAAGACTCAGTCATAAACGAAAAAACAGCAACAGAGCAACGTAGGCTCATGCAAGAAAAAGAGGCTTCATATTTCTACAACTTCTACAAGCCATCATACCAGGCCATAGAATATTCTTTGAAGTATTCCATTATCGAGCTAGTGGTCACTCTCTTCACCTTTGCCCTTTTCGTGAATCTGGCAATTCTTATCATCGCCGGCTCCACCTTGTACGACTCGTCCGAGGCCATGGATGCAGACTTATACAGTATTCACGATTTACTTTCGAGAAATTTAGCTCCCGTTGTGGGAACAGTTTTCATGTTGGCGTTGCTTTTCAGCGGCCAAAGCGCCGGCATTGTCTGTACGATTGCAGGTCAAATGGTTAGTGAGGGACATATTAATTGGACTGTTAAGCCCTGGTTGAGACGGCTACTCACAAGAGGAATCTCCATCGTGCCGTGCTTGATCATTTCTCTTTGCATCGGTAAAGGGGGTCTCGATAAAGCCCTTAATATTTCCCAGGTCGTCATCTCCATCTTGTTACCTCCGCTCACAGCTCCATTGATTTACTTTACCTGCAAGAAATCTATTATGAAGGTGGAGTTGCCAGACGAGCTTCAAAATGGCCTGGAAGTCGCTTCGGAGTCTGAATCTAATTCGTCTTCTCTCAACTACAAGTACATGAACAACAATTGGCTAACTACAATATTGGTGATACTTATCTGGCTCTTTGTGTCGGTGTTGAACATCTACGCCATCGTAGATATGGCTCGGAATGGGGTGGCCCTGCCATGATTCAAGGCTCGAGTAGCTTAAATAGCTTATATATTGAAAGTAGTGCAATGACCGAAATATAGTCGGGTTACATCCAGACATAAGGTACTCTATGGGAGTTATAATGATGAAAATTGTATAACGAAGAATTCATTGATTGGATTTCTTGAACATAGTCAATCAAATTGAAGTAGTGTTAGAATTGACCGCTTCTGTCGTAATTGAAAACTTTGAGGGGTCTTAAACGAGCAATTTTCGAAGAACCATACATAAGTTATCCCTTACCGACTAAGCAAGCAAAAGTACTGAAGATTGAAGGCGGAAAATTGTACGACTTTTGGCTCTAGTACTTACAATTGGCTTTAATATACACAGGAGTGGGTTAGACATTGACGTGTGAATACCTGCAACATCCGGCGATAGGTATAGCTAACAAAGACGCTAGACCGTCATTTTGATAAAACGGACGAAGATATTTCATGCCTTCTAATTTTTTGAGAAAGCTTCATATCAGCAGGCCATCGCATAACAATAGCAATAAAACCGTTACGAATAACTCAGCTGAAATCACAGTAAATTCGCTAGACAACGTCGAATCAATGGATTACAATCAGTATCAGTCGCCTCAAGCGCTGGCGCCGCAACCGGTACCCCAGGCGCAAATTCAGCCGGGAGCACAGTTGGGGTCTCAAAATTTCGGCCAGAAGCAAGGACAATCTGGACAACAGCAGTCACAAGGACAGGGCATGAGTATAGAGCAACAGAGGACCAACGAAGTAATCAAGCAATCTTTACTTCCTGAACGGTCCACGGTTTCTAAGGGCAAGTATTCGCTCAACGATTTTCATATTATGAGAACCTTGGGCACTGGCTCTTTCGGAAGAGTTCACTTGGTTCGCTCGGTGCACAATGGACGTTACTACGCCATCAAGGTGTTGAAGAAACAGCAAGTGGTCAAAATGAAGCAAGTAGAGCACACCAATGACGAACGGAGAATGTTAAAATTGGTGGAACACCCATTCTTGATCAGGATGTGGGGGACTTTCCAGGATTCAAAAAATTTATTCATGGTTATGGACTACATCGAGGGGGGTGAATTGTTCAGTTTATTGAGAAAATCTCAAAGATTTCCTAACCCTGTTGCTAAATTCTATGCCGCTGAGGTTACCTTGGCAGTTGAGTACTTGCACAGTCATGATATTATCTACCGTGATTTGAAACCGGAAAACATCTTGTTGGACAGAAATGGTCACATCAAAATCACCGATTTTGGTTTCGCCAAAGAAGTGAGCACCGTCACTTGGACTTTATGTGGTACCCCAGACTATATTGCACCCGAAGTCATCACCACCAAACCTTACAATAAGTCTGTAGATTGGTGGTCCCTTGGAGTTCTTATTTTCGAAATGTTAGCTGGTTACACGCCATTCTATGACTCGACCCCTATGAAAACCTATGAGAAAATCTTGTCTGGAAAAATTCACTTCCCCAGTTTCATGGGACCGGACGTGATCGACTTGTTATCCAAATTGATTACTGCTGACTTGACAAGAAGATTGGGCAACTTGATCAATGGTCCTGCTGACATCAGAAACCACCCTTGGTTTCAAGAAGTTGTGTGGGAAAAATTGTTGGCAAAGGACATTGAAACCCCGTACGAGCCTCCTATCACTGCAGGCGTGGGTGACTCTTCATTATTTGACCATTATCCGGAAGAGAAATTAGACTATGGATCTGTTGGCGACGATCCTTACGGTCAAATGTTTGCAGACTTTTAGGCAATCTTGCAGTACCTTTACGCTGCGCAGAGGTTTTTTTTGTCCCCTTCAGGTTGTACTACAATGTTTATATGTTTTAATGCAGTCACGTATATTCATTTTACTACCTCTACCTCTGACAATGTATATATTGACCTAAGCCTACCAATGAGCTTGAACCAATGTTCATATGGTTGTTAAGAAGCACACTTGCATCTCAGCACCACAACGTCTTCGCGTAGCGGTACTTTCTATAGTACATCTTCATCACCTAGCATTTTTCCCTCAATTATGATTCTCTATTTACTGGTCTTTTCTCACGCCCTAAACACCTTCTTGCATTCCAAACAGACGTAAAACAAGATCATCGACGTATCTTTCCGTCTCTGTTGAGATTGAAAAAATACACAATCTTTATTCCCGCACGCTGGGCATTCTTTCGACGATCTTGGCAAAGTAGGGTCATTTCCTATATCCTGTACCACTCCTGCCGTTTCTCCGATGTTGGTTATTAACTCATGTCTATAAACCTTGGGATTCTCGGCCAATTCTGTGTAGTCACAATTACGGCACGAATATAGAAGCCTTGCGTTGTCCTTGTCTTCTTTCGGATACAACATATTATTGCATTCCGCACAGAACCTGAATGATGCCATCACTGCCCTCTTTTATTGTAATCGACGGCAAGTATTGAATAGTTTAGTTGTAATCACTATTATCAACGTTGACTAAACCATATTGGTGCTTAGGTAAGACAGAAAGCGACCGGTCGTGCCGAGGCCAATTGACTTCCATGAAATGTTCAAAATTTTTCAGGTTCTAATAGGGTTGTCCTGATAGTAAACGTATACTAGTACGAAAGTCGAGGATAAGCAGTAGAACTATGTCATTATTACGTCAGGCCATCAAACCATCGTTGAGGTTAGTTTCCAGAAGAGTTGCCCCCATCGGAGTTCGTTTCAACTCGGATGTCGCTGGTAGCGAGAAGAAGCCTGTTGATCCCAAGATTTCCACCATTGTGGATCAAATTTCCACCTTGACTTTGTTAGAGACGTCACAGTTGGTGGCGGAATTGAAAGACAGATTGAACATTCCAGATATCTCATTCCCAGCAGCAGGAGCAGCCCCAGCAGCCGCACCAGCAGCACCAGTTGAGGAAGAAGTGAAAGAAGAAGAGGAGGAGAAGACCATTTTCGCGATCAAGTTAGAATCGTTCGATGCCAAGGCCAAGCCAAAGATCATCAAGGAAATCAAGGGCTTGTTGGGATTGTCTTTGGTTGAGTCCAAGAAATTCGTTGAGGCCGCACCAAAGGTGTTGAAGGACAACGTTGCCAAGGAAGACGCAGACAAAATTAAGGCTACTTTGGAGGGCTTAGGTGCCAAGGTAGTATTAGAGTAAACAAATTCTGCTTCATTCTAATTCATCTTCGTTTCGTTCCGCCATTAGGCACTAGTCGTACTATCACTACGTTAGCCATCAAATATATAAATCCTGTATATATACATTAATTCATCTTCTTATTGATATCGTTGACACAGCTGGGAAGCTATGTAGAGAAAGGCGAATGACATCTCTGTCGTCTCTACTAGGAACGAGTAATGCTAGGAAAAACCCTTCCCGAAGAACCATTTTGATGTGAAAGGGATGATTTCTTTATATGTGGAAATGCTCTAGGGCGAATGCTGGGATATTTGAGATTAGGCACGGGCTCATTGGATTGTATGGGGAATTGGTGCCTCAGCAAGTGGTCAGGGTTGCTTTTATCGGAAAATGCAGTTCTCGTAGGCGTAACAAAGTTTGACAATATTCTGGGGTCTTCTGAGCCAGGTAAATATGCTGAATGCTTCGGTTTAGTGACATTGCCTCCACCTGAGCCATGATTTGCCGGTGTCGGAAGATTGAGCTGGTGGGCAAATGCACGCGTGGAGTCTTCGTCGTCAAACTCACTGTCGTCCTCACTGTCTCTATTCTGTTCCTCGCGTTGTCCAGAGAAATGGGCATCTTTCATTATATGGAGATGCTTTGTATTTTGTATGAGATCTTCTTCGTAGTTCCCCACTAATGATCTTGATGATAATGTTGGTGACAAATTGGAGATTCTATCGTGGAAAATTCCATATCGATGCATCTCACCTTCTCGTTGGTCATTCGCCATAGTAGCCACGAGGCCGGAAACGCTCTCAACGAGCCCTTGAAGCTTATTGTATATCTCTATGGGTAAAGCGCCGCTTGCGTATTGGCTAATCAACGACTGAATCAAATTTTGAACTGCCAAAAGGGTATCATTGATGCATGTTTTCTGATTTCCGTTTAGTTGTTGACTGCTTATTGACCTTTCGTTCATATCTATTACCACCTGTAGTAACCCTTTGGCTGTGATCAAATTGCTTTGTGCTGGCCGGCATATCGTATTTTTACTTGTACTAGGACTGATGAAGTTTCCAGACTCGATCTTTCGGGTGTTAATTCCTCTGATGCTTTTAGGCAAGTCCCTTCTGTACAATGCTAGTCTTTCCCTATCCATAAAATATTGTTCAGTTATCAAAGAAGTAATCCAAATTGGTTACACAGATGTATCTTCGCTTTTTTATAAAAAATGGCTCGCTCTATAGTAAATTGAGTTTTATCGTATTTTAATACTGAAAGACATCAGGATTGTGAAAGGGACGCAGAAGCCAATGAGTCTTATCCAGGGAGGGATAAAATGAAATAAAAGAATTTTCTTTTCGTATGTCACTTCCATTTAGTCTGCAACACTCGTTGAGTGATTTAGCGCTAGAGGTACAGAAGTTTACCAATAAGGAAGATATAAAGCCGTGGTTACAAGGGTTTTTGCTAAACAAGAGGGGGATACACGTAGTGATAGCCAGATCCGACTCCAATAAAATTATCTTTCGATGTAAAGCTAGCAAAAAGGAAAGCGGTGACCAAAGTACGTCAACTTCGAGGCGACAGACGTCATGTCCATTCAAAGTAAGGGCAAATTATTCAATCAGAAACAAGGTTTGGACATTGGTTGTAATAAATGATCTGCACGATCATCCTTTAGAAGGATTTGAAGTGATGCAGCAGGAGAAGATATCAGAACTGCTATGCAGCCACAGGAAGAACGGAGAGTCCGAGCTTCAGGACTCGTCAAATTCACTAACTCCATCATCGAAGCATGCATCAGCTGATGTTTTTAGTTCATTCATTCCTGCGGCGGATATGTCCTCCCCTAGTGGGCTACAGCACAATGTGTCTCTCGAGCACACTATTGACGATTTGAAACAGACGGTCTCTCCTAGAAGTACTGGCGAGGAAGGAAAACTCGAACGAAGCTTTCATGGTCAGATCAGTAAAAAACGCAAATCAATAGGGAGCGGAAGGCCCGTCAAGAAGAAAAGTACCAGTAGTAACAATGATATATTTGAATTTCAACTGGGTGAACAGAAATCGCATAAAGATACAGTTGAACATCTTAGGCAACACGTTAATAGCCTCATATCTAAACACATTTTTGACAACCAGCTGTATGTCGATGCCGAGAAATCTCTTATGCTCAAATCTTTTGTTTCGGCCCTTATTAACGATTACAAACACATAATTAGTTCAGTTGTCAATCAGCAGAAAATGAGTAGCTGGCTAGGTTCTTCCAATTCTTCTCAACCAATGCATTCCAGTGCAAGCGCCAACTTGATACCATTATCCCCCTTATTAAATGATACCGATAATGAATATTCAGGTGGTAGCTCCAATACGCCTAATAGCACGCATGCTATCGATAGTTTGAACCACCTTCCTAATATGGCCCTAGGTTCATCCCTCATGACAAATCTACAAGCATCTACAGTTGCCAATGTGAATACTTCGGCTTCAACATCTAACAATTCATACAATAATTTTGTTATACCGAGTCATATGCAATTGCTGCAAATTCAAAACCAAAATCAACAGTTGCCATCATTCAACACAATTCAAAATCAGTTGCCATTGTCGCCGACATCCTTAGCTAACAATTCAACGGCATCTTTGTTCGCCAACAGTCTCAACAGTACCAATATGAATTCCAATTCTTCATCGGCAATACCACCTAAAGGTAACTCCAGTGCAAACACAACTTTGAATCCTTCCCACTTATTGAAATCACCCAACAACAAAAATAATTCGTTTACTAGTAGTATTATAGGGTCCTCGTCTACCAATCAACAGCTTACAGATTTCAAGCGTGGCAGTTCGTCTGCTCCTTTGGCAACCGGAAACACACTCTCGAATGCCCCCAGCTCCATCAAAAATACCAACACAAATGTTAGTGTTGGTTCATATCTTCTGGGCTCTTCGACCTCTAATTATGCTGGATTATCATCACCAAATAATAACATCATAAACCAAACTACTCAAGGTAACTCGTCCAGCAACTCGTTTTATTCTAGAGAAATGCACCATACCATGGGAAATAGCACTCAGCATACTTCTACGTCTCCCACAGGAGTTTTAAGTAGCATGGCAGGTTTAAATGATAATGGGTGGTAATCTCTAACGATCAGTGTATATAGTGCGAATGCTTTTTTGAGTGGCCAAATATATAATTTTAGCATACTCTTATAAGGCAATATAGCTTAACTCAATAATGGCAAATTCAAGACATGTCTTCGATGCTATAGGAGGCATAACGTTGTCCGATTTTAAGAAGTCTACTTTAATCGTGCCGTCCGTATCTATTGGAAATATTCCTCAATTGGCAAATGATCTTTTAGTCCACACCATGAGATTTCAGAGGGTCGGAACGCTTGACGACAAGTACTTATATCCCTTCGCATCGCCAATAGATTCCTCAAAAGATAATGAGGTTTCTAAGGGTATGTCTTCAGCAGTGGAAGTGTATCACAATAAAGATTTCAAAATGACTGTTATCCAACAAAGATCACCTATAATACCAGGTTTCACCAAGTCCTACGTAAATGAAGTAATAGTACCTTTCATAAAGGACGCCGGATTTGGAAAGCTTTTGATTTTGGACTCTTCAGATGCTGGGTTGGTGGAAGACTTGGCCCCGGGAAGTATCGACTTCTACACCAATGAAGATTTGCTTAACGAGTCCTTGGAGTCTTTACATTTGGCTCAGAATGATACAATTTCTTTGAAAACGAATACCTACATTCATTCAAGATACATTCAAACTTTACTTGGTGCATTAAGTTCAAGTTCAGAAGTGGATATTAATATCCTTGTGTCGTACGTATACGAAGGCGACAACTTCATTGATGGAGAGAGTCTAGCCAATAAAGTTGTCCAGGCACTAAAATTGGACCCAATCGAGACTTGGATAAGACCGCAGAGTTGGCTAGGCGTTTATGGTGACAGGTTAGTACCCAATGCGATGGAAGAAGGTCTCTTCGGTTAAAGTCTATAGGTAAATATACTCCAACTAAGGTATATTCATTGCGTTTGTATTTCTGGTATACCTATAGAGCTTACTTAGGATTTCACTTAATCTTAACGCAGATTCTTTTTATCTCTAACATTGCATCACCGATTCATCTTGTACTTACCTGTCATTCTTTAAAAGTTTGCAAACCTCTCATCACCACGTTCGTTATTCATGTAGCCTATATTCCTCATGAAATTCAGTAACCTGGAACCTTGCTAGCTCACTTTTCAACGAAGGCTCTTTCAAATACTTCTCTTTTTCATTATTATCCGATTTATTCATAGAGACGGAAACTACAACTGTCAGGCTTCATGAGAGCAGTGAAAGGCGAGTGGGTTTCGTTTTGCAATTCATAACACTTCGAAGTGTTGGGTCTTGGCTTTGTCCCTTTCACTTTTTCTTCAGCATATTTCCTCCTCTTCATACCTGGACCGCTTGTTCGTTAGACCTGTTTGAAGGGCCGCCTTACAGTAAGCATGATTGAATCTGAGTCCTCTTCAGCTTTCGAAGAATATGTCCCTAATCCAAGGATTCAATTTTCGGACTTTAAGGTGACTTAGATGGTCTTTAAATAAATTATTATAGATTTTAATCTGTCCAAAGTCGGTTTGATCCATTTACTATAGTGTTTGGTATAAAAGACGAAGAAAGTATAAATGAGTTATTAGACAAATTAGAAACTAACCCTACCAATACAGTCATACAATCTCAAGAGGAATTTTATGTAGATAATCTCTAATTGCTTGAATGAGGAAGAAAGTTGGGGACCAACGTAGGCCTGCCAATACCTAGGTTTGCAAACAACCTCTCTTCAAATTCTAGCGATTCTTTCCACAATTCTCTGCCTTGTTAACCTAGCTGTACATTGGTTATCCCATTTTCATAAGTCAGTTGACTTCAAGAAATCTATATCAAGGTTCTAAGATGTAGTCGATAATATAATTCGATCGACATATATCGAGGGCAAGCGAACATCGTCTGGCAAAATATTGTCAGAATAATACATACTTGGCCTCAACAATCAACAGTCAACAATCAACTTAGCATTACGTCCCATCATTGAGTTGAAACTTCTAGCTGACGCGTATCTACCCCAGCGTTATTGGATGCAGCATGGATACTCCTGACATGCGGTTTGCTGCTAAGGCATTAATGACAGTATCTGGTACACCAACCCTTTGCCTCTTGATAGTAGGGCAATTTTTCACTCAATACCACATCATTCAATGCCTCATCCGTACTTGAGACTACTTTCGAACGCTGTGGTATCTATGAAAACTGCCGTCTAATGCTTCATAAACTTTTCTTTCGTATATTAAACCTTATAGCTAACATCAGAAAAAGCTCTTACATGTTGATACGTCTACCCTTCTGGTTACATAGTCGTAGTAGCGTATTTGATAATGTATAGGTATATATATAGGCTAATCCTTTTCACACAGATGCATACTAGAGCATATAGCGGTAGTAGTTCAGTTGGCTGCGAAAAATATTTTCCCACCTATAAGTGGCCCCTACGACTCTATTAGTGAGGGTTTTGTGAATTTTAGGGAATGTAAAGTACTGTATTAGAGTAAGTCATAGAGAAAAGACATACAGTTATGAGATGCGCTTGGATTCGAGGACATTAAAAAGAAAAAGAAAATGCAAGTAAGTTTTCAAGAATTTGCTAATCCAAGGGTGCTGCAATTGGTAAACCGCTCTCATTGATTGTATAATCATCCCGGCCAATTTTCTTTAGGGCTTCAGTGTTCTTCTCAACGCGAGTCTTCCTAGCATCTTCTTGTGAGATGATCTTAAAATGCCAGTTCACGTACCAATCATTTTCGTTCATATTATACTTGATGGCTTTTTCCTTATTTAGTTTGTCCAACGAAAACAATAATGAGGATTTTACACCGAACACAGCGTCAGAGGTTTCATAAGGGTCGTTCTTCAAGTATAAAGCGGTGACGAGTTTATCATACCCCTCCTTTTCAATGATAAAGTGAATATGCGCCGGTCTATATGGATGTCTATTGATTATGTTCAACATCTTTCCAACAGGACCATCATGAGGAACAGGATATGGTACGGGCTTCGTACATTTTACCGTGAAAGAACCATCATGGGTTGTGCGCACTATCCCTCTCATGTCTGCTTCCAATCTATCTGGATATTGGGTATCATATAAGCCATTTTCGTCACACTCCCACATATTTATTGACGCATCCGCAATTGGATTTCCTTCGACATCTGTCACCATGCCTTCTATAAGTAATGGTTCACCTTTACCTTCGGAGCAAATAGAAGTACCTGATTCGTGATATACAGCATCATGAGTGTGAAAGGGGCCCAACAATGTACCCGTTGTAGCACCTTCTGGCTTGGGGTTGGAAATGCTATCTACCAAGACTGACAATCCGAGTGTGTCTGATAAAAGAATAAACTCTTGTCTTATATCGGAAGACATCTGGCCCACTTGGGTTAGAAACTCTATACCTGTGGCCCATTCTTCGTTGGTCAATCGTGTTTCGCGAGCAAAATCATGGAGGTGCTGAACGAGTCTCTCCATTATATAGAGCAATCTTTTGTTGCTGTGCTGAGAATTGATCGCAATGGTATTCTCTGTGATAGTTTCGTCACTCATGTCAAGAACATGTAATTTACCATCAATGAATACGGGACCTTTTTTGTCGTGCATTTTGTTTGTATCCCTGCGCGAAATAGTAGAGGAAACCTATCCCTAAGATAGGTATTGAATCCTGTACTCTTTTAAAAGCTTTTTGGGACCATAGGATAAGATATTTGCCGTAAGTCAATAGCCTCTTGAGCTTTTGTGTCACTTTGCTCCGAACGATTCGATAACGAGCTTCTCATAGAACCACTGGGCCAAATAGTTTCTGATGTAGAGAAGAACAAAGGCATTTACGTGCGCCTCCAGACTCTCATAGTTCTAATAATAACAGAGTGTTGATTTCTTATATAAAGCATTGAGATCATTACATACAGCTAATTATTCAAAGCATACTCTATAGCCGCAGTATAGCCATAGGCGCCCAATCCACAAATCACTGCCACGGCCTTATCACTCAAGTAGGAATGATGTCTAAATGTTTCCCTTTGATGCACATTGGAAATATGGACTTCGATAAATGGGATTTTGGTTCCCAACAAAGCGTCTCTTATCGCAACGGACGTATGAGTGTAAGCACCCGCATTAATAACAATAAAAGACACACCGTCCTCTCCAGCCTTGTGTATGCGATCAACGATGAAGCCTTCGGAGTTATTCTGGTAGACCTGTAGCTCAGAACCATTTTTTTTGGCCGAAGCCTGTTCTATTGCAGCTTCTTCAATTTCCTTCAACGTCGTACTTCCGTACATTGTTGGTTCCCTGGTGCCCAACAAATTCAAATTTGGACCATTTATCAATAGAATCTTTTTGGCCATGATGAGTTAAGCGGTGTTTCGGTGCTAAGCAATAACTTTCGGTTGTTCGAGTACCTTTGCAAAGTTCGGGTCGCTTGTGGTTTTGTCTTCACTACTACAAGGCAAACTATTTTTTTTTTTTCGAAAAAACGTCTTTCCAATATTCCTTAGGAAGTTTAATCGGCCGAGGAACTATCTTTGTCAGTTTTATACACCTTTTGCTTACTGCGTCCTGATATTACTCTCAGGTTAGGCTGTCCGTTGAGCTGAAAAATCTGTCATGCACTATGTGCAGTATCGAATTCTGGGGTTCTTGAAGGTGAATTGCTTAAGCGAAGGATTTAGTTCTTCCAATTGCCTAACATATAAGCTTATTGAGCATTAATCGTGATTAGAGGTAATTTCTGAGATACACAACATAGAGAATAGATATATTTGTAGAAATAATTAGAACTTATGAGCTCTCAGCAAGGAAAATTCGGATTAGAGTCTCAGGTTAAGAGGAATCCTCATCCTGATTTTACCAAGGTTGAAAACGAAAGACCTGCGTTTGATGGGCAGGCTCAATGGCAGTATACAACAGTCCCAAAAAAGGATTGGGTTATTGGTTCCGGTGCTAACAGCGACGATTGGAAGCAACACAAGAAAGTTGAAATCGACCCTTACGGGGAAGGCAGGAGTCCCGTTGATAATTACAAGACGCTTATTTCTGCTATAGTGCCACGGCCAATTGGATTTATATCTACAATTGATGAACAAGGCCGCCGTAATTTGGCTCCGTTTTCGTACTTTACTGTGGTCAATCACGACCCTCCTATCTTCACAATAGGCTTTTCGGGGGGTCAAGAGAACCCCAAGGACACTTGTCGCAACATTGTGAACAGCAATGAGCTAACAATTAATATCATATCCGAGTGGTTCATTGAGGCGGCTAATTTTTGCTCTATCAATTCTCCCTTGGGCGCTGATGAATGGAAAATGGCGGGATTGACACCTCTCGAGTCTGCCAAAGTCAAACCACCACACGTTGCGGAATCTGCGTTTTCTGTGGAGGCGAGATTACTTCATTCTCACGAGTGGAAGTCCAAGAGAGATCCAACCAAGGCTTCGGGAACTTTGTGTATTGTGGAAGGGGTGAACTTCCATGTCAGGGAGGACGTGATAAACGAAGATCTAAACAGCCTTGACATCAACAAGCTAAAGCCAGTCTCCAGATTGGGTGGTATTTCGTACGCCAGAACTGTAACTGGCTATGAACGGCCAAGACCCGATTTTGAAAAAGATGTATTAGGAAACGACGATGCGAAGAAGTTATTGGACAAGAGCTGATTCCTTACGAACTGTTTTAATTGAATATATATCCACTGGGGTTTTTTTTTCCATATAACCATACCTTTATAACCATATATACATCTTTAAGCTTTATCTCAACTAAGACCTCGTAAAGTTTAATGACATGGTACTAACGAAATTGTCTTTTTTCTACAAAGAAAAGATGAAGAGAGCGATGTCCTCAAGGAACGAACAACAATTTCTTGCTTCTATTGAGTAGTCTTGATAACTGAAGCAGTCACTTGAAAGGGTTTCAGGGTTCTTCAGCACTACTATAATAAGTATCTCTGGCAACAATTATTCTAACCTGCAAACACATATTAACCTGTAAAACAATCCATCTCAGATTCAAAAAAAAAAATATACTCAATCATCATTACTTATAAAGTGTACTGAGTAACATGTCGGTCGTTGGGTCATTGATATTTTGTACTGACTGTGGTAACTTGTTAGACACGGCAGGCTCAAAGGCTACGTTGGACTGTAAATTATGTTACAAGTCGTATCCAACGTCAAATTTTGCTAATTTGAAGGTTGTTACAAAATCAGCAGAAGATGCGTTCCCTTCGGCCCTTAAGATGAAGCAATCTGTCGTGAAGACATCTTTGAAAAATGATGAGTTGGAGGAAGGGGCCACGATTAAAGAAAAGTGTCCCAAATGTGAAAATGAAGAAATGCAATATCATGTTTTGCAATTAAGATCTGCCGATGAAGGTGCCACCGTTTTCTATACGTGTACGGGTTGTGGCTACAGGTTTAGAACCAATAATTGAAGAAAACTTGTTAATGGAGGATATAAAGATTGTATTATAGTTTTAAGTTATATCTTATAGAAAATTAAGAAAAATGTGCATAATAAATAGCGTATATTACATATTCAGAGAAGATCTCATCTCTACTAATTTGTCTTTATGGTGGCGTATTCCATTTCGTTGGAATTCTCGTATTCGTACATGTCCAAGGCAACGACAGCAGAATCTCTAACAACCTGTTCTTTGTCATTCAAGAATGATTGCAAGACTGGCAAGCACTCATCTGTCGCAATGGAACCTAAAGCTTCGGCAGCCTCGTGTCTCACCATCCCTGCTTCGTTTTCGTCCTTCAAAGCCTTGATCAAAGCTGGCACAGTGACTGGGTTACATAATTGGCCAAATACATAAGCGATTTCGTGTTTGAACAATGCCGATGGATCATCATTAAGACCGGTCGCTAATGCAAGACATGCTTCGTCCGTTCCCAAGTCTCTTAATCTAAACATAGCTCTATATCTCTCGAATAGAGGCTTATCTTGGTCATTTAAGATATTTTGCAACTTTTCGACCTTGGATTCTTGGTCGGAGGGCATAGGGGGAGCTGGATCGATCGAAGTATACAAAGAAGTCTCCAAGTTTTCACCCTTAGCCTTTTCCGAGTTTTCCCACTTGATTCTTTCAATCGCCAATTCGCATGTTTGCCTGATTTCCAAAGATGCATCGTTTTTGAAATAGTCCTCCAAAAGCTTCAATGACTCCTTGTCACCCAACGCCCCCAATGCCTCTGCGGCTTCGTGTCTGACCATACATTGCTGCTTGTCATTTTTCAAAACGTCTCTTAAGTACTGTGCCGCGTACAAATTTTTCGTTTGGCCCAAAACGTACGCTACCTCGTGCTTTAAGAGCTCAGAATTATCTTGAAAGGACTCAGCTATGTAGTCAATAGCTTTGCGGACTTCTTCTTCCTTTGACGACTCGGCTCCGATGCACTTTAAGTTGAATAAGGCCCTAAACCGGTTGGCCAACTTGACTTCCCCGTTTTTGTTGGTCAAAACATCTCTAAGTTGCTCCAAACTGGCTTCATCAATATTGATCTCGTCACTCATGGTTTCCCTACTTTGTCGTTACTACTGTCCAATATATCTTGCTAAGACGACTAAGTGAAAAATATTCTAAGGGCTACCGAAAAAATTTCGATGAGGCTTTTGCGGCTGGGAATTTTTTTGCACTTGAAATTCAGCCGGACAGTAGCACTAGCCATCAGATTCGTCTATAACCACTGGATTCTAAAGACTAAGAGACGCTCAAGCTACAATTCGGCTTTTTAAACCATAGATTGGATATGAATATACTTATTTATGTCTGTTTTTGGTTCTTTAGCAGCTTCTAGTCGTCCTAATCCTTCACTCGCTCTAGCCCAAACTGTAAACTGTAAAAAAATGCGAGTAGAAAAGTGCAGGTTATCTTCGGAAGATTTTTTGTACGCGAAGCTTCAAACATTACGTTTCGGCGGCAATAAGTTTTGAGGTCTTTTCTTCATATAGAGACTGAAACACGAAGATTCAAGATGGCAGCAGCTCCTATGCAAGGCATGCCAGATATGTCGAATGCCATTATGGCACAAGATGAAATGGGAAGACCGTTCATTATTGTGAGAGATCAGGGCAAGAAACAGAGGAAGCACGGAATTGAAGCGACCAAATCGCACATCTTGGCCGCTAGATCGGTTGCATCCATAATAAAGACATCATTGGGTCCAAGAGGATTGGACAAGATTCTTATCAGTCAAGACGGAGAAATAACGATAACAAATGACGGGGCCACGATTTTATCGCAGATGGACTTGGACAACGAAATTGCCAAATTGATGGTTGAGTTATCGAGATCACAGGACGACGAAATTGGTGACGGGACCACCGGGGTTGTTGTGTTGGCGAGCGCATTGTTGGATCAGGCTTTAGAGTTGATTGAAAAGGGTATTCATCCCATCAAGATTGGAAATGGGTTCGACGAGGCGTGCAAAATTGCTTGCCAACAATTGAATAGTATGGCCGATGAAATCAGCATTAAGAATGAATCTTCGGACACCAACTTGTTGAAGGCTGCCAAGACTTCTTTGGGGTCGAAGGTTGTTTCGAAATCGCATAGTCATTTCGCCCAAATGGCTGTCGACGCCGTATTGGCGGTTGCCGACTTTGACAGAAAAGACGTGGATTTTGAGTTGATCAAAATGGAAAGCAAGGTCGGTGGTGCTATAGAGGATTCATCTTTGATCAGGGGTGTCTTGTTGGATAAGGATTTCTCGCATCCCCAAATGCCAAAGAGGGTCGATAACTGCAAGATCGCAATATTGACTTGTCCATTTGAACCTCCTAAACCAAAAACCAAGCACAAGTTGGATATTTCGACCGTTGAAGAGTTCAAAGTATTACAAGAGTATGAGCAGAAGAAATTTCAAGAAATGATCGATCACGTAAAGAGGTCTGGTGCCAATGTTGTTGCATGTCAATGGGGGTTCGACGACGAAGCAAATCACTTGTTGTTAGCAAATGGCTTGAATGCCATTAGATGGATTGGAGGTTCAGAGCTCGAGCTACTTGCAATCGCTACTAATGGTCGCATAGTCCCTAGGTTCGAAGATTTGTCACCTGAAAAATTGGGTACCGCTGGTACTATAAGGGAGTTGGAATTCGGCACTACTAGAGACCGTATGTTGGTAATTGAAGAATGCTCGAATACGAAGGCAGTGACGTGTTTCGTTAGAGGTTCCAATGAAATGATTGTCGCTGAGGGAATCAGATCTTTGCACGATTCTATCTGCGTTGTTCGTAACTTAATAAGAGATAATCGTGTTGTTTACGGTGGCGGTGCTGCCGAAATTACGTGCTCGTTGGCCGTTAGTGACGCGGCAGATAAACAGATAGGTATCGATCAGTACGCTTTTAGAGCATTCGCTAATGCTTTGGACACAATTCCTATGACTCTTGCAGAGAACTCAGGGTTGGATCCAATTGAGGCGTTATCGAGCTTAAAGTCGAAGCAAGTCAATGAGAAGTCTCCTAACTTAGGAGTTGATTGCTTAGGCTTCGGCACCAACGATATGAAAGAATTATTCGTCATTGACCCATTGATTGGTAAAACTCAACAGTTATTATTGGCCACACAATTGACAAGAATGATTTTGAAAATAAATGATGTTATCATCAGCGGTAAGGACGAATATTAATACTTTAAACATAAATATTACTTATACATACATTTCCCTATAGATCTGTAGTTGTCGTTCCTTTACCAAAATAACCAAGTACCCCTTTCCGTTTCGATAATCGCTAACGTAGGCTACTTACGTCCTTTTGCAGGCTATTCATACTTTAATTGTACAATTCATAGCTATAGTCGGTTCAGCTGAACTGATCAATTACTTCACTAGCTTTGAAAATTAATTAAATCATATCAAAATGGCAAGTATGGGCACCCCAGCCGTTGTCATGGACAACGGTACTGGATTAACCAAACTAGGATTCGCTGGTAATGATTCACCATCATTCGTGTTCCCAACAGCAATTGCAACGTCGTCAGCTTCGACCAAAGCGTCTAAGTCATCTTCGTCGAAGGCATCTTTTTTGTCCTCCAAAAGAGGCCTCGAAGATTTGGATTTTTTCATTGGAACTGAGGCCTTAAACGCCAGTAATGGGCCGAACTACAACTTGTCATATCCTGTAAAGCATGGACAAATTGAGAACTGGGATCACATGGAGAGGTTTTGGGAGAACTCTATCTTCAAATATTTAAGATGTGAACCTGAAGATCATTACTTCTTGTTGACAGAGCCCCCATTAAATCCCCCTGAAAATAGAGAAAGTACGGCCGAAATTATGTTCGAATCATTCAATTGTGCAGGTCTTTACATTGCTGTGCAAGCTGTTTTGGCTTTAGCGGCATCGTGGACGTCCTCCAAGGTACAAGATAGATCTTTGACCGGTACTGTTATTGACTCCGGTGATGGTGTCACCCATGTTATACCAGTTGCGGAGGGATACGTGATTGGCACTGCTATCAAAAATATTCCTTTGGCCGGTAGAGACATAACCTTATTCATCCAATCTCTTTTGAGGGACCGTGGTGAAGCAGACACTTCGTTGCAAACGGCCGAAAAGATCAAGCAACAATTTTGTTACGTTTGCCCCGATATCGTCAAAGAATTTAGCAAGTTCGACCAATATCCCCAGGAAAAGTTTGCTCAATACATAGTTGAGTATACGGACAGGAATAAGCAAAATATTGTGGATGTCGGGTATGAAAGATTTTTAGCACCAGAAATTTTCTTCAATCCCGAGATCTGCTCATCCGATTACTTAACGCCACTTCCAACTACTGTTGATCAGGTCATACAAGCATCTCCTATCGATGTCCGTAAGAAATTATACAAAAATATCGTATTATCCGGTGGCTCAACTATGTTCAAAGATTTCGGTAGAAGATTACAACGAGACTTGAAGGGTTTAGTCAATGAGAGAATCGAATTAAGTGAAAAGTTAAGTGGTGTCAAAAGTACCGGTGTTGATGTGCAAGTTATTTCTCACAAAAGACAACGTAACGCGGTTTGGTTTGGTGGTTCGTTGTTAGCGCAGACTTCTGAATTCAAAAGTTACTGCTACACCAAACAAGATTATGACGAATATGGACCTAGTATTGTAAGAAATTTTTCCTTATTTTCTGTTCCATAACTTGTCATCATCTATTATCGATCAAGTATATGTACATCTACGTATATTCAAAAAGTCAACTTTGTCCATAGCTAGACTGTAGTGTGCGTTACAATTCACTTAATGAACGGCCTTCTGGGTTATTGTACTAGATAAGGACCAGTTATAAGTTCAATTTCAGTGATTCGATCGAATAAAGAGGGAGCGAAGCTAACCATGTCCACTTCGCAGCTTCAGACAGTTGACGGCTTCGCATTGAATCAAATATTCAACGGTCTAAAATCAAATAAAGAAGATGAAAGAAATAGGTATGCTTACGAATTGAGAAACTATTTAGCGTCAATCGCCAGAGACCTATCACCAGAGCAGTTCAATAGGTACAATAACGATATAAATAAGACTATTTTTGAGTTTTTACATAGTAGCGAGGTTTCGGAAAAACTTGGGGGTATAGCAGCGTTGAATTCGTTGATTGATTTCGATTCTGGCGTGGGAGAGGAAAATGCAACTAAGACGGCACGGTTTTCCAACTATTTGGGATCTTTGATTTTGTCAAATGACTTGACAATTATGAAGCAGGCAACCAAAACTCTTGGAAAATTAGCTACTCCCGGAGGGACACTTACGGGCGATTTCGTTGACTTCGAGGCAAAAAGAGCCATTGAATGGTTACAAAGTGACAACAAGCAGCATGAAAACAGAAGGCATGCTGCTATTCTAATAATAACAGCTTTGGTGGACAATGCGCCGACGTTGTTGTACAATTTTATCAGCCAAATTTTGGAGTATTTGTGGATACCACTTAGGGACAATAAGTTAATTATTCGGACTGATGCTGCAGTTGCATTGCAAAAGTGCATCCACATAATTTATGATAGAGATGTCAACTCTCGACGCTTTTGGATTAAACACTTTATAGACAATGCATCCAAAGCTTTGAATGAAAACAATCAGGGCTCCCTAGAGTCTAGCGAATCAAACAATTCGATGAATGGGGCAAATACAGGGACAATCGGCTCAGTAAACTCTGCTGCAACTACAGCTTATAACATATTAACGTCTACCAGTGGCTCCCAATCCAATGAGTCAATCCATGGCTCACTATTGGTATACAGAGAATTAATCAAATATCATGACGACTCATACATTAACTCAAAATTCGATCTAATCTACGAGAATACGGTGCTATACAGAAATAGTAAAATGGCAATAATCAGACAAGAGTTGACCAATATACTTCCTTTGCTCTGTAAAGTTAACTCAGAGCTTTTCGTCGAGAAATACTTACATAGAACATTATTGCATTACTTATCACAATTGAAACAACTCAAAAATCTGCACAGTGAATCTGCTAACTTGGACAAAAGTGCGATATTCAGGAGTATAGGCCTAATTGCGTTGGAAGTGGGAAACCAAATGGCAACATATTTAGATGCTATCCTAGATAATATAAGGGAAGGCCTCTCTTACCCTGCAAATTCGAGTGTTCAGCTGATATTAGTAAACGCAGTTTCGAACAGTGGAGAAAATTCACTTGCAGGGAACGCATCTTCTTCTAATGGTTCCACACAATCAACTGTAAATGGTTTAAATTCAATTTCAAGTACAGTGTCAGGTCCTTCTAAGTACAGGGCAAGCAGGAAAAATACCGAACCAGCAATATTCGATTGTATTGGCAAGTTGTCAATTGCGGTTGGTCCCGCCTTGACCAAGCATTTACAGCGTGATATTTTAGATATGATGTTCACTAATTGTTCTTTATCCAAACATATGCAAAATGTTCTACAAACATTAATTACCAATATCCCAATGCTTACAAGTCTCATAAACATGAAGCTTTTAAATTTACTAAGTCTAGTTTTGTCAGGCAAAAACTTTCAGCCACCGGGCTCTCCTTATGGCTCCATTAAGATGAACGAGTCCTTAGCAAGGGATTACAGATTAATTATGATTTCAAGGGATACTGGATTAAGTGTAAGTAGTATTCTTGGAAATCACGATGACTATGAGAGTTATGATGGAGCGATTTTAATACAAGCCTTGAAAATGTTGGCATTTTTCCAGTTTGAAAATTATCAATTGAATGAATTTGTTAGATATTGTACTATAACATATCTCGAGCATAATAATCCAAAAGTTCGTCAAACGGCTACCACCACCTCTTGTGAAATATTTATTAAAGACCCTATATGTCAACAAACTAGTGTCAATGCGTTAAATGCGGTCAACGAAGTCTTGGATAAGCTTTTATCAATCGCTATCACTGACCCAATTCCTGAAATCCGTTTGGAAGGGTTGAATTGCCTATCAAATGCAGGAAATTTTGATCCCCAGCTCTCTCAGGCCGACAATGTTAGACTATTGTTTATCGCTTTAAATGATGAAGTTTTCAGTATCAGAAAGGTTGCTATAAAGATTTTAGGTAGGTTGTCATCAATCAACCCGGCCTATATTGTACCTTCATTAAGGAAAACATTGATTCAACTATTGTCGCGGTTGGATTACTCGACCTCAAGCCGTAAAAAGGAGGAAAGTGCAACTCTTTTGTCACTTCTCATAAGCAACTCCAATGATTTGACGAGGCCATATGTTAAGCCTATTGTTGAGGCATTGTTACCTAAGATAAAAGATACCAGTTCGTCGGTAGCTTCAAGTGCGATCCATTGCTTGGGTGAATTATCCGTAGTAGGAGGTGAAGATTTGAAGCCATTTATTCCTGATTTGATGCCACTAATCTTAGACACCTTTCAAGACCAAAGCTCCTCATACAAGAGAGATGCTGCTTTGAAGACTTTGGGTCAATTAGCAGGTTCCTCCGGTTATGTAATTCGTCCTTTGCTTGATTATCCACAGTTATTAGGCATGTTAGTCGGTATTTTGAAACTGGAAAGCTCACCCCATATTAGAAGAGAAACTGTGAGATTATTGGGTATTTTAGGTGCTTTAGATCCGTACAAGCATCGTGAAGTGGAACAAAATTCAAAGAGTATACCTTCTGAACAGAACGCACCACCTATTGATGTTGCTTTATTGATGCAGGGAATGTCTCCATCTAATGAAGAATACTATCCTACTGTCGCTATAAACAACTTGATGAAAATCTTGAAAGACCCCTCCTTGAGTTCACATCATAACAAGGTCATCCAAGCCATTATGTACATATTTCAGACATTAGGCTTGAGATGCGTTTCATTCTTGCCCCAAATAATACCTGGGATAATCAACGTGATGCATACTTGTCAACCATCTATGTTGAAATTTTATTTTCAACAGTTAGGGGCTTTAATTTTGATTGTCAAACAACACATAAGACCCTTTCTACCCGAAATATTCGACGTTATAAAAAAATCATTCAACTTGAATATTCAGTTTAACATTCAGGTTATCATAATCAACTTGATAGAATCTATTTCGAGGGCATTAGAGGGAGAATTTAAGATGCATTTGCCTGATGTCTTGACACTATTGTTGAGCGTATTCGAGGAAGATAAGTCGGTTAAGAGAGAACCTTCTCTTCATGTCTTGAAAGCATTCGTGGTTTTCGGAAGCAATATTGAAGAGTATGTTCATATAATCGTACCAAATGTTGTGAAGATGTTTGAAACGGGTCCTTTAGTTCTACGTCGCGCTGCAATTGAGACTATAGGTCGGTTATCGAAGCAGGTGCTACTCAATGACATGGCTTCAAGAATAATTCATCCAATATTACGTGTGTTGCGCCAAGGTAATGACGAGCTAAAGGCAACCGCGATAAATACCTTGTGTTACTTACTATTGCAATTAGGTAATGAGTTCAGAGTTTTTATTCCTGTGATCAAGTCTTTATTACTTCAACAAAAAATACACTCATCAACATTCGAGCAATTGGTCAACAAACTTTTAAGCGGGGATCCACGTCCTGCTTATCTCAATATCTATAAAGATTATGATATACACGTGAATCACTTCGATGTTCCCGATGTTGATATGCCTTCTAAAAAATTACCTGTCAATCAGGGTGCTTTAAAAGCGGCTTGGGATTCAACCCTGCGTCGTACCAAAGAAGATTGGCAAGAGTGGATCGGTAGGTTAAGTAAAGAGTTACTAAAACAGAGTCCTTCGCATGCCATTAGGGCATGTGCTGGCTTAGCGACGGACTATCATCCATTAGCTAAAGATTTGTTCAATGCCAGCTTTGCAAGCTGCTGGAGCGAGTTGTATTCCCAACATCAAGAAGAACTTATTGAGTCATTTTGCATTGCTCTCTCATCAGCAAACAACCCTCCAGAAATCCATCAAATTTTATTGAATTTAGCGGAGTTTATGGAGCATGATGACAAGTCTTTACCGATCGCAATCACTACCCTAGGTCAATATGCTCAACGTTGCCACGCTTATGCCAAGGCCTTGCACTACCAGGAGTTGGAATTTTACGTTGAGCCTACCACTCCCACTATCGAGTCTCTTATTAGTATAAATAACCAACTTCAACAATCCGATGCTGCAATAGGTATTTTAAAACATGCTCAGCTCCATCACGACCTTCAATTGAAAGAAACATGGTATGAAAAGTTGCAACGATGGGATGATGCTTTACATGCCTACAATATAAGAGAAAAACAAGAGCCGGACAACATGGAGATTACTATGGGTAAAATGAGATGTTTACATGCATTGGGAGAATGGGAACAATTATCTGAATTAGCTCAAAGTAAATGGAACAATTCAAGTAGTGATATTAGCGTGGCTCCTTTGGCAGCAGCAGCGGCATGGGGCCTCGGCCAATGGGATAGGATGGATGCTTGTATAAAGGTAATGAAATCAGAGTCGCCTGATAAGGCTTTCTTCAATGCTATATTGAGTTTACATCGCAATAATTTTGAGGATGCCTCAAACCACATATTGAAAGCTCGAGACTTGTTAGTCACAGAAATAACTGCTTTGGTTAGCGAGAGTTACAATAGAGCTTACGGCGTCGTTGTCAGGGTCCAAATGCTTGCAGAATTGGAAGAGATCATCAAATACAAGTGCTTGCCCCAAGGCTCTGAGAAAAGGGCTGTGATGAGAAAAACTTGGAACACGAGACTATTAGGGTGTCAGAGGAATGTAGATATATGGCAAAGGATGTTAAAAGTCAGAGCCCTTGTCATTAAGCCGAAGCAGGATATGGATATGTGGATAAAATTTGCTAATTTATGTCGTAAATCAGGAAGATTAAATTTGGCAGAGAAATCCTTAAACTACTTGCTCGAAGAGGGGTCTCCTGAAAACCCGTCGAGGGCACCTCCGCAAGTTGTTTACGCACAATTAAAGTATATGTGGGCCAAAGGTCAACAAAAAGAGGCTCTTCGCCATTTGGTCGACTTCACTACAAGAATGTCTCAAGATTTGGGATTAAATCCTAATGATTTAATTACTCAACCTTTACCTTCTGAAGGGCCTGGTATTCCAAAGCATGTTGAAGAATACACCAAGTTGTTGGCGAGATGCTTCTTGAAACAGGGGGAGTGGCAGATAGCATTGAATAGCAGCTGGAGAACTGAAACCTCTGAAATTATTCTTGGTGCATACCTCTTAGCTACACATTTTGACAATAAGTGGTATAAGGCCTGGCATAACTGGGCACTAGCTAATTTCGAGGTCATTTCTCTTTTCACTTCTCAAAATAATAGCATGAGCAATGGCGCATCAAATGTCAGTCAAGGGGAAATTATGGGTCAGAACGATCAAGTCAAAGTTGTTTCTCTGGACGAGATGCAACCACAGCCTCAAAAACAAATGCAACCTTCTAATATTGTACCTATGGATGTCGTCCAGCGGCATGTTGTTCCATCGATCAAAGGTTTCTTCCATGCAATTGCGCTATCCAATTCCAATTCCTTGCAAAATAATCTTAGGTTACTCACCTTGTGGTTCAAGTTTGGTGGCATTCCGGAAGCTGCACAAGCAATGACGGAGGGGTTCAATATGGTTAGAATTGACAACTGGTTGGAAGTTGTGCCACAGTTAATTTCTCGAATTCACCAGCCTAACCAAACCGTCAGCCGTTCATTATTTGGCTTGCTCACGGACTTAGGAAAAGCACATCCTCAAGCTTTGGTTTACCCGTTAGCCGTTGCGGTCACGTCTGAATCTGTCAATAGGAAGAAAGCCGCTTTGTCGATCATCGATAAAATGCGTATACATTCGTCTACTTTGATAGACCAGTCCGAATTGGTTAGTCATGAATTGATTAGGGTAGCTGTATTGTGGCACGAACAATGGTACGAAGGTTTAGAGGATGCCTCTAGACTATTCTTCGGTGAACATAATACAGAGAAAATGTTTGAAGTATTAGAGCCTTTACATCAAATGTTACAAAAAGGTCCCGAAACGATGAGAGAGGCGTCCTTCAATAATGCATTTGGACGTGAGTTGGCAGATGCATACGAATGGGTGTTGAACTTCCGTCGAACAAAAGACATTACAAATTTGAATCAGGCATGGGACATTTATTACAATGTTTTCCGTCGTATCAGTAGGCAGTTGCCTCAATTGCAAAGCTTAGAGTTGCAATACGTATCTCCTAAGCTAGAAGAAGCTAACAATTTAGAATTGGCTGTTCCTGGTACTTATCAAGCTGGTAAGCCGACTAATAGGATCGTTAGATTTGATCCAACTTTTTCAGTCATATCATCCAAGCAGAGGCCAAGAAAGATAACATGCAGAGGTAGCGATGGTAAAGATTATCATTACGTTTTAAAAGGACATGAAGACATTAGACAAGATAATTTGGTAATGCAACTATTCGGATTGGTCAACACGCTATTAGTGAACGATCCTGAGTGTTTCAAAAGACATTTGGATATTCAGCAGTATCAGGCCATACCACTATCGCCCAAGGTTGGGTTGTTAGGTTGGGTGCCTAACAGTGATACTTTCCACGTTTTGATTAGAGAGTACCGTGAGTCGCGAAAGATTTTGTTGAATATTGAACACCGCATAATGCTTCAAATGGCGCCAGATTATGATAGCTTAACCCTATTGCAGAAAGTTGAAGTGTTCACGGGAGCTTTGGATAATACAAGAGGGCAAGACTTGTACAAAGTATTATGGCTCAAGTCAAAGTCGTCAGAAGCATGGTTGGATCGTCGTACTACATACACACGTTCTTTGGCCGTGATGTCTATGGTTGGATATATCTTAGGGTTGGGAGACCGACATCCATCTAATTTGATGCTCGATCGTATCACTGGTAAGGTTGTTCATATTGATTTTGGTGATTGTTTCGAGGCTGCTATTCTACGTGAAAAATACCCGGAGAAAGTGCCATTTAGATTAACAAGAATGCTTAATTATGCTATGGAAGTTAGCGGCATCGAAGGTTCTTTCCGTATAACCTGTGAACATGTTATGAGAGTTTTGAGAGATAACAAAGAGTCCTTAATGGCAATATTGGAAGCTTTTGCATATGATCCTCTTATCAACTGGGGTTTTGACTTTCCAACGAAAGCAGTCGCCGAAGCTACCGGAATCAAAGTCCCTCAAGTCAACACAGCGGAATTGTTAAGAAGAGAACAAATAGACGAACAGGAGGCTACTAGATTGACCAAGCAAAATGAGTTAGAAATCAGAAATGCAAGAGCAGCATTGGTCTTGAAAAGAATCACAGATAAATTAACTGGTAATGATATCAAAAGATTGAAAGATTTGGATGTTCCAACTCAAGTTGATAAGTTGATTCAACAAGCAACTAGCGTCGAAAACCTTTGTCAGCATTATATAGGTTGGTGCTCCTTCTGGTAGTATTGACCGTGTATAGTATAATTTATCAACACACCGAGAACCTATAATTTACGATATGTTTCAGCAATTGTAGCCATTATGATATATGATATATTTAATCTATATTACAAATTCTATAATCTATCTATGCGATCTTTTTAGAAGCACTAGTAAACCCAATTCCTTTGAGAGATACAGTCATGAAGTCTTCTTCGCCAGGAACTGGATCCTCTGCCCCGTCTTTCAAGAAGGCCTCAGTACCAAAAATGTTTTTGATATCACGCAAATACCATATGAAATTTTCGTCGATCTGCTCCTTGTGTACCTTTAATCTTCCAACATCTTCTTTTCCAATTGTCATATAACACAAACACAAAGATAATTGATTTCTTCCAATAGCTGAGCTCTTAGATAGCTCTTCTAATAATTCGTAAGATACCTTTTCACCCAAATCTTCAGGTAATGTTCCTGATGACCCAACGCCTTCGGCCAAAATTCTCCATCCCTTCTTCAGCTCTGCCACCAATGTAACCCCAAAGCCGGGTGACTTACCCGAGTTCTCTCCTCTCCAAGCATCTGCCGTTATATTCACTTCCACTCCTGTGGGTTTTAATACAGTTCTGGCGCTATCTATAATTCTGTTAACGGTCGAAGGAGATACACGAGTACAGTATGCTACTCCTCTTATGGCGGAAATCTTAGGTGCTTCAAGTACGTGCAATGTCAAAGGCTGAGGAATCAAAGAATTACACATAAAATGCACCTCCCCTCCTCCTAACGGTGGAGATCCTCTCTTCAATATGTGAAGCGATACTTCTCTGACTCCGAACTTCTCCATCAAAGGCAACAATCCCCATTTAATGGCCTCTATGCCAGCATCCTTGAACGAATCGGAAGCCGTCAAACCACGAAATACAATGGAAAACTTTTGTTTGGAGAATGGGGCAAGATACAACATAGGCTCCAAAAAATACCCAATAGGTTTTGTACCAGGACAATTGTGGGTCACCTGGCCCCCAATAATGATTCCTGGCTTATATATTACCGTGGTACCAGTATAGGAGATTTCAATTTGTGACCCATTGGTCACCGATTCTATCAATCTCAAGAAAGATACCTCATGGTCCCGCAACCCTGGATTCATGTCATCGGACCTAATCTTAGCTATTTTGATCGGACGTCCAGCCAACGTGGCTAAAATCACCCGGAAACGGAAGTTTCGATGGCCCTCGAAGGTCCCCATGCTTGCTTTAACATTAGACATCCTGCGTCTCTCTGTATTGTTGTTTAAACTATCTGGTTTCTTATAAAGAATCTTCAGGTACTATATCCTATAAATTTTTTTTTGTAAATCATCACGGCATGTGATCACCCACGTGACACAAAAACATACGTGCGGCGCACGCCAGTTGTTCCTAGGAAGAATACTACTACTATCAAGCGGACGATATCATGTTTCATGGTTAAATAGCAACAATAGATTGATAATGACGGATGTTCCGGGAGGTGAGGAAGTGAATCCAGCCAAAAGGAACCTGGAAGGCCGTTTAAACGATGAAAAAGGATTAAATAAGAAGCAGAAGACGGCCCAGAACGAAGTAGATGAGGAGCAGTTCAATTCGATCTTGAACGACCCAGTACCGGGGATCGGTGGTGGTACCAGTTTACAGACAGACTTCAACGAGGTAACGGGTGATAATGGAGAAGGCAAGGGGGGAGACACCTTTGATATTGATTTCGACAATTTGCCAGCTAGCCTTTTGGGGCCTCAAGGTAGCGAGAATGGACCACCGGGAAACGACACAAGCGGTATGGCGAATGTGGCAAACGTGTTGGACTCAAATAGTGTTTCTGGATCCCCCAGTCACACCCCGAGGCCAACACTGATGCCCAAGCCGGGTAGTCGCGCTGGCACGCCGGGAGCCGGAACCCCAGGAGCCGGAACCCCCAGGACGGTACAGGAACCTACTGTGAAGATTGAACCTAGCGTTAATAGACAAGGCATTAGACCTGATATGAAGAAACGGCCTTATACATTAGGGGCCAGTGTGGATAGGGTGAATCAGTTCGCTCCACAAACCCAGGGCATCCAGGGCCTAAACACTTCGAACATAGATAGACCGGTGGGTGGTACCAATGGCGCTCCTGGTGCCACCAGAGAGCAGTTGCATACCAATGACCCATCGAAGTTGAACGATGCTTTAGCGGCGGCAGGAGTTGACATTCAACAAGAAGAAGAGCTTCTCATGCAGCAACACTTGAATCGAGCATCGAGGTTCTCGTCCGTACAGCAACCATTGAGGCAGGGTCCGAGGTTTTCGCAGACATCGCTATTCAATCCATATCACGTCGCAGCGTTTATGCTGCGGGTGGCCCGAGAAAATGGGGTTATACAAAACTTTTATCAAGACCCCGAATTGTTAGAATTGATGTCTGCCTCCTGTGAAAACTGGATTTCAAATCTACTCACGAAAACAATTATGTTATCCCGCCACCGTCGCCGAGGCATACCGGCGCTCAAGAATTCTGGGAAGGACAAAAAGGGAGGCCCTGGTGCCAGCTCCAACGCTCAGTCCCAGTCGCGGTCAGAGCTTTCGCGGGAACTCCGTAACATCGCAGCTCGGCAGAAGGAGTTGGAAGAGAAAAGGGTAGCCAAACGTATAGCGCTCGGCCTCGAGCAAAACTCCGACTCCGCCAATGGAGATGGTGCTAATGGTACCAAGGCCGGCGCCGAAGAAACCTTGCATAGAGCGGCCAACGCCACTGCTGCCATGATGGCCATGAATCCGGGTCGCAAGAAGTATTCGTGGATGACGGCCAATTCCGGCTCTGGTGGTGCTGACGACACCAAATCTTCATCAGATAAAGAAGGTAAAGGAAAGCAGAGCTCCATTATATCGGCCAGAGGTGATAATGGCTTACGATTTCGAGAAATACGGACAGGTAATTCAATTACTATGAAAGACTTATTAGGAGCATTGGAGGACGAAAGAATGGGAACAGAAAAGGCAACTGTAAAGGGTTATGCCAAGCTAAAAGACTAGTCTCTCTCTATATATATAGCTGTATTATATCTTACCATCCACTCTTGTGGTCAAGTTCATTAAGTGTTGTTGTACTTAGTCGTAGAGAGCACGCGCACGTTCAAAAAAAAAAACCTGTCTAGATGTAAACATTGATTTAAAACATACTCTTTATAGGGCCATACAGGTGAATACGACTAAATTGACGAGCCAAACAGGAGTAGAGCATGGAGTTCAACTTGTCAACCTATTTCACTAGTTTTGATGTTGAAAAAGATTATTCTATAGACACAAGCGACATCGATTCGAGGCTCGAATCAGTAACAAATTCATTAGCTAACAACCCGGAATCGATTAACTTCAACCCAGAGCTTTTGGAAGACTTGGTTGATCTCACACATGGATACAGAACACTCGATATTAAGCATCAAAAACAGTTGGCATACTTGGTAACATCTTCCCTAAGCACCATCAGCGGCCAGTGCTACAATAGCATAGAGAGTGGAGATTTTGTTGATTCGGTGGATGTGTTCAAATCATGCCTCGAGAAGTATGGATATTTGCTCTTTGTGTTGCTCATTTACTTGGGCAAGGAGGACCATGGGCAGGCGCATCTCGCGGGCTCTAGATCAAAGAATCCTTCCAGCAGCCAAGCGATGGCCAAGTGGAGAACGAATTGCACACAGGTGGAAGACGCAATGGAAGCTACATTTAGCGTATTGAAGATCGACTTGTCTAAAATATTTGTGACTACGCCGGAAAAAGACCTTTTTGTCGAATTGTTTACCCGTCCCACTTTCCACTTGATGGAAGCAGCCGAGAGAATGAAGATAACGTCTATCAAGCTTCTCATGTTCAAAAATATTGCAGTTTTGGTGAAGTTTCATGGTCATGCCAGTGTGGTTCAAAACTCCGTCATTCAATGTCTAATGTACTATACCCATTTGCCTAACTACATGGCAGAGCTTCTCCATATTTTGGATGAGCAATACGATTATAACGTGTTAACAGAAGAAGTGCTTCGAGAAATCTCTCAGATCGAGTTCAACTCTAATGATAGTAACGGCCCCAAGTCTATTTCAGAGTTTTTAATCAAATTGTCAGAGCTAAGCCCAAGGTTAATATTAAAACAAATGTCATGCATCTCTCAGTTGTTGGATAATAGTAATCAAACGTTGCGGTGTTCGGTTGTTGAAACCTGCGGCAATATCGTGGTTGACATTATCAAAAGTCAAGATGAGCTGAGGCATTCAGAGAGTGGACCTCATAATAATAGCGGTAATCAGCAAGTAGATGGTTTACTAGATTTGCTTCAAGAAAGATTTTTAGACCAAAATCCTTATGTGAGAACAAAAACTATTCAGGCAATGATAAAGATTTGCAATCTACCTGTTAAATTTACGGCAAGGCGGCAGCAAATTGTAGGGCTTGCGGTCAGGTCGCTTGACGATAAAAGCACCTTGGTGAGGCGGAATTCAATTAAATTGATGGCTAAGCTAGTTTTAACGCATCCTTTCTCAGCTGTCCATGGTACACAGCTTTCTTATAGCTTTTGGAAGTCTAGACTTGATGAAGCCGAAGCAGAGTTATCAAAATACTTACCTGTATCACCAGAAAAGCCCAAAAAGCTAAACAACGTAGTCGAAGGAAAAAGCGACGACAATATGGAGGTCGATGAAGATAACGTCCAAAACGAGTCACCACCTGACCACGATGAACTCAATGACAATTATGACGAAAGTTCGAGTGTGGATCACGACGAACTCAATGCCTCAATGATAGAGCAGGAGCAAAATTTACCCGATACCACGGTTCTCGTTAAAATAAAACTAACCGTTCAATACTATCAAGATGCTGTCGATTTCATAGAAATAATACAAAGTGGTACTGATGTAGTATCGCGATTATTATTTTCAAAGAACAGGAATGAGGTTTTAGAATCTATGGACTTTTTGGTTTTGGCCGATGCCTATGATATTCAAAATGCAGGCGTCGGGATAAGACGTATGCTCCATTTAGTTTGGATGAAAGGATCTTCAGATGAAGGAAAATCTATTTCTTCTCATCTAGTCGATTGTTATAAAGACTTATTCCTAGTGGCGCCATCCGATTTTAGTGACATACAACAGTCCGCCCATATTGCCAAGAACCTTATTGAACTAACTTTCAATGCTTCAGTTGCGGACCTAGCATCGTTGGAAAAATTGCTATGCTTGATGTACGAAGACAAATTAATTGGCGAGGAAGTTGTCAATATTCTCTGGCAAATATATAGCTTTGCTGATCAAAACCTTTCACAATCAGAGAGCCCAAAGTTTACAAAGAAACAGCGTCGGGGATCCATAATTATACTTGGCATGCTTTCCCTAGCAGATCATGAGATCGTTCTTAAAGGCCTTGATCCCATATTGAATATAGGATTGAGCGAGAAAGGTAAAAATGATTTGGTTCTATCTCGGTATTCCTGTATCGCGCTACAAAGAGTTGTACCTCATGCATCAAAGAATAAGCAGGTTGTTTCTTTCAAAATCGCCAGAGAAGATGAGGCAATTGCTAAATTGAACGAAGTCCTTCTCTCGTATTGCAAAGACCCAGAATGGTATAGTGTTGCAGAGCAGGCAATCGGTGCAATTTATCAGGCATCAGGTCATCCAGACGAGGTATGTTCGAAACTAATCAAAGACAAAGCAATTCAAGTCTTCGGACCTGACACAGCTAACCAATCCAAGGTTATAGCATTGTCTCAGCTTTTGTTCATAGTAGGACACGTCGCAATCAAGACAATTGTACATTTGGAAAAGCTAGAGACTCAGTTCAAGAAAAAAAAACATGATGCTGAAAGCTCGAAGAATAAAGAAATTAGCAATAATAACAATAATGAAAATAATGACAATGAACTTGAAATGATCGGCGGTACATCGGAAGATGATTTCACTGATGCCGTGGTGTATATCAAAGAACGAGAACTCTTATTTGGAGAACGGGCCTTACTAGCAAAATTTGGACCATTAGTCAGGGAGATCTGTTCTAATAATAAAAGACATGATAACGAAACATTGCAAAGGTCTGCAGTATTGTGCATGGCTAAGTTGATGTGTGTGTCTTCTAAGTATTGTGAAGACAACTTGCCCCTATTGATCACGATCATGGAAAAATCTCCAGACCCAATTATAAGGTGCAATTGTGTCTTGGGGCTTGGGGATATGGCTGTGTGCTTCAACAATTTGGTCGATGAAAATACCGACTTTTTGTATCGTCGTCTTACTGACAGCAATATAATGGTGCAAAGAACTTGTCTTATGACCGTAACCTTCTTGATTTTGGCAGGTCAGGTTAAGGTCAAAGGACAGTTGTCGTCGATGGCTAAATGTTTGGAAAACCCAGATCAAGGAATCAGCGATATGTGCCGTCTCTTCTTCACAGAATTGGCTACAAAAGACAACGCCATTTATAATGGTTTTATCGACATATTCAGTGGCTTATCAAACGACGAGAGTCTTTCAAAAGATGCAATGAAGAGAATAGTCAAGTTCTTAGTAGGATTTATAGAGAAAGAAAAGCATCAAAAACAATTGGCCGAAAAGTTGTTGGTCCGGTTGTTAAACTGTCAAAATGAGTCTCAGTGGAATGACATCGCATATGTCTTGAATTCAATACCTTACAAAAGTGATAGTATCAATCAAGCGCTTGAAGGTGGCTATACCCTAATTCTGGCGAGACAATAGTCTTCTTATCCTATATATCTATATATTAACTGTATTAGATTATTATCACCAAACTCAATAAAAAAAGAAAATTCACTCCGCACTCAATTTGTTGATCATATAAATATCAACTTATTAGAGGGTTCCTAGGTGGTCAATAATTGGAGTGAAGATGATCTCTCTGCATGCTCAACGGTTCATTTCATGCTTGCTGGAAAAAATAGGGTTGGATGACTCCCAATTGAAAATATTGATTTGCACCTTATTATCCTTCCCTTTCAGTATTATCTTCAAAAGGTTGCCCGATCGCAACTATACGTTGAAACATTTGTACAATATATCTGTTTCAGCATTCTATATCTTCGGAATACTCGAATTGTACTCGGGATTACAGACGTTGCTTATATCTGCGTTAGGATGCTACTTTATTACAAGGTATGTGAGAACTTCTTCGATGCCTTGGATCAACTTTTTATTCTTGATGGGGCATTTAGCCTATAGCCACATCCACGAGCAATTTTTCCAGGTCTATGACCCATCTGTCATTGACATAACTGGTGCTCAAATGGTCATGGTAATGAAGTTATCAGCGTTCGGGTGGAGTGTCTACGATGCTAGACAGTCAAAGGAACCATTGAGTCCATATATTAAAGCACGTATTATCAAAAGACACCCCAATATAATTCCTTTCATTGGATATGTCTTCTTCTATGGCTCGCTATTGACCGGACCAGCTTTTGATTATTCAGATTACGACAAGTTCATTCACAGCACCTTATTTGATGATGTTCCAGAAGCTAAACGTCCAGGTAAAGCGAAGCGTAGGATCCCAAGAAGTGGAATGCCAGCTCTCAAGAGAACTTTAGGGGGGTTCTTTTTTGCCTTCCTTTTGGTCGTATCTTCAAAATATCTCAGTATGGATCATATCCAAAGTAGAGCTTTCGTTGAAGATCATGGATTTATATATCGTATTTTCTACCTATGGATACTAGGTTTTAACTACAGATTGCAGTACTACACTATTTGGTTGATCGCAGAGGGGGCCTGTGTTCAATGTGGCATTGGTTACAATGGTTATGACGCTGAAACAGGCAAATTCAAATGGAACCGTGTCCAAAATATAGACCCTCTTTCCTTCGAATTCGGTCAGAATGTTCGTACATGTTTGGAATCTTGGAATATGAATACTAATAAGTGGTTAAAGTATTATGTGCATAGAAGAATTGCTAAAAAAGGCAAAAAACCAGGTTTCAAAAGCACTCTCTTCACTTTCGTTACAAGTGCTTTTTGGCATGGCACAAGGCCTGGTTACTACTTGACATTCGTTATGGGGGCATTTTTACAAACACTTGGCAAGATATATCGTCGTAATCTTCGTCCTATGTTCCTAGAAAAAGATGGCATTACTCCCAAGCCATCAAAGAAATACTATGATTTTGTGTGCTATGTTTGCACCCAATTAGCTTTCGGGTTCGTCAGTCAACCTTTCAAGATATTGGATCTCAAAAAGTCTATCTACTGTTGGTCGACAGTGTATTTCTACGTACCAGTTGTTACGGCTATCACTTTGTTCACATTCAAGGGTCCGTTCAGCGCAAACGTTATTGCATGGTGCAAATCCCATCATGACTCGGTTCCAAAGGAGACTGTTCAGCCAAAGGATCTCAAGTTCACTGATGAGGAATCTACCAAAGTTAAAAATGCGGTTGATGCTCTCATGGAAAAGAGCGAGTACGAAAAAGCTCCGGCCTTGGGATTACCCTCGATCGATGTACTCGAGGCTATCGACAAGAAGGATATCGACGAGAATATAAAGGAATTGGGTAACGTATGGGCCTCCTTCAAAGGCCGCATGTCCGGTATCAATGATGATGACCTTGATGCTATAAGGGATGTTTACAGAAACTTCGCCGACGAGATAAATACAATCCTTTCTACCGAGAAGACTGCCGAAAATGGTGAGACGCTCCTGCAAAAGAAGAATGCCGTCAAATCGGATTGAACCATAGCTTCTTGGCTCTATTGGAGAGCAACTATGGTCATGGCTAGAAATGATTTTGTGTAATTAGCACCTTTTAGATAATAGGCTTGGCCGATAACTTTGTTGAATAGTTATAATATAAATCAAGTCTTAGGCATACACAGTAGGCTATTAAGTAAGTATAATACGCTTAATATGATCGCCAGAACCGCTTTGAGGGCTATTGGAAATGCCAGATGTCAATTTTCACGTTACAGCTCGACAAGTAGCGAAGCCAAATCACCTACAGGCATCGTGTTCATGAATATGGGAGGTCCCTCGAAGACCAAGGAGACATATGATTTTTTGTATCGGTTATTTGCCGATGGAGATTTGATTCCGTTGGGCTACTTTCAAAAAACATTGGCCAAATTCATTGCTAAACGTCGTACCCCTTCAATTGAGAAAAATTACGAAGAGATTGGAGGGGGCTCGCCTATCAGATATTGGTCCGAGTACCAGTGCAAGAAAGTATGCGAACTTTTAGACAAATCTAACCCTGAGACTGCTCCACATAGGCCATATGTTGCTTTTCGATACGCCCAGCCGCTCACTGAACATACACTCAAGCAGATGATGAACGATGGTGTAAGGAAAGCTGTTGCTTTTTCCCAATACCCGCAATTTTCATACTCCACATCAGGTTCTTCCATGAACGAACTATACAGAAAAACTTTAGAGCTCGACCCTCAGCGTACGATAAGCTGGTCGTTTATTGACAGATGGCCAAAGCACAAGGGGTTTATCAATGCGTTTAGCAAACATATCAACGATAAATTGCAGCAATTTCCTGAGGGAGATCGAGAAAAAGTGATTATTTTATTTTCAGCTCACTCATTACCTATGGAGATTGTCAACCGAGGAGACTCGTACCCTGCAGAGGTGGCAGCTACCGTTTACGCGATAATGGAGAACTTAAAATTTAAGAATCCTTACCGATTGGTTTGGCAATCTCAAGTCGGTCCCAAACCATGGCTTGGGGGCCAAACTGCGAAGATAACTGAGAAATTGGAGAAGCTTGACAGCACGAAGGGTATAGTCTTGGTGCCTGTCGCCTTCACATCGGACCACATAGAAACGTTACACGAATTAGATATCGAATTGAAAGAAGAGTGCACCAATCCTGACAAAGTGGTTAGGGCTGAGTCAATGAATGGCAACGAAGAATTTATCCAAGGCTTGGCAGATTTAGTTCAAGATCATTTAAATTCGGGACAATTGTATTCCAAGCAATTGGAATTAGATTGTATATTAGGAGGTGCCAAAGCTACAGGTGTCTTCAAGCATCCTAGCGAATTATTCGGAGACCATTACAAACCTCAGTAGATTGAACATTCAAAACCTGCAAATAGACCTAATTATATCGATGTATATACATTAAAATAAGATTATTAATCTGAGAAATCCTCTTCATCAGGATCAAATAAGTCCAAGTCAACAGCATCATTTTGAAAGTCTTGCTTCTTGGTCGTATTGAAGGAAGTTTCACCGGCCGAGCCTCTACGCTCAACTTGAGGAGATGCGTTCGCTTCTAGTTCGTCAGACACTTGTTTTCCTTCTACCTTTGTCTGTTCCGCAGCTTCTTCTCCTATCTCAGCCTTTATTATGTCACTTTCTCTGGTTGAGCTCAATGCCAACATCCCTCTTCGCAAAGCATCTTCTGCCGGCCACACGTAATTATTGGGGTGTATTTGAAAAGGAACATTTGCAACAGTAGGGGGAGCTTTTGTAAACTTGGAAAGTTTCATAGCATACTTCAAGACTTCTTTTACGTCCACCTCGCTACCACTTACATCTTTGTGTACCTTTGCTTTCAGTTTACTTGATGGTAAGCGAGGAAGTTTTTTCAAGTCATTACGACACGATATTAATTCTTTTAAAATGTACTTGGACGTATTGTCCAATATCTCTTGGTCGTACTCAAGGCTCTCTATATTTCGTCCAAGATTTTGATGCATTTCCAAATTCCCTATCTCTCTGCTTATAATGTTGTTTGTATTTATTAATTCGGCGACATGTAGAGCTAGTTCTTCGTCCCTGTATGACGATATTTTGGAAGATAGAATTGATAGCTGCTGTTCAAACTCTTCTATCTTCTTAACTATGGGTAGATTTTCAAGCGAGGCCCATTCATGCTTTCCCTGTAACCTTTCAGAGGCTCCTAAGTTGACAGGTAGGTTTTTAGTTGGATTTAAAGATGACGAGACGAAGGCATTAGGCGTTGATGGAATTGAACTGTATGAGTTCGGACTTCCTGAACCTCCACCCTGTGACGATAATTGGTTCAACCTTTGAGAAGAGCTTACACGGGACACGGGTACTGATAGAAATGATTGATCATTTCTTCTGTGTGGATGCATATCTGTCGAAAAACTGTGAAAAAATATGCTTTAAACAGCTAGAAATAAGTTGAAAGGTAGTATTCACATATTGTCACAAAATCAAAACTACCAGAAGCTCGTACCAAAATTGCACCATGAGTAAAAGAACAGCTAATGTTTTCGGGGACTTTTCAGATTCAGACTCCAACACTGATGAAACTGAACTAGAGAGGCTCAAGCGGACGAGGAAAAAAGTGGTTTTTCTGAGCAATGCAAAAGGCGATTATAATGAAAATGAATCTTTGGAAGATCGAGAAGTGGACTACATGGATTTTCCCATCCAAAGAAACGATCAAGAGGGCTACGATGAAGCCAATGACAAAAGAAAATACGAAGGACTAAAGTATGATGATTTACAGGCTTTTAAAAGAAAAGAAGCGCTACAAAGGTCGTTATTTGCGGACAAGACGAAGAGTAAGTCGGTGGGGCTCAGTATCATGGAGAAAATGGGGTTTAAGGTGGGAGATAAATTAGGTGTGGACGACACCCGCAAGGATAACTCAGATGAACCAATTAATATTACAATCAAAAGCGACCGTCTGGGGATAGGTGCATCTGATAAACGGCATGAAGTTACAGATGGTGACATTAATATAGAGGAGTATAGAGGACGTATCCACAGGGCCAAAAATGAGGCTCGGACAGTACATTTAGTCGGCAAACTCATGAAACTATGTTTTGAATTGAGTGGAGACGCTGATCGTTTCTACGCCGGCGAGAACAAGGCATTGCTCAGGTCGATTGGTATTTTATGGCGACCATACGTTATTGATATGGTGCAAGCTTGTAAAGAAGAAAGAGAACTTCGAGCGCTGGTTCGCATAGATGGTGAAAAGCGCCCAATGTCTGCTGAAGATGACAAAACAGTAGATGTGGAATATGACGACTATCAGAATCTTGCACCCGCACAGAAGATGGAAAAGCTCGTCAAGTATCTACGAAGTGAACATCTCTACTGCTTTTTCTGTGGCTCAAGCTTTACCTCTCAGATTGATATGGACGAAAACTGTCCAGGATTTTACGAAGACGATCATATAGACTTATGAATTTTTTTCTAATATACATCATTTTAATAGCTGCTTCTAAAAAGCAGCAGATTCAAGCAACTCATCTCTACGCAATTTTGAGTTTACATAGACTTCGTTTAATTTTTCGGTGCTCATAGGCTCGCTTTCCTCTATAACACCTGATGCAAATTGGCTGACCTGTTGTCTCGAAAGATCGTCGAATCTCAAGTTGAAATCAGCAAAAGACCCATACGTTAATGGTTCTGGTGAAGACTTAGTGTACGATTTGGAATTATTGGGCATATGATTAATTTTACTCAGATCCGCTTCGTCACTCTTACCCCAGCCCACTCTTAAACGGCAATCATTGGCCACTAAACCATGCATGTATAAAAGAGCAGACTCGGCGGCTGATCTATGCAAATACTTGATGCTTGCAGAATCTAGATCCGATGAGAGCTCACAATACACAATATCTCCAAACGCTATGAAGTGAGCTGTCAATTCGGTCCCGCTGAACTTGGACGATAATCCTCTCACTAATATAGTTGTATTATTCGGATCTGTAGTCGCATTCAAAGGAGGTTGCGATTGAGCTAAATATATCGGGGATACTGCAGGACTTTCAGCTTTAGTGGTAGTTTCTTGACCTGGTGGATTGCCACTACCAGCGGCAATACCAACTCGTATTGATCTGCTTCCAATAATCGTACCATTCATTTCAGACAAAGCTTTCTGCTGAGCAATACTGCTAGTGAATCGAACGAATCCAAAACCTTTGGATAGTTTTGATACAGGATCAGTCATTATCTTGACTTGTTTTACTTGGTTAGGGTAAGCCTTGCTAAAATTATCAAATAATATAGCCTCAGTGATCTCGGAACCCAAATCCCCCACAAAGATCGAGTAATCATTGTAAGGCCTACCTTGCAGCCTGGCACTAATTTGCCCACCTTCTTGGGATACGGAAGACCCAGATCCACTTGCCCAATTAAGCTTGAAAATTTTTGTAGACCCTGGAATTTGCAAACCATTCTTTAGCACAGCAGCGGATACTGCTTTTTCATTTGCGAAATTCACAAAACAATAACCAGCACTAGGCTTTGAAGTAGAACGTTCAAACTTATCTTTTATTATTTTCACCGAAACAGGTGGCTCTCCAAAAGCTGCCCATATTTTTTTGATAGCATCTTCGTCCCAAGACGGATCCAAATCACCCATCCACAACTGATATTTATCGTTATACTGTTGATTTGATTGATCGTAAGGGCTCTGATAAGCACTTCTGGATTGATAATTATTCTGGTAGTTCCCTCTGCCGTACAGGTTCCTTTGATTAGATTGGTACTGGTTATTGTATTTGTAACTACCGTACCCCCCACTGTTGTATCTCCCAGAGCTTGCATTATTGGAAGGTCGAGAGCTTCGCTGATATGATGACCCGCCACTCCCAGGTCTATATACACCGCCCTGGTTGCTGTACGACATAGCGTTTTAACGTATATTTTTAACACTCTTCAAGTTTGAAGATGTCTTTTAGTAGTTTACACCAATTATGTGCAGGAGTAAACTTATCGCAAATTGGCTACTGGCGTAAGATCCTAGACTCATAAATTTGATGTAACTGATCGCGGTGCTTGGAGATCCAAGCATGATCCAAGCATCCTTTAATGTCTGCCCTTTTTACTGGATTTACCTCAATCAATGTTTTCACAAAATCTTTTGCAGCTGAGCTCACTTCATACCACTGGGTGGTGTCAAAGTTAAGCCTTCCTAGTTTAGCAGATTTCACAATATTCATCTCGTTCCCATTAATGTAAAAAGGTGAGATACCTGAAAGCATTATATGCACCATTACACCCAAGGACCATGTGTCACATTTATAATCATAACCCGTGCTTCCACGACAATGATTGAACCATGAATAGCGGTTGCTGGTGTTATCTGCCTCACGCCCAGCAGGGAAAACTTCGGGAGCGCTGTATTCAACTGTTCCCACAATCGTTTTCGTTCTTTGGCTGAGATGTTTTAAAGACTTAGCTATACCAAAATCGCATAGTACGATTTTAGTGCACGGTAGTGGCACCTTGAGAAGTACATTATCTAATTTCAAGTCCCTGTGAATGACTTTGAGTTCGTTATGCAAAAAGTGTAATGCCATGAGTAGCTGGTACACAATGAGAATTACCTCCTTTTCTGGTAGCGATTTGAGGCTATTACCTTTTATCAAGTAAGAAAACAAATCACCACCGCAAATTAAATCTTCAAAAATAAAAATACGGTCTTGTACGATGTATGTGTCGTGAACTTTGACGATATTAGGCTAAAGAGTCAGTATGAATAGTGAAAGGCGTTGCGGAGAAATTGTAAACTTACATGGTCGATATTCAGTAGTATATCCGCCTCATTTTTGAATCTTTCGTGGTATAAGGACATCTGCTTTGAGGTTTCTGGGCTTTTGATTACTTTGACAGCATAGTTTTTGATACCCTTTCTTTTACTTGCTACAAATACAGAACCGAAAGACCCTGACCCGAGAATTCGTTTGGTGATGGTCCAGTCTTCGATGGTCGTTATAGGAGGCGCTTCCTCTGTTGGCACCGGAGTAAGCCCTTGAATTTCTCTGAACGCAAACTTCACAGCACACCTTACTTCGATAGTATCTCCATCCGAGAGTAAAACAGTGTTGTTTTTCCCAATCTTTTCCTTATTCACCGAAACTCCATTGAGGGACACGTCTCGCAAGTATACAAGTGGCATGCTATCCACATCGAATCTTACCGTCCATATCATAAAATGCTCCAGCGATATTGTCGGGTGTCTAATTACCATTCTGCATGATTCTTGGTCTCGCCCAGCGGTCAATATCTCGCCTATTTGTATCGGCACCATATACCTATGTGCTTCGCTGAAAGGCTCTTCTAAAGTAGTGGACATATAAGCTTCAATTTGGCTTTCTGCTTCTTTTGCAACCATCAATGCATTTACCGTTATATTTATGGGCTTGTTGTCCTCCTTATCTAACTCGTATGAACAGTCATCTCTGCTTTCCTCTCCAAATATTTCCTTGTTATCCATCAAAAAAGCTTCTTTCAACTCGGGAACAACACTCAAAACTTCAAGAGCACCTACTGTATCCATCATTGTCGTCTCTTACCTTATAACAGCACTAATTGCCCTCTTTTTGATTCTCAATGAACTTGGGCGGCTACAACAACTTCTGATGGCTGCCAAAATGGTCTCTTAGCTTCCCCAGTCGTGCGTGACATAACACCCTACACCATTTGCATCCGTACACCCGGATGTTTCGTGTGTTTACCAGTTGGTATTACGGTCTCAATAAATTTCACTTCTCATTGGTACTAAGACTATAGGTTTGATACATTAGGCACGATACATAATAGCATACAGAGTACCATTAAATATGTTTGCTAGACTTGCAAGAAATAATGGAAAATTGATGTCGAAGAGATTCCAGTCGCAAGCGGCTGCAGCGGGGGCCGAGGTGAAATCAAGTTTCAATAACAAGTACCACTTTAACATAAACCCACCTCCGGTGCATTCATACTGGACGATACGCAATAGCTCTGTCCTCATTGCATTTGTTCCAGTGTATCTTCTTGTGGGATACGTGGCCAAATATGCTGGTGACGGTATGAACGGATTCGAGGGGTTAGTTGGGTTTGCTGATGGAGACAAATCGCCTTTGAAGGAGCTCAAATTTGGAGAAGCTCAGACTTCGAAAAATTGAGCAACGGGGGAGCTACTGGAAGTTTCACCTATGGATTTCGGTTGTTGTACTACAATATCGAGGCTCATCACTATTACGTTTACTAAAGCAAAAACATTGTTCGGGGTCTCTGTTCGCTCCGTCGTTACATACATAATAATGACCGTCATAGAACTGTCAATACATGATAGAAACGTCTAAAGGCTTCTAGCTGCCATAGTAGCTGCTGTAGAGTAGTAGAAATCCAGTACTCTTCAATTGTTTCGATTATGTAAGCGCTTATGTCAACTCAGTGATTTTCGTCTTTTTCTCGTTCCTTTCATTGGTTCAACTGTTAAATCTTCACTCTACATTTGAAGTCAAGACTAGTAACGGAGTTCAAACAGGGCCTAGGTTCATAAAGATGATCTCTAGAATTGGATTGAATGCTACCAAATGTATTCCTCGCAGAAGCGTCAGATTTTTGACAACGCAGGACTCAATTACTGACCACACAACAGGCAGAGTGATTAAGTTGACAGACCCAGATCACCCAGAATTAGCTGACTATCCCCGCGTCAAGCCAGTTTTAGCACAGGATAAGGACCCATATGCCAAGTATGATGACCAACAAAACAGAAGAAACTTCAATGACCCAGTGCACATTAACGACGACTTGCTTGACATGTGGTCGCCAGACTATTTTCAGTTTGTTTCGGACAAGACTGCTTTGAAGCACAACGGGATTTTCTTTTCAATTATACTCGGCATTGCTGGTGCGATATGGTATTTTGAGTTGAACCCAGCCAAGCCAGCGATGCCAAGATCGTACCCATACGGAGGCTTGGCTAAAGAATTGGGTGCTGGAAGCAAGGAAGACGAATATTTCTACAGAGTCAAGCCAGATACCACTGCTGAGCAGGAATTGGGCTTCTTAGCTGCTGATAGCTCTATCCAAGAAAATCAAAAGGCATACGAAGAGGCCAATGCCGACTTCATCAAGGCTTAAGCATATCATCATTTGATTTTCCAGTGATAGTGGTATATACATTCAAGCTTTGCCATGAATCCCATCGCCTCACAAAGTAATGGTTCGTATTTCAGCTACACTGCCAGTATACGTACTGAGTGAATCAAAGCTCGTGATCTTCACAGTTACCGCATAACTCGCCCACAATTTCACTAAGCGTTGTCCAAAATGCTTATTCTATATACTTACACTCTAATTATACATTGTTACGTACTATTTACCTCGTAGTTGATGCTGATGCTTTTAGTAGAGCTTCCTCGAGCTAATGTATAGTCACGTGATACAAAATTGATTACATTTCGCTTGTAATTATCATTGCAGCGACGATATTACTATAAACTCATCCTAAACGCTTATTTCAAAAGTAGTCGTCGTATATTGTAACGGGTAGGTGGGCTATTTGTCGAAACTATTGTGAGGAGTTATCTCTATTATCAGAATGGCAAAGAACGGTAGTCGTCAAAAGAGTTCTTCCTCTTCGACGGTTACAAAGGTGCCCGCGAGAGAAACGAAGAAACACAGCATATCCCAAAAGCGAAAGATCAACGGCACAAGTATAAGAAAGACGGATGATGGTTTGGAATCTCGTAATAAGAGACAAAAGGTTGGCGAGGATTTGCCAGCATCGCAAGAAAAATTGGCACAGATGATAACCGATTTCAATCTATCAGTGAATGAGTTGTTCCAACTAAAGGAATATAAAACGATGGCATACTGGAAGCCGTCTGATTTCTCCACCGCAACCTCTGAGGCTCAGGTTCCAGAAATATATGACTCATTCATTAAACAGCCTAGATATCAATTATCTTGGGACAGCGAATCAAAAGAGGAAGATTTGAGTAATGTCCCTTTGAGACTTCAGAAAAAGATACTTGCTGAGCGAGAACAAAAAGTTAAAGAGAAATATCCATTCAAGGAGGCAGTTATACAAAGAAGTAACGATTTGGAGGCTAGCTTACTAGAAGCGATTCAAATCTCTAATAGCGGCCGTTATACGAATGAAAGATTTGGGCGGCCTTTGAACGGAGCGGTAAAAGTTTCTGAAGCAAGACTTGATGTTTATAAAACTAAGCCTTCAAAGATGCAAGATGATCGAATTGACGAAAATCTCGACGAGGTAGATGAAAAAGGGACCGATGAAAATACGAAATACAAAATCAAGGCTATAAAATATTCCATACCTCCTCCTATTATAACCCATCCATCGCATATACCGACCTGGGTCCCAGATCCTAACCCAACGGAGACATCATTGAATGCGAGAAATAGTGAGGTTATTGATTTTCATCCCCAGCCCATACGTTTGACTAGTACGTCTTCCGAAACGTATGTTGATCCAAAAATCCAAGAGAGCATCAAAAAATATTTAGAAAGAAGTTACAAAACCCCCATTGTCGACGAGTCAAATACTGGTGACTATAATACTACTCCAAAAGAGTACGAACGAATAATGAGCCAGCAAGAGCAGTTTTTCAAGAAGTTGTACCTGAAGATTTGCATAGAGAAGCGTCTAGAGTTGAATGGCGACAAAGTTGAGAGGCGGAAATTAGTGCTTCCCCACAGCTCTAATACGAAACAAGCTATCGACCCTTTTCGCGCCCATGGTGCTATCGCACCCAAGGCACAAGGCATAACAATAACTAGTACTCATTATGATTATTTATTGACACATGGAATGGCATTTTCAAGACTTCATCAACAAATGCGAAGGCAACATCAAATGCGGACTCGTAAAATTGCACAAATGATAGAACAGCATTTCAAAAAGAAGAAAGGGGAGAAGGAAAGGTTGGCCCGGGAAAAAGAGCAAAATCTTAAGCGGATTAGCAGGATTGCAGTACAGGCTGTAAAGAAGAGATGGATTCAAGCTATTAAAGTGTATCGCTTTTTACAGTTACAAAAAGAAGATGAATTAAAGAAGATTAAAGGTAGAGAGCATTTAAGTCAGATGTTGCAGCATTCCACACAGTTGTTAGAAGCTCAGCTTAATAAATCTTCCAAGAGCAGCGAAGATGAATCTCGATTGGTTGACATATCGAACTCAGATCACCAACTAAGTTCAAGCGATGACAATGCAGAGTCGGATGATGAGTCTAATCAGAGCACCGTCAAAGAAGAGAACGACATGAAGTTATCAGTTGATGAACTTCGAGCAAAGTATGCCAATCTTGGTCTGTCAATGGATGCATCTTCCAAAGCCACAACTCCAGTCTCGTACTCTGGAAGCTCGGGCTCAGACAGCGAAAGTATAGATGCTGACGAAGGCCTCGCCGCTTTGTATTCCGAAAGTTCGGCAAACGGATTACTGCCTCTGACTGTAGCGAATCTGGAGTACACAGATGAACAGAAAGAATTGATCGCCAAGCTATCTAAGGAAGACGAAGATATGGAGTCTGAGTCTGAGTCTGACAATAGCTTGGAAGATGAGTCAAGCAGTAGTATTGATAGTGATGATGATGACGGCGACGGCAAAGATGATCAATTTTACCTGCAAGAAGCATCTGAAGCGAAAGATACAGGATTAGCAGCTTTATTGGGAAACAATTCAGCTGGCGACGAATCGAGTGAAGATGCTAGCGTGGAAGATCATGAAGAAGTTTCAGTCGATGAAAATATGTCATCTACTGATGAGGATGATGAACCATCCACTCCAAAGTCTGGTGATGCCTCTAATATCGATGATAAAGATAGTGACCTGATAGTTGAAGAGGAAATAAATGGCTCTAAAGTCAGAAGTGTACCTGTCCCATCCCTTTTGAGAGGCACTTTGAGACCTTATCAAAAGCAAGGATTGAATTGGTTAGCAAGTTTATATAACAATGGTACAAATGGAATTTTGGCAGATGAAATGGGTTTAGGTAAAACTATACAAACTATATCTTTATTAGCATACTTGGCGACTGAGCATCATATTTGGGGGCCTCATTTGATCGTTGTACCTACTTCCGTTATGCTCAACTGGGAAATGGAATTCAAAAAATTTGCCCCTGGCTTCAAAGTGCTTACTTACTATGGGTCGCCTCAACAACGAGCACAAAAAAGAAAGGGTTGGAATAAGCCTGACACATTCCATATTTGTATTACTTCCTATCAATTGGTTGTCCATGACCATCAGTCATTCAAGAGACGAAGGTGGAGATATATGATATTAGACGAAGCTCATAATATCAAGAATTTTAGGTCAGCTCGTTGGAGAGCGCTTTTGAATTTTAACACCGAGCACAGATTGCTATTGACGGGTACTCCTTTGCAAAATAATCTCATGGAGTTGTGGTCCTTGTTATATTTCTTGATGCCTTCTTCAAAAGTTAATCAAGCCATGCCTGATGGTTTCGCGAATCTAGAAGATTTTCAGTCATGGTTCGGACGACCCGTAGATAAGATCATGGAACAGACCTCTAATGGTCCGAATAATGATATCATAGACGAGAATGAAAGTACGACCAAAAAAATGGACGAAGAGACGAGGAACACCGTAGCTAGACTACACCAGGTATTGCGGCCGTATCTTTTGCGTCGTTTGAAAAAAGATGTTGAAACGCAAATGCCTGGAAAGTATGAGCATATCGTGTATTGCAGGTTGTCCAAAAGGCAGCGTTATTTATATGACGACTTCATGTCTCGAGCTCAGACTAAAGAAACCTTAGCCTCAGGAAATTTTTTGTCTATTATCAACTGCTTGATGCAATTGAGGAAGGTGTGTAACCATCCAGATCTCTTTGAAGTCAGACCTATTGTGACTTCATTTGCAATGCCAAGATGCATCGCGGAGTCGTTCAGACCCAGTGAGACGCTTGTCCGAAAGCATTTGAATGATGACAGCTTCAAACGAGAGGTATCCTTAGAAACTTTAAATTTGGATATACGAAATATCGAAAAATTGAACTGCTTTACATCTCAATCAACTAAAGCGTTAAAGTCTTCTAAAAGGTTGGAAGAGCAAGCAAATCAATTGACGCAGCTCATTGACTCGGCGGTTGATTATAGGAAACCTAATCTTGACACTTTTTTGGAGTATTATAGATATATGAAAGTAAGCCAACAGATCGAAGTTAGAGATAGCTTGAGACACGCTATCTATTTGAATGATTTGAGATGTGACAGAAATCCAATTCTCGGAGAATCTATCATTCGATTCCTCCAAAACGCTACGCGACCAGCGCAAGCACCCACTGACATATTCAATAACATGGTACTCTCAACTCCTAGGCGAGCGGAAGCTATGGAAGATACAATTGAAAAGTTTTCAGTGGTTACACCTAGTATAGTTGCTTTGGATATGAAGGATCAGATTATTCCAATCTCGACGCAGCGTAAGGTTAGGAGTGAGGTTTTCAAAGAAACAATTGAAAATCCGTTTCATAAATCTCAAGTCAAATTGTCAATTGCATTTCCCGATAAATCATTATTGCAGTTTGACTGTGGCAAATTGCAAAAACTATCACTGTTGCTCTTGGATTTGACTTCAAATGGGCATAGAGCTTTGATCTTCACTCAAATGACAAAAGTTTTAGATATTCTTGAGCAGTTTTTGAACATTCATGGGTATAGATACATGAGACTCGACGGTGCCACTAAAATTGAAGATCGTCAGTTATTGACGGAAAAATTCAACCGAGACGATAAAATTCCTATTTTCATATTATCGACAAGATCGGGTGGTCTCGGAATCAATTTAACGGGTGCAGACACGGTGATCTTTTATGACTCTGATTGGAATCCTGCTATGGATAAGCAATGTCAAGATCGATGTCACAGAATCGGTCAGAGCAGAGACGTGCACATTTACAGATTTGTTTCCGAATATACCATCGAGTCGAACATTTTGAGGAAGGCGAATCAAAAGAGACAGCTTGATAATGTTGTTATTCAAGAGGGCGAGTTTACGACCGACTATTTCGGGAAGTTTTCAGTCAAAGATCTTGTAAGGGACGTCGACCCCGAGGCCGATGTGCCCGATAAGCCTCTTGCTGATGTAAACAGCAACAACGTTGAAAATGTCCTCGCTCAAGCCGAAGACGAAGACGATAGAGCTGCAGCAAACGCAGCCATGAAAGAGGTAGCAATCGACGACGAAGATTTTAATGAAGAGTCGAAATCAGCCACCGCAGGTGGTACTCCTGTGCCAACCTCTGCTTCAAACGCTGATGATGCGGCGCCTGACATAAAAGTCACCCCCCAATCAAATAATCTTGAAGATTATGACTATGAAGAGGGTGTTAAACACGTCGATGAGTATATGTTGAGATTCATAGCGAATGGTTATTACTGGGATTAAAACACAATCTACGTTTGTATATATATATGTGTGTGTGCTCAGTGCTCGCCAAATGTACATTAGACATTCAATGTTAGGTCATTAACTATAATCAACAGTAACTATTTCCTGGTAGTATCAGGTCTATGAGTTCACCTTCAGTTCAACAAAGTCGTGCGAGTCACAATCTCGCCCCAATCTCGAAGTATTTCCTTCCTTGTTATATAGTTAGATATTAACTTTGAGTGGTGAGAGTTGTAATCATGTCATCTGGTATCCAAGCATTGTTGAAGACCGAAAAAGACGCGGCTGAAATTGTTAATGAAGCTAGAAAATATAGAACGAACAGGTTGAAATCGGCCAAGGCGGACGCTCAAAGCGAAATTGACGAATATAAGAAACAGAAGGAAGATGAATTGAAAAACTACGACAAGGAAAATGCTGGGTTAAACGAATCAATGGACAAGGAGGCGGACACTCAAGTTGAGAAGGAGTTGGCAGCAATCAAGAGCAAATACAACGAAAAAAAGGACTCTGTCGTTAAACTATTAGTTGATGCTGCGATCAAGCCAACCCCTGAAATACACATCAATGCTTCTAAGTAACTCTGTTTTGTCTGATTGTGGAAGTCATTAATCACCCAAATCAGCGGGCTCGCTATAAAACTGGAATGTTGCGCAGCTCATTACCTTTACTTCAATCTTGTTGGTTTATATACAACCTCTTATATCTTATTATACAGAAATTATATAAAGAATGTTAAGCGCCGCCTTTGGCGAGCTTTCTAAACGCTTTCAACACTTCCCAGGATCTATTGTCATAGCCAGCTGAGTTCAATGCGCTCACAAAGCCCCATGCTTTCTTGTCGTTATTTATTGGAAAATCAATTGCCGGTGGAATACTAGTCGCTATACCCAACATCCTTAAAATTGGCTTATCCATAACAATTGACTTGGCCACACAAAGGCCAGTGAGTCCTTCCTCGCCGCCGAACTTTCCATATCCTGACTTCTTTATTCCACCGAAGGGCAATTGGGCTACGTAGTATGTCGCGAAATCGTTTATTGCAACATTACCACTTTCCAATCGATTCGCTATTTCATTGCATTCGTGGAAACTTCTTCCAAATATCGAGTTACCCAAGCCATATTCTGTTTCGTTGGCTAATTCAATGGCTTCGTCTACGCTATTCGCTTTCACCATGGTCAAAACGGGTCCAAAAACTTCTTCATGGAAGATTTTCATGGTCCGATCAACATCAACCAACAAAGTAGGCTCAAAATAATGCCCTTGAGGATAATTTGGGTGTTGATATGCCTTTCCACCATGAAGCAACCGTGCACCCTTGCTAACGGCGTCAGACACTAAATCTTCTATATGCTGAAAGCGATTATCTGAGATCATTGCACCCATATCAATTTCATCTAATTGATCAACATCTGAACCAAGACGCATCTTTTGAACTCTCTCATGCAATATTTCTACCAACGAAGCATAAGCCTGAGGTAAGCAAATGACTCTTTCAATACCTATGCAATTTTGACCAGCTGCCTGAAAGGTTCCTCTCATGATTACAGATGACAACGCTTTCAAGTTCGCAACGTCATCCAAAACAATCAAAGCGTCTTTCCCTCCTAGTTCCACCACGCAAGGTGTCAATTCTTTGGCTGCGGATTCTACAACCTTATGAGCAACTGCTTTTGAGCCGATAAATGTAATATGTGATAAACCTGGGTGTGAGGTTAAATATCCAGCGTCCTCTGGATAGCAACAGCATAACTGAACTAGATCTTCATCTATGTTGAGCAGTTTCAAAACTGTCCTCACTAATCCCACAAACCAGGTAGAGGACCACACCACTTGCTCCGAACACTTAACGATAATAGTGTTTCCAGCAAATAAGGAAGCAATTATTGGTCCCATTAGATTATGAAAAGGGTAATTCCAAGAAATCAATGCAGCCACTACGCCCAAAGGTTCATATCTAACCTCTCCATTTTTCATCATTCCAATGAGAAAATTGGAAGGACCCGGTCTTTGGGACGGCCTCAAAGACCTCTCGCCGTTGGCAATGATCCAGTTCAATTTCTCCAACGTGACCATGATTTCTCCCATCAGTGCATCCAACTTGGTCTTTCCGCTATCACGACATGCGACTCGGGCAATGTCTTCCTGGTGATCCAAAATAAACTGACTGAGAGTACGTAAAAGCTTCCTTCTCAATGTAAATGGAGACCTGGCCCACTTTTTCTGTGCTCTCCTGGCTTTGAATATTTGCTGGTTCATTTCTTCCTTGGTCGTGGCATTAAAAGTACCCAAAAATTGCCCAGTAGCAGGACAATAGCTTAGTATTTTGCTAGGTTCATTCGGCAATCTAATCGAAAGGTTCGGCGGATATAACCGCTTACCTTTCCAGTGTGGTTTGGCCTCGTTTGGTATGGGAATAACCAATTTGACCGGTGCTTCGATCTTATTATACTTATTCGGTTTATTGGTGATATACTTCGCATGGATATAGTACAACGTCGGTAAAATTCCAAAGATAAAGAAAGTGGTCGAAATTTGATACTGCAACTGCCATTCTTGAAACTTGAGATCAATTGCAATCATTTTCTTCACCTGTTCACATAAAGACTGAGTTTAAAGTTGGAAAAAATTTTGGTAACAGTTATCAACTATACGCGCTCTCAAGGTGGTGCAACTATTCAGTAGTTAATGTTTGTCAATTGTTGACTTCTACATAAAATAACTAAAGTCTATAAGCTTGAGCAGCAATTCAAAGCCACTATACGTTTTCTTGTTCATGAAGTTGTAATTGTCTAACAATTTCGGCAAAGTCATCCTCCTCCGATCTGTTTTGCACAATAGATCCAATGACATTTTGGTCGACATAGGATAAGAGGGAGTCTACGATTGGGTCTTGCTTTGCCTGGACGCCAGTATATTCATTATAGCTGACAGTGTTATTCTGGGGAGGCAAAACATCATATTCGAAGATATCGTCGCGAGACCACACTGATTGGGGAACTTTGGCCATAATTTTACTTTCCCCCGATAGGATAGCGAACCTGATCAAATTAAAGGGAATTTCAGTTACCGGGGCCGAGTTCTTTTGCAATCCGGCAAATAGTCCATAAATGGAGGAAGTGAATGAAGTCTTAGACGACTTGTCAATTTTTTCTTCGGTGAACAACTTCAAAAGTTCATCATGCAAAAATTGTCTTTTAGCCTGGTCGTTCCACATTACGCCAGCCCTAACTAGGTATGTCTCTGCTGATAATAATATTTCGTCGTTAACAGGTATTTCATGTTCTTTTAGAGGGGTATCATAGGGTAAGCCAATCATTTCTAGCAATTTGAAGGACGCGTAAGGGTAACGTTTGAAAGCAACCTTCAACAGACTTCTAGCCCTTTCATAGTCGTTTGATCGCAAATGGGCCAACACAGTTGAGAAAGCTATGCCTGGAGTCAACCATTTCTCGTAGGCCAAGGCCAAGGGTGACTCTGAAAACTTAATCAAGTAATCAAACTCCTCACTCATAATGGCATAGTAATCCAAGAAATATCTCACTCCCAAAGGATCCTCTGCAGGTGATAATGAAAGTAACAATTTACAATAAGAAAGGGCAGTGAAGAAAGTGGACCTTTCCCCTAAATTCATGATATAGCGGAAGATACACAAATAGAACTGCCTGTTTAAGAAAGCTTCGTAGGGTAAGCGAACCAAACCTGTTTTTCCCTCCGACAATAGTTCATGGAAATTTTTGGCAAAACTTCTGTCGAATACAAAGAGGCATTTCTCAACAAGAGCATTGCTGGTGGATTTGTCGCTTCCCTGTCTTAACAATACCATAGCGACTTGTAATAAAGTTTCGGCATGATACGGATACTGCTGCAACAAAAGCATCAATGATTCTGGGTCTGGAGTCATCACAGTCGATGCATAAAACCTAGAATTGGCAACCCTCTCCTGGATATTATTGATCTTGTTGAACCTAAAATACTTCACACCTAGTGCCAACTCCTTCTTCAATTTCAATTGGAGCTCATCAACATCAGCTACATCCTCCTTATACTCCAAGTAATTGATAATGTTTTCCGGCTTCAACTCTTCCATGGACATTGGCTTTTGGGTCGTGGGCAACCAGTCGTCTCTAATTCTGGTCAACAATAATTTTCTCGTAGTTCCGGGGACACTTCTGCGATCTTTGCCACTCCACCCCCTCGTAACCTTTGCTAATTTCTTGAACTGCTGCAATACCTCCGGAGATATAGCTAGAGAGGTTGTCGTATTCGCATCATCGATAGTTTCCATGGATAAATTGCCGAACAAACTACGGAACTCGTTGTCCGGGTCCAAGTTTTTGATCGACCCTGTCGAAAGTAAAGGCAATGACTGCCTCAATTTACTCAGTGTGAAGCTCTTGAAGTTTGAATCATATTCTGGTTTTGGGTCTACGATTTCGTCGTATTCGACTTCAAAGTCGTAGCCCAGCTCACTGACCCCTTCAGCTTTTTCGGCTGTCAGTAACTTTTTAGCTTTTTCCTCGTCCTTTTTCCTGGCCTCTGTCAATATTTGATCCAACTCTTCGTCACTATCTGCCAGCTTCTTTGCTGGCTTCTTACCCTTCTTCTTGTTACTCTTTTTCGTCTTTGACTTTGATTTCTTTGCTGGTATTGGTGCTTCATTCACTTGTTCATCTCTTTTGCTCTCCTGTTCATCTCCCTCGTCATCGTCGCTTTCGTCAGTGTTATTCAATAGATCAAAGGCATTGAAAGCCGTTTTTTGTTGCTGCGTTCTATACTCCCCCTCTTCATTTTCCGAGTCCTCTTGATCAGTGACTGGAGTCGCAGCTTTGTCTTGCTGTCTCTCGAGCTTTCTTAAGGCTCTAGAACTCATAATCAATCTGGAGTATACCTAAATACTTCTTTGCCATACAATATATGGATATCAGTTTTGTTAGTGAACCAGATGGTAATTTGGATACTGCATATTGCGTGTATAGCGAAGGTCTGTGCTGGTGGTTTGTGGATGCAAAAAGACTACTTAATGAACATTATATGACGAACAATCGTTCAACAAGAGGGATATATACCAGTAATGCATCAGATACAGTCAAATATAAGTTGTTCTTCGGTGGAAACATTCAGTCTGGCAACAGAAATACCTCTGAAATTTAATGCTACGGAAAATCCGACCCTGCTTCATTATCTTCCTCAAACCAATTCAGATACGATTCTCAGTAGACATGGGGCTTTTTCAAGCATTGTAAGTCAGGGTACAATTCTGGGCCTGCCTAGTTCTTGTAATCCGGTGCCGAAAATTCTATCAGGGGACAATTTTCGGAGGTCGAGTTTTTCAGAAACTGCTGCAACATATGAGCCAAATCACAAAAAAAGTACCGTTGATAGGAACAAGAGAAGAATTGCTAGTGAAAACAACAAAAGTACGAAATCGACAGAGATACTGGACTTGTCGTATTTGCATTTGAGGTCAACGGAAAGGATATTAAGCTCGGAAGACAGTGAGCTTGATTTTAATGACCTTGAGACGAAGGCACTGGAAAATAAGGATAAATTAACCAGCGAAACTCAACAGGACATCAAAAGCGACGATTGGGGAGTATGTAATTCTCAAGTTAGTGCAACAGTATTGACCACTTCTGACTATATTTCCCCAGTGCCGTTGATTTCATTTTCGCCTGTCGAAAAGTCTAAAAGTATGCATAAGTACAAATTGCAGAAAGCGTTAGAAGAGCTACTTGATAGCGAGGAAAACTACGTTGTTTCCTTGACAATGCTTCTCAACTACTATATAGATCCTCTTATGGATGGTACTAGAAGTGGCTGTGGTGTACCATTGATAGTTATCAGGAACCTTTTAGGAGTTTTAACAGAAAACCATAGGAGTATGTTATTCCAATTAAAATTACTATATCAGAGGACTAATATTCAAACGAATGAGAAACCAATGAGTGATATTACAGCTAGATTTACAACTGCTATTTGTGAGCTTGGGCTCGACATGTATACGTACGAGGGCTATTGCTGCATTTATGAAGATGTATTAAAATTAATTAGGGATTTTGATTACATTAACGTTAACAACAAAAAGCTGGCAAATCATGTGTGGGCAAAGGGCTGGGAAAATTACTTGGAGGCAACTCAGCCTGTTTCTAAACGAATGGACTTGTCATTCTTGTCGTTGATTCAGAAGCCAATATCACGAGTTGCGAAATATAGACTAATTATCGAGTCTTGTTTAAGATACCTTTCTTATGAACGAGGTGCTCATTATGACACAATCTTGCAAAACTACGAGCTAGTAAAGTCAAAGCTCAGCTTGTTGAATGATAACGTGAGGCAAAACAAGAATAATGATACTACCTCTGCAATAAATAATTTGGTGAATTTTGATGGACTCTCAATGGGTCTACAGCTCTCACTGGAATTTTTCGGTCGATGTTTATTGGTGGGATCGCTAACGGCAGCATGGATAGAAAGAGATACAGAGAAGTCATGCATGATGGGAGTCTTTCTTTATAAAAGCCATTTGATATTGGTCGACGTTTCTACGAGGAAATTCAAAAAGTACGACATAAAATTCATTATAGCGCTATCAGTTTGCAGCCTTTTTAAAAACCTTAATGCTAGTGACGGTGGCCTATGTTCCAAACATCCTTATACAACCAAGATTCAATTTGAAGATAATTACCGTCAATTTGAAATATTATTCATCTCAATTACGAAAAAGGAACACAATACATGGCAGGACTATCTAGACACCCTAATCAACCATGTTAACGGGCCTTATAGAATGGATTATACTCACTCTTGCAACAACAAAAACAGATTAATAGTAAGCTACCCAGAGTCCATGAGCCCATACGATGTGTGCTTTGCAAAGCGGTTCCACGAGTCTGAAGATAAGGGCTATGGTAAGACTCACATCGTCCTCTACGTTCTAATTAACTTTTACGGTCAAAAGAGAGATGAAGCGCCCTATCTCAACTACATCCCATCAACAGCTTATCAAAGACAGCATTTTAGAGCAATATACATAACCATCACCAAAGTAGAACGAACAATAGCAGAGCTGATACTAGGGACGGTCTGGACTAAAGATTTGCCAATGCTATTTCACATCAAAACAGACTTCAATGCTAGAGCTACCATCAAGAAGAGTTCAAGCTGGTCACATCTCAAAATGGGGATGGGTTCAACCAGAGGGTTGAGACCATCTAGTAGTTTCAGCGAGGGCATCACATCCATCAAGAGTACTGGCCAAGATGCTGACTACGATAACACTTATTTCGAGCCGTATTCAACGTCCGGCTCTTGCAGACTAAGCGAAAAAACCGACGAAGAGTTCGCTGCCCACAACGCGAAGTCTGCGGCCGAAGGTGCAGCGGAGCCAGATATTAAAAGAATGAACTCCAAATCATACAAATTCAAAACCGCAGTATTAGGACTTTTCCAACTTTCCCGCTCCAATTCAGTGAAAATTACTACAGACTGATGAATTAGTTCCTCATTTCTAAAAAATCGTTTTTAATAATATAAACTTTATAGAATCGTCAAATACAATGCCTGAAATCTAGAGTTACGTTCGTCATGGTTACTCGTGTGCACTTAATTGTTGGCAGCTCCGGCACCCATTGAGTCGTTGTGACCTGATTCACCCTTGTTAACTCTGGCAAAGTTGCTACCATGCTTGTCTGAGCCTTCGTATAAAATCTTCTTTATGATTTCATCCACGTCGGCCTTGCCGAATTCCGCACTCAATTCTTGTCTCGAGGCTTCGTCGAGCAATCCTTCATTGCCTCTGGTTCTATTGGTGAAAACTTTGTAAATCGATACAATATCAATCAATGGGATTGTGGTGTCTCCCTTCTTGTACTTTTCAACCAAATCGCTATGCTCAATGAATATGACAAAGTCAATGTCTTTTCCCTTGTAAAAAATCTTGTGTGGTTCTGCCATTTTTATTCTGCGATATTAAATCAATTCAAATCAATTGTTTTGGTTATAGTATGAGTTTAAATCTAAGTACTCTAGTAAGACCTCTGGACCCCCTTATATAGGTTTAATTGATCACAGCAAAATTAGTCGGCGAGGAGTCCTAGTTGCTATTGCTGCAAAGCGTGATAATGCGTCCATCACGTTAGGTTGCAGCTTCCATTACGTAAGCAAGGTGGACTACTGCAGAGACTGTCTAGCACTAAAACGTTCAGGCCTGGTAGTAGTTATGGTTAATAGCTCTGAAACCTCACTGTGCCGTAAGCTACGGGAACTTTGGCATCAACTGCGCAGGGACGAAAGAACGGAGGTTGCTATTGAGGATATGCCCTCTTCAAGCGTGAGTATGTGACGCAATACCAGTCTACGATGCCAATTGCACCCAGCAATTATTGAACACCCGCAACATCGCGAATGAGGGCTGACTACTTGTGCCTATCCTGCTCAGCGGTTGCTGCTTTACTAATAGGTCAACTAGTGGGTGTGCATGACTCCGGAACCTAAGTGGGGCTCGTCGCTTATGGCCTCGTAGGTGATCGATGAGGGTTACGGGTCGTAGCATAGTATGAAATGTGGGCGGAAAGGCCACCGTGTTAATCGGAGGGTTGGCCGAGTGGTCTAAGGCGGCAGACTTAAGATCTGCTGGACAGTTGTCCGCGCGAGTTCGAACCTCGCATCCTTCATTATATTTTTTTCTTCTTTTTTGGCAGTTGAAGCCTCGTCTCACAATGCATCTCCTGCATTGATGAATGTTCTACGTATCGTGAAAGGAGCTACTCCTAGAAGGCTTGAGGAAGTAGCCTCTATAGGAAATAGGTCAAACGATTTTCCGTCCACCTAATTGCGTAAAAGTACTTACCCATGACCGTGGCACCTTCGGCGTTTTTAGTATTTGAAGGACAGGAGTCGCAGAAATGAAGTCATAACGCGCAAAGACCGGAAAAATTATATCAGAGGCTTGTCGGAGTACATTAATTGGGCGAAGGCATAGCAAACACAATCGCTCGCGTAACGGATTTGGTAATTAAGTGGCGGAAGAAGACATAGACGAACGTCTGCATATTACGCATTATACACTGTATATCAAACTATTTCTTAGCACCGTATCTTTGGACAGTTTTTCCATCAGGAATGTAGAACAAGACGGCACCCTTTCCTTCTTGGTATGGCTGGTCAACTCTAAAATAACCCTTTCTTTCAAACTGAATGATGTCACCGCTCTTCATTTTGCGGACATTCAAGTCAGCAAAAGCCTTGGTTTTAAATTCCGTTTGTGGAGTAAGGAAATCTTCGAAGTTGTCACCCTCTTCTAACTTGTCCTTAGTAATCAAGTGGTCAAAGTCAACAAGTTCCACTTCGACTTTGTCTTTAGTGTCAGCCAACCATGTGATTTTCTTGGAGGTTTTACGGAAGTCACCATCCAAGTGCAATTTGGCTTCAACAGACTTGACAATGTCGCCTTCCTTATGAACCTTAGAAACAATAACATTACCCCAGTCCATGAAAGTAATTTCCTCACCTTCGGCTAATCCCTCTGCGTCATCTTGGTCTATCAAAACTTGGTTAGCATAAACGACTGGTTTTTTACCAACGTCCGCATTCTTCTTATGTTTAGGCTTCTCCTCGACGATAGCCTCAGAGGGACCATCTACTAATTTAACAGGCACAACATCCTTTGCGTAGACAGCACTGTGTCTTGGAGCTGTTGGATCAATGATCTTTTTGTTCAATGCCCAAATAACGGACCAATCCAAGTTGATAATGTTTCTCGAAGGTCCTTGAGCAATGATAAAGTTCCGAATACCCTCCACCGTCATACCTCTTCTTCTGATACCTCTCACAGTAGGGAATCTAGGGTCGTCCCAATTAGAAACGTACTTCTTGTCAACAAACCATTGCAACTTTCTCTTAGACAACAATGTTCTAACAAAGTTAACCCTGGCAAAGTCCCATATATCCACTTTACGTAAATCCAAAGCGTTTATAATCCATTCGTATTGGGCATTACGGTCTCTGTATTCATTGGTCCTCAAAGCGTGAGTGACACCTTCAATAGAGTCTACAACTGGAGCACAAAAGTCGTAGGTTGGGTAGATCTTCCACTCACTGCCAGTTCTATGATGTGGCGTGAGATTACATCTGTATATGACTGGATCTCTCAAAGTTTTGTTCAAAGCGGTATAATCAATCTTGGCTCTAAGACAGTTCTTTAAGCCCTCTTCGGTCCCCTTCTTCATCTCTTCAGTGAAGATTTTCAAGTTCTCTTCAACTGACCTGTCTCTTCTAGCAGAAGCATCACCGACCATTCTTTCCTCTCTCATCTTTTCTAATGGAGTGTCATCACAGTAGGCCTTACCATCTTTGATTAATTTTACAGCCAAATCGTACATTTCTTGGAAGTAATCAGACGAGTAAGTGATTTTATCACCCTTGATGCCCAACAACTCCAAGTCCTCAATGATAGAATCCTGGAACTCAACCTTTTCCTTGGTTGGATTGGTGTCATCGAATCTGATGATTAACTTACCCTTGTAAGCATGAGCGAAATATTCGTTCAACACAGCGGCCTTCGCGTGACCAACATGTAGGTACCCAGAAGGTTCAGGTGGAAAACGAGTCACCACCTTACCTATTTCCGCGTTGGGCAAGTCAATTTCAAAGTTGGCCTTGTGAGTCTCCTTTTTCCCACCATTATTAGCAGACTTCAAAGCTTTCCTCAACTCAAGGACAGACTTCGCCATATGTTCAATGTTACCCTCGTATTTCTTATCAGCGGCCAACAAGTTGTACCATCTGCTCACGTTAGTGTAAACACCGTTTTTGATGATGGAGCCCATCAACGCATTGGCTCTCAAAACACCCCACACAGCAACATCAGCTAAAGAGTACGAGTAGCCGACAATAAACGATCTGAAGTTTAAGTGGGCGTCCAATTTTTCTAACTCACCGGCTAATTCCTTGAAATTCTTGTTCGTTAATTTGTCCAATGAAAATTTCACCCACTCCTGCGACTTCGCATGCTCTGGTAAAATGCTTGGGAACTTGTCTGCTAAATAGTCCAATGTGTCCAACTGTGTGTGGTAGGTTTTTCCCTCCGGCGTAGTCAATTTGACCACAGCATCCGGGTTAGACGACTCGATAGACTTTTCGTCCACAAATTCAATTGGAACCGACGTACTCGATTCACTCGAGTTTATAAACCCAACCGCAATTAAAGCGGCATACGCAACTAACGGAGCTTTGGCAGCAACTGTCAAACTAAGACTCATATCCACCGGTATTTGACTTATTATAGAGGAATCGACCATACATGATCCTGAAAAATTTGTGACAGTTTGAATTTTGACAAGCTCATTGGTCACATGACACAAAATCAGGTGCAATATGAATTATCAATTATATCCAAGACCCATGGTAACTTTGATGGAATATTAACCCATATCAAGACGAATAAGGCAATAGTGGCCTCACAACATCACCCCAGACAAGCAGGTAAGATGAGGTCTAGGCTGAGCTCTCCGAATTCGAACAACCTTCACAAACCAACGGCTAAAAGGTCACCTTCTATCTTAGTGACGGACTCTAGAAGTGACACTATAAAAGGAGCTAGGGCTCCGTTTGCAGGCCAGAATTATAAAAAGCAACAACAGCAAAACCAGCATTCAAGCCATCTGCAGCAGAGTTCGCTTCAGAGAAGATTGGCGTCTAGGTCCAACAAGTACACCGACATTTCAGTTGATAAATTGTTAAGCAATTCCAGTGATATTCCTTCGGGGCAGCGAAGACTTCCTCCTTTGCAAGGTAGCAATGGAAGACAGCCAATTTTAGGGGCTTTCGGGGCCCTGAAAAGGGGGCTTTCGCCTCCGCCGGGCCAGGTACAGCTTCCGACGTCATACTTGGATCTGGGTTCGGCGCGCAAGAATATAAGGAGCATTCCCAAGCTTTCGCAATCATTACCGTCCAGAACTTCCAAAACCTCACAGAAATTGGTTCTTATACCAGATCAGCAACGACAGAATGCGGCTTCGCCTCCACATATGCAGCTGGCAGCTGTTCAGCCCGAAATTTCCGGTGTCACTCCTGATTTACAGGCACAGATACAGCGATCAAGGGCCGAAATAATGCCCAAGGAGGCACGGGCACACGAGTTTAGTCGGATGACGGCCTATTTTATGTGTGAACAATTCAATTTGATTCCTGTTTCAAAGTTTTTGAAAGAAAATCATGAAGTTAAACCACGTCTATACGATGAAGCTTTGTACATTCCTTATTCCTTACCACTTCTACCAGGCACTGAAGGATTTAGGGTCAAATCAAATAACTCTGCCAAGCTACTTTCTAAGAAACGATACATGGAAAAGATGATAAACAAAAGTGAGCAAACAGATCATTTATATGAGTACTTCTCCGGTGTGGAAACCCCCGAGGATGCTAATAACTATTCTATGGATCCCGAATTGGAGACATTTGATAGTAATGCTCCGTTTGATCCTTCTGAACCTCAATTCTTCGCCCCAGCTTTAGACGCGGATGACGATAATAAAAGCGATACTACAGCACAAGAAAACAAAGGAAATACTTCCGCTCCGAAAGAGGTAACAAATCGGGAGCACAAAGGCTCAAAGTTATCGGGAGATGAATTAGAACGATCACTGAGTTTGAGCAGTGGCGATCTGGAAGAGCTATCGAAGCATCACGCCGAAATGTTCGTATTCAGTTACGGTATCGTTGTCTTTTGGAATTTTTCAGAAATCCACGAGAAGAACATTTTGGCAGACCTTGCATTTGCATCGGACAAACCGGAACCATTACTAGTGAATCCAATACACGAGCAGGACATCGAAACGGAAGAATTTCACTTTGAATATGACGATCAAATCCACAGACCAAGAATATACAACGATATGATCACTTTGAGGTCAGGCGACCATCTAATTAAGTTGACTATGTCTCACGCAATCGCTCAACTGACGAAGCTTTGTTTGTTTGAGAGTCGCATGGTATACAACTTGCAGCTGATTTCCAAGTTGCCCAAGAAATTGGCCCTAACTGGAGGCCTAGGGTTGAAAAGACAGCAGTTACTTAAGAAGTCAGGCAAACTATTCAAGCTCCGGGTGGACGTGAATCTCTCGAGCTCAATTTTGGATACTCCAGACTTCTTCTGGTCGTCAGAGCCTGCGTTGCATCCATTATATTCTGGAGTCCGCGAATATATGGAGATCGATCAACGAGTACAAGTTTTGAACGATAGATGCAAGGTTTTTTTGGACTTCCTGGATATTGTCAGCGATAGCATGAATGAAAAGAATACCAACAGGATTACTTGGATGATCATTATCATCATTTTTATGAGTCTATCCGTCAGTGTGTTCGAATTCATATTGGAAATTTCATAGCATTGATATATAGTCTTAACGCGCATTTATATTTTACATCTACTTCTTTATGTTAACGAGTTGTTCTCAATAGTCGATTCTGAGACAGCCATACGGTCCTCGTGAGTATGTCTCTTCCGTCGAAGTATGCACCTGAAGGATTAAGTGCATCGGATCAGAAAAAGGTTCTTACAGTAGGTAAAAAGCGACCCAAAGAACCCATTAACTATATTATCAAAACTATTGAAGATAGAATTGACGATGCAGTAAAACATACTCCTGCTAATAGAGAAGATTGCACGGATTATAATGACATAGAAATGGTTCCCATGGACGATTATAGCGAAGTCAATGCAATATCGGAGTTTGTGAGCGATAGAAGAAACAACATGAAGATGCTTTACGATGATGCAATGGAAATTGAGCCTAAACAAGAAAGCAAATTTACGCATAACGAGGAGGGAAATATATCGTACCTCGTTGTCGACACTAACTTTATTCTTTCGCATTTGAATGTTGTGAATGACTTGGAAGAATTGGCAGGTCAGTATGGTTTACGGATAATCATTCCCATAACAGTCATGAAGGAATTGGATGGGTTGAAAAACTCAACCCGGAAAGTCAGTGAAAGTCCCGAAGGAATGCTATCAGAGCAATCTGTGGGTTACCTAGCACGATGGTCAAATGATTGGATATATTCAGCTTTGGCGAAAAATAGCCCGATTGTAAGAGGTCAAAAACTTCAGCAAAGGTTAGATAAATATACAACTAAGGACGATTCTATATTAGACTGTTGCTTGTATTTCAAAGAAAACTGCCCCGAATCTTTAACAGTTTTACTTTCCAATGACAAAAACCTTTGTTTGAAGGCTCTTACGAATGGTATATTAACCGTCAGCTTTCGCAAGCATATGAGTGCCCACCTCGTTGCCAATACTATATACACAGAGAACGTACGAAGGTTTGGAGAAATTGCTGAGGGACAAATCGAGAATAATCAACCTATAATGACAGTATCCAGCAGGGAATCGAAAATAGAACTTAATCAAGCAGACAAGGTGAATTTTCTTATAGAGGCTTGCAAATCAGTATATATTGAAGTCCAAAGACTCACACTCTCTGTGACACATCGGTGCATGGAAACCAATTATGGTGAAGATATAGACCTCATTAAGAATTATGAACGCAACTCAGTAACGACCCTAAATGATTGTGTTGACGTAATAATAAGATTTTGGCTCCCAGTTTTTTCAAACTATTTCAAAAAAGGAGCTTTCAAACCATTCGAGGAGACTGAAGAAGGCGTAAGACGGGTCAGACATCCTATATTCACAGATGTTCCGCAGGATCAAATTGGGTTGCAAGGCTTTGTACAATTCTGGTCACATTTTTTGACTACAATGTACCAGGCAGAAATGAATGAACAGCAAAACGCTGCTTTAAACATTCTCATCACTAGGTGGGAACAAATGGTCCAAGCTGTGATATGAAGAAAATCAACTTATACTTTTGAATTTAGCAATTTTTTCAGCTGCTGAATTTGATCCCTTCTTATCTTAATGAATACTCTGAAACCTCAACCTTGACATGTGCTAAATGTTTTTATTACCCTTTTTTTTTACGTGGTGCAACTATTCCAATCTTACGAACGGCTGGCCTTTTTTTGAGGGGGGTTAACTCATCTTCTTCTTGCTTCACGAATACAGGCTCTTTTTTTATATCTGGCAGCGGCGACAGCAGCGACGTAAATTCACTCTTGACTCTCGCCTCATCAAACGAGCTTGTCATAAACAGTTTGGAAAATTCCCAAGATTCGGTATCCTGGATAGACTTATCAATATGCATCCATAACTTGTCATTAAAGTTCTTGTTGATGTAGTTCCTTTTTCTGAGTTGAGCTTTATAGGAACTCCGTAGTTCGTTGGACCAATATTCCTTATTATATGGATTCAACGCTTCAACTTTGTTCTTATTATTCTTGCGGTATTTTTTGATCAAATCGTCCCCATTCAAGGCCATATAATTAGCAGACAAAAATGAAATATAATGATCTTTGACCTTGATCACCTTCTCTAACTCCTCGATCTTATGGGAAAGATAATTGTGATTTTCAAACTGTTGGAAGTTGATTTGGGAAATGATGTCAATTGCTATAGAAGATGGTTGTTGCGCAAGCTTGAATTCCCATTCGACCGACTCGTTAAGCTCTACTTTAACCAAAATCTCTGACTTACGAGTACTTTCACTGAGGCTAGATTCGGTGATCAATGGCTCCCGGTTTTGTTGCCTCGTATTTACTCTTGTCATTAAGGTCCTCAATAGATAATGAAATTTTTCATCATCCAAATCCTCCATACCATAACTGTTAGCCCTATGCATTAGTTCTTCTTTTGATAAGACTTCTACCCATACATCCTTGAAATCTGTAGTACAAACAGTATAGCTAAACGTTTTGAATTCGCATTGGCACCCATAAATTACCTTCCGGGCGTTGGTCGACAGAACAGTTTTCGAATGCCAGGCTGAAGGGAGATCGAACATCCCTTAATTTTTATTCTTTCTTCTTATTAGAAAAATGGCGAAGCCAGAGATATATTATGCCGACCAAGTGTCTGAGTTAGCTGAACGGGCATCAGCGTTGTATAGGAATAAAGGCAAAAGCAATGAAGTCGAAAGAGTGGTTATTTCATTAGCTGGGGTGCCAGGCTCAGGAAAGTCAACTTTATCAGCCGGAATCGTGAAACAGCTAAATACCCAGGTGAAATCAATAGTATTACCACAGGATGGTTATCACTTGTATAGGTCGGAATTGCATGCAATGCCCAACCTGGAAGAAGCAGTCGCCCGAAGAGGAGCCCCTTTCACGTTTAATGCTGAAAGCTTTTTGAAGCTTGTATCTCAATTGAAAAATCCGACCTACGCCAACAGCGTGATAAAGGCGCCATCTTTTGATCATAAATTGAAGGATCCTGTTGAGGACGACATTATCATAGAGCCCGATACGAAGATAATCATCCTCGAGGGCAATTATGTCTCGTTGAAAGACCAACATTGGGACAATATTAGTGACTATGTGGATGAAACATGGTTCATCGAAGCTCCTTCGGATACGGTCGCCGAAAGAATTATAAAAAGGCACTTAGAAGCAGGTATTGCTTCCAACCATCAGGAAGCGTCCGACAGGGCCAATGGCAGTGACCTTCTCAATGCTAACTACATACTCAAGAATTCTAAAGTTCCCGATGTACTTATCACTACAAGATATTAACCTTCAGTATTGACATCTAGATAATTAAATCTTTTGAATAAACATATGTATAACTTTAGTATATAACATGAAGATTAGTATGCAATGAACAGTTGAAAAGAAGTTAGATGGAAATAAAATACGAGTATGTGGATGCAATCAGACGAGCTAACGAGGTTCGACGTTGTAACGCATTTTTATACCCATAGCAGCAAGTTCAGAATCCAAGTACTTCAAAACAAAGGGAATAGCCACCGTAGTGGTGTTATCACCACCAGTGAACTTCTTGCCCTGACCATCTTGCCATATATCCGATTCATTAATGGCTTCGCGCAGTTGACTATAAGAGTCCATATTGGTAGAACATCTTCTGCACCTCACAGACGCGGCACTACCGATTCTTGGAACAGACGTCTGGGTGTTCAACAACGAGCCACAAGAACGACAAATAGAAGTCTGCGTATAATCAGAACAGTTCAACAACCTGTCTTGTAAAAGGAACGCAGTACCGTGACCAATCAAAGCATCTCTTTCCATCTCACCAACACGAATACCACCACTTCTTTTACGACCTTTGACAGGTTGCATAGTTAACGAATTCACAGGTCCAGTTGATCTGACTTGAAATTTATCATTAACCATATGTCTTAATCTTTGATAGTAGACGCAACCTATGTAGATATCAGCTCTGAGCTCTTCTCCCGTGGCACCAGAATACATAGGTTCATTCCCATGGTAATTATAACCTGCTTTACTCAATTGTTCTCCAAAGAAGTCGGCTGGAGTATCTTCCTCGCTGAATTGCCAAGGAGTCGCATCCTGAGCAATACCATGTAAAGCTCCTGCTTTCCCAGCTAACGATTCGACAAACATTCCAATGGTCATACGAGAAGGAAACGCGTGAGGATTGATGATGACATCCGGTTGTATGCCAGACTCTGAAAATGGCATATCGACTTGGGGCCATTTACGAGAACATACACCTTTCTGTCCGTGTCTCGAAGAGAACTTATCACCGATTAATGGTTGTCTAGTAATTCTATATTTTATAGTTATTTGTTGACCTTCTTGATCTCCGCTATCGTCTCCTAATAATTTGACTTCTTCAATGAATGCAGGTTCATTTGAATGATAAGTCTTGACTTTTGTCTTACCCAAGGTATCGTCATAATAGGCGACGACGGGATCACCTTCTTCAACTTGCACTCCAATTAATGGTAATCCGTCCGCATCCAACTTCTCTCTCCACGTTTCCGGCCACTCGTCACTTCCAAAACCAAAGTGCTGAGTGATTGGGTCACCTCTTCTCCTAGATTGCGATAAATCTACCTTTTCAACTTTGTACACGGTACCATAACCAAACCCTCTCTCATCTGCTGATTTATTGATTATCATAGCATCATCCATATCGTAACCAGTATAAGAAATGACCGCAACTACAGCATTCATACCATTCGGGAAGTTATCCATGCCATAATCATCATAAAGATTGGCTTTTACAATTGGAGTTTGACCCGTTTGCAACCTGTATAATTTGTTATCAGATCTATGAGCCAAAGCAACACCTGGGGTACCCATAGTCTGCTTACCCATCTGACACTGATACATATTCCTTGGCGACTGATTAAAATCCGAGAACGGTGTCAAGTTTGCAAGAATGGATAAAATATTTGTTGGAGAGAATTCAACATGTGTATGGATATTACTTTCGATTTCGGATGGTGTAACAGCAACATTCATATACACCTGTTCAAACGGACCTAATATATCGGTTTTGTTTAGTGGTAAATATTTAGTAGGTCTCATCATTCTTGAATGGCCACCAAATAAATATAATCCAGGGTACTGACCCTTAGAAGATGGGGGGACATAACCAATTTCTAGGTCTAATGGCAAGCCGTGCTTACCTTCGACTTTCCAGAATCTCAAAGTATCGGCGACAATTCTTCCCTGTTCGTGAGTAGTCCAACCAATAATCTTTCCGTCTAATTGAACGCAACATAACTTTGGACCTGCCGCAAAACTATGCGCTGGTGATACTCCTAACTGAGCTAAGACACCAGGAACCTTGGACACATCGGATGCTTCAGTACTGATTTTACACTTATGAGCCAAATGATTCAATAAACCACATGGCGAACCATCGGGTGTATGGACCGGGCACAAGAATCCCCATGATTCAGGCAACAACTTTCTGACAGTGGTAGTTTTCAATTCTGCGAAAAACGATCCTCTATGGACCATTCTAAAATGAGAAATGAATCTATAGAAATTGATTTTCTCAGCTACCACGGTGTAACCAGAAACCTGTTGCAAATCTAAACCCGACTGGGAGACCAAATTACCAGTAGACAAAAAATACTGTAATTTTTGACCTATGTTTTCGTTGATTCTCATGAACACCCTTGACATATATTTCCTCTCATCGAAATTGACTGCTATACCACGATTTATATCAGATTGAATTTGCAACTTGATACTTTGTAAATATTCATCAATCTTTTCTTTGATAATCATACCATATAAGAAACCACCCAACAAAACTTCTTGATGCTGTGTGGCATCGGGGTTATCAGGACTACAATCACCAGCAACCAACGAATATAACTTTCTGATCATGAATAACAACATCCTGAATTTGTCAATGTTACTAGGCAAATGGACTAACACGATACGTTGCAATACTTCCTTACCGACATCAATATCAGAAACGTCTGGAGAAGAACCAAATACCACTCTGAACTTATCACCTAGATAAGCCAAAGTCTCTTGCTTCGAATATAAGTTGTATTGTTTATAAGTTCTTAACAACAATTCTAAACGATCGGTTAAGAACGAATTGGAAGTATCCGAACCAATAATGCCATCAAATATTTCACGATCATTAGTCTCCATCAAAGCCTTCAAGATCATCATTACAGGAACTAGATACTCGTTCTTCTTCCAAGAAAACCTGAAGGTAACATTACCGTCATTCAAGTAATGCAAAACATTCGTTTGAGATGTTTGGTCAGGTCTGACACATCTCATTTGAATACCAAATTTCGTGTATGATGCTCCTCTATTGCCAAATGATGGACGAATGATGGCCATAGGATGATTACGACGTTGAACAATCAACATACGAATCAACTTCTCGATACCATTTACAATGAAATAGCCACCCATTTCATCGGATTCCTCTTTCTGATTGACTAAATCGCTGGGCGATAACTTTTCCAAGTGACACCTATTGGTTTTCAACATTATGGGAACTTGACCAGCTTCTCTGATTTCAGAGACCTCTTCACCATCATTAACACTCCAACTAACCTTCAACATAAGTCTTGATCTGTATGAGGTCATTCTTTCTCTACATTCCGACGGATACGTGCGTCTGTTGATTGAGAGCTTGTCGTTCACGGGAACAGAGGGCTTCGCTAATTGCACCGAATCAACCCTAATATTCAACTTATTGCCTAATCTGTCGACGTCATTAGAATCGAAGATAGTTTTGCTCCCAATATCCTTAACCGCCAAGTTCAATAACCCTCCGCCGGGCCCATCAGTTAATGCATTAAATGATCCGATGTGTGGTGAAACTGCATCTGCCAACAAAGGGTATGCAGACTTGTCTTTAGGAGGATTCTGAAAACGCTTTTCACGTTCAAGCGTTCTAAATTGAGCCCCCATACTACCAGATTATGTCTTAAACACTTGCTTTGCTTAAAGGTTGAAATAAATTTAAGTATAACAAAAGAGAAGATGAAAGACCTGAAAAAAATTTATGAAGATGAGATCACGTGCCAAATAAAAATATATAAGCTCTTGTTCTATGTAGCAGAAGGAAGCTGATGCCCTAGAGGCCTCAATATATGGTCGAAAGTGTATGATGGCCAATTCTCGGTATGAGTATATTAAGCAGTTCGAGAGAGAAAACTTTTTACTTCCAGATACGTATTTAGTGGTGCGAGTTGACGGAAAAGGGTTCCATAAATTCAGCTCAGAATATGACTTTTCGAAACCGAATGATGTTCGAGCATTGAAAGTGATGAACTCAGCTGCGGCCAACTTGATGGACCAGTTTCCTGACATAATGATGAGCTATGGAGATTCTGATGAGTATTCGTTTCTTTTGCGAAAGAAATGCACCTTATTCGAGCGACGGGAAATGAAACTAGTGTCAACATTTGCATCATTTATATCCGTTAACTATTTCTACGAATGGAATAAGGAATTTCCAGAGAAACCTATTAAAATAGAGAGACTACCAACTTTTGACGCAAGGGTAGTGGTGTATCCAACGAATAAGCATATACGGGACTATTTCAGCTGGAGGCAGGTTGACTGTCACATAAATAATTTGTATAATACTACCTTCTGGAGTTTAGTCATGAAAGGAGGTATGTCAGGAAAAGAGGCCGAAAATAAACTTTTAGGTACCGTTTCCAGCGACAAGAATGAGATTTTGTTCAAAGAATTTGGCATTAACTATAACAACGAGCCGCAAATATTTAAGAAAGGCACCATATTAGTCCGAGAATACAATTATGCTAACGAAGGAGATGACTTAAGTTCACGGCAGCTACAGCGAGTAGAAAAGCAGCGCAAAAAGGCCCGTATCGTGCAACACCACTGTGATATAATAAACGACGAATTTTGGAATGAGCGACCATGGCTTTTGCAATGAGTGTGACTTTTGACTGTTTTGTCCACGAGCGAGACGTCACTTACTAGGGCATGAAAAGTGCACTTAAAGGAGATATTTATTAAACGAGATAAATAGTGAATCTATATAATACATTGACACTGAGAACGATGAAATGAAGATATGCAGAACTGAAACTTAAATAGGACGGATAATCAGACGATTACCAAGGATTTGTGCCTTTTATTCTTGCCCGAATTGTCGACAATATAGCTGAAGCAAAGAATGGTGCTTAGATGTTCAGATGAAAAAAAATAAACTTTTGAGCGAACTGAAAATCTCAGATATAAATCGAGTCGCTGTACGATTGAAATGTGGATGCAGCAGACGAGTTCGAAAATGTACCTGTAGAATTAAAACAAGGCGTGGCCGGAGTAGACTTTGGACTATCGCTGTTGTAAAAACAATAGCTTTGTAACAAGTCTGTATAAAACTGCGAGTTAAAGTTGGTGCTGTCTGTTTCCAGTGGGGCCGATTGTTTTGATTTGAACGACTGAGAATACTTTGGCCGGACTTTAGAAATATCTGACAGCGAGTATGAAGTTTTGAGTGGAGGTCTTGCTTGGATCGAAGAACTAACATTCTGTGTATAAGGTGATTCGATATTGATGACGGGGGTGCTTGAAACAAATGGATTTGACCTGGGTTCATGCAAATTGTCGTTAATATTGTACCTGCTGTGTAAGTCTGATTTACCTTTACCAAAAGGCTTTTTGGAATAAACATAATCGTCACCATGGCGGTCGATTTCATCATTGTCTAAGTTATGATCATTTTTTTGGAAGCTAATAAGTCTGGTAACAATGTCATCAAACTGAGGAACGGAATTTTTGAAACTATAGTTGTAGGATCTGATTCCCTTGTCTTCAGGCGAGTAAGGGTTCAATTTAATGTGGTAATTATTGGTATTGTTGTTATCCCAATAGCTCACACCATTGACCTCGTATTTCACAACAAATTGCATGTCAACTACCGCAGGCAAGCTTTCCAATGGAATAACAAATTTAAACTGGTCAAAGTTGATGGACTGGAATGACTTGCAGAACCCAATGTTGTTCATGGTCAAGTTGGACTCCCAGTTGTTAAAAGTAAATTTGATCGACAATTTCTTTTCAAATGCAATGTTTCTCACCATCACCAACCCCACTAGCGCATTTCTCTCTGGTGACAACTTGAGCGACTGCAAGTAACACGACAAATGCTGTCTGTCGTAAATGTTTTTGGGGGGCTTGAAGTTCAGCGATACGATAGCGTACCGCTTCACCAACTCCTGGGTCTCCTCATCCGACGACGTGTCGCTGGTGATATCGCTGATTTCTTCCTCATCCCACGCAAAATCAAAGTAGCCTCGACTGCCCAATTCGCTCCGAGCTTGCGGTGACGACATCGGCGTGTTTTCCGCCGTCGATACCGTGCTGGGCGATTCCTGCCCGTCAAACATCTTAACGTTTGCGAGCCGCGACGCAAACCGCACCGACTTGTTGCTCCCAAGCTGAGTGGCTGACATGCTTCGAGACAATCCGTTCAACTTCAACGAAGACTTCACCAACTCGCCTGACTTTTTCCGGAGTAACCCTGGCTTCTCTCCCACTTGTAATCCGCTTTCCCTGGCCCCATCTACACTGCTATCACTTCTGCCACCTTCATCCGAGCGCCTTGTGATCTTGATCGTGCTCAAACTAGAGTCCGATTCGCCATCTGATTCTTCCTTTTGTGCATCCCTGGCTTGTTTGCTAATTAAATTGTCAACCGTTAATGGAGGTATATGGGTAGACACGTTCCTCATCTACCACTATATTCCTGATGAATATAATTCCTCTATCCAAAGACCTGCTAAAGAAATCTATCCACTAGCGCAATTCTTTATTAAAAATCTTAGTGATACAGTATCGTATATAAATAGGTGCGATCAAAAAGGGGGGATCTTTTTTTTTTGTTGAGTTTGGTGTCACCTGAGGCTTAAAAACTCCAGTTCCAAACATGCATTGAGGGTCGAATACCACAATAATTTGGCCCTACTACCGCCTGCAATGTCCCCACAGTATTGGTGGGTGTTAGTGTAGTCGGACTTCGCCATTAAGGTTCAGCAAAAGTTCTTTAAGTGATGTATACAATGTTTCTACAGTCTTTTTAGATCCTTTCTATATCTACGCAACGTCGGGTGAGGTGAAGGAAAAAATCATACTAACTAAACGCCAGACTTGTCTTTCCTGTGTTAGGTTGAAAAATTCACTGGAACCGGTGCTATATTTTCTGAGAACAATCGAAGGGAGTGTAATTTTCGCGCCTGGCCGCCCCAATAATTCCTAAATAGCAAAAGTAGGTATTGTGCCATGGGGTGATGCGTCAGATGTTCGGTGCGGATGCATTATTGTACTGATTGGGGTTTTGTGGTGCAGAGGGGAATTGTGTGTTGATAACACAGATGGCGAGATTAAATGGGGAGAAAACCGATTAGGAGGATAGCCAACACATACCAGCGGTGATATGAAACAAATAGGGACATGTTTGGATACACAGAGTAGGAAATAGTGTACAAAGTTGAATGTTTTAAACTATAAACATACAAGTTACATACAAAATAGGTACAAAAAACTACATATGCCACAGAGATGAGCTAAGCCGCGCGATGCGGTGAAGAATTTTTTTTTTTGGCCGGCACGGAGATGGCGAGCGCGGCCGCAGGCGGCCTGGAGGCCGCCGGCAACCAGCCTGGGGAAACAGGCCGATAACGGGGTTGCCGATGAGGTTGCGGGCGCGGAGGGCCGATTTTGCAGCCAATTAGTTTTTAGCGGCATCTTCCTTCAAAGTGACGATTCTATTCAACACCAAGGCGGAATCGGTCGAATCTCTATCCATGCAGAAGTATCCGAGCCTCAAGGCCTGGAAACGAACGGTTTCGGGTGAGGGCTTCTCCCTGATGTTGAAGTCGCTGCCCTCTATAGGGATGTTCAACGGTGACTTAGCCTTTACTTCAGCGAATGCAGGCTCAAGTATAGCGTGGGAGAAGATCTGTTCCAGATCCGGGTTGATATCGTTCAAAAACCCGTCAGGGTGGGCTGATGGGTTTTCGCTCTTGAAAAGCTGGTTTTGAACCCTGACCTCGCGTATATTGATGGGCGAGTCCTTCGTGTGAGGGATCCACTGGATGTAAGTTTTTGGCTTCTTGTGGGTGCCGTCGTTGTCGTAGTGGGCCACGATCTTGGTGATTTCGCCGGAGGCATCGCGGACCACGTCCTTGACAGAGATGTTGAAAGGAACCTTGATCAATCCGACAGGCTGCCCTGGGGCCAACCTGAAATAGTCTCTGGAAACGTTATCCCTATAATCCGATTTGTCGATGAAGAATCTCTTGGTGAATGGAACCTTCCTCGTGCCAAACTTTTGTGTGTCGCCCGGCTTATAAGGAATTTCGACCATTTCCTCGTAGTCCTCTGGCAAATTTTCGACTTCGACCTCGACAGGGTCAAGAATCATCATTAATCTGGGCGTTGTTTGGTCCAAATAAGATCTAATGGCACTTTCGAACCTGACGACTTGGATATTGGTGGTCGAAGTGGTAACACCCAACGTGTTGATAAAACTCAAGATCGCGCCTGGGGGGACACCACGGCGACGTATTGCTTCCAATGTATACAATCTTGGATCATCCCAGTCTCTAACAATCCCCTCGTTCACCAATTTGGCAATCTTTCTTTTACTCAAGATGGTACCAGTGATATTCAACCTACCATATTCTCTTTGGGCCGGTCTATAGACATGTAATTCATCGCACAACCACTCGTACGATTCTCTAGAAAGTCTGAACTCCGTGGTACACAAGGAGTGACTGATGTCCTCAAAAGAATCTACCAAACAGTGAGTAAAATCGTAAGTAGGGTAAATCTTCCACTTGTCGCCAGTTCTATGATGAGGTTTATTCAATACTCTGTAAGCGACAAGATCCCACATTTGAGGAGATGGAGAGCTTAAATCTTGCTTCATTCTCAAGGTAGCTTCTCCACTCTTGTAGTCGCCGTTTTTCATCTTACGGAATTCAGTCAAATTTTCTTCAACGCTTCTTGAACGATGTATACAAGCGTGTCTTTCACCACCCAACGTACCGTCTTCCTTCATACCTCTTTGTGCCTTGACTTCCTCAGCAGTACAATGACATACATAGGCCCTGTCACACCTGATTAGCTGCTCCGCTAATTCGTATAACTGATCAAAGTAATCAGATGAATAAGTAATCCTCCAAGGTTCATATCCCAACCAGTCGATCATTCTTTCAATCGACGTAAAATAGATTTCATCTTCTGCTTCTGGATTGGTGTCATCGAACCTCAAGTAGCAGTTTCCTCCGTGAAATTTGGCATATCCGAAATTAACCATGATAGCCTTCAGATGTCCAATATGCAAGTATCCGTTTGGCTCAGGAGGAAATCTTGTGTACACTTTACCCTTTGTATGGCTAAGATGGCCCTTCATCAATTCTGGATACTTTTGAGGGTTTTCACCGGGCTTATGCAACTCTCCCAAGAAACCTTCGGTGAACATGGACCGTTCGACTGGCTCTTCTTTCTTAGCAACCGCTTCCTTCTTGACTTGCTTCTTCTTCTCTTTCTTGACTACGTCCCTCTCGTCTTTTGGTCCAATCATCTTTAATACCAATTCGTCAATGATCGGCTTGAAAAGATTGGGTGTCGCCCATTTCAATGTGGGCGCTTTCTTTACTTCTCCCAATAATCCAGGAACCATAGAGTATCTCTTGGCTTCAAGCTCTGGCTTGCGCTCCTCTAAAAACTTACCAATTTCTCTTCTGACATCCTCGTCACTAAGCTCAATTCCTACGCCCGATCTGCTCTCCATCTCGGCATTACTAGCATCTTCAGGGTGCTCTTTCACATACTTGAACGCCTCTGCTACTTGCAAATTGGTTTTCAATCTGCCATCAATGATAGCATTCGTGACTAGCTCTCTCTTAGGTACTTCTGCTCCTTTACTTTCAACAGCTAATGCGTGCAATAATGAAAGCTTCTTGTCGTCTGCGCTTTCAACCTTAGCTTCATTTATAATCTCGGCTAAAGAGTGAGATACTTTCTTGTTCCTGCGGACTTCTTCAACCTTTTTTTCATTGAATCCAAAGTTACTGAACAAGCTGATAAGTTCTTCTTCACTTGACATCTCGTTCCTCTTTACTCAGTTTCCGTCTTGTTTTTGCTACTACTAGAACGACTCGGATTCGTACTATGAATCACCAAAAAAATTTTCGATAAGCAAAATGGGTAACGACGCGACTTCTATAACATTTTGGTGATATAAACTGAAGCTACCAGTAACTTCTCTTTTTCCTTAGGTTTTCAAGTTCATAAATACTGATTTGTAGGGTAACAGGCATCCTAAATAAGTAAACAAGGTGATTCGTTTGAACGATTACAACCAGCCCAATTGCTCTTCAGGCTAGTGATACAGTCCACTATATTCTTTTTTTGCAACAAATGAGAACCGCCATGGACAGAGAAGAAAGATTGATCAGCTATATCGAGACACTAACTGACAAAATCAACGATTCAAGTGAAGATATAAGCAATGAATTGTTTGAGAAATTCAAAGTGTTGGTTGAAGAAATGAGCGTTTCCAGAGAGAAAACAGTCGCCCAAAATGGGCGGGAGGAAGTCATGGAGAGGTTATTCAGTAGCATTCAAGGGAAAAATATGTCTAGATACAATAACTTGTCCTATAGTTTGATTCTTTTGCTTATTAATAGTGAATTGAAGCAACGGTTTCCAACATCGATGAAATACTGGCCCTTCGTATATGTACGTACATATTGCCGACGTCTCACTGCATGAATACTAACAGATTAGCGAATCGAGCCGCCTGATATTAGCCCTTTCGTCGTGAGAGAGCTACTAAAGGACTCGGTTGAGTCAACCTCCTCGAGTTGGCTATCGGCATTGCTTCTAGTCAATATGTCTCGAAATCATAACTTGACTTTTTCGAGTCAAATGATTCCTCGCGGTTTTTACGCGAAGTTGCATGAGGTGATATTATCAAACCAAGATTTCACCAGTATCAATTACTTAATAAGTCTACTTCCCAATTTCACAAAATCTCTGGCTGCTAAAGTAGTGCATAATGATTCCTTATCGATCAGTATTAGTCGAGTGCCTCCGTTTTTTGATGAAATTCCCAAGGTTTCTGCCGGCAGTTACGATACATTAACTTTTATGAATACTGTTAACAAGAAGTTCAAAAATTTGTACCAATTGAGTTACATCAGATCCCTCAACTTTGAAACAAAAAGCTTTGAAAATGGAGATTTGATATTCCTTCAAATTGTTCAAAAAGTGATGATCCTATGGTACTCTGTTGACAATCATTTAGATACTGTATTTATCAACTTGAGCAATTTGAAAAGCTTTAATATTTTAGATCCGTATTCTATAAGACTAGTTTTCAAGCAAAAAAGCGAATCATGGAATTCATATTCTATTTTGTCTTATAACGGTGAACTTAGAAATACGGTCATTGATGTCGGACTAAGACGGAAAGATTTCGCTACCCTCCTACTCGGAAATCTAAGGAAGTTAATGAGCTTGGATGACAGAAAAGTATCAGTAGTTAACCACTTACTTTCAACCTCCTTCTCAGAAGGTGATGAAAATTTGCTGTATCAAGAGTATTCCTCGCCGAAGCCAGTATCGTCCAGGTTTCGGAAATCCCATCTACCATCTGAACGTACATATCGAGAAAAGAATACTGATGGTGCAAAGGAAGCATCTTTTGAACATTCTCGGACCCCAAGATCTGCGATTGGAACAGCAAGCTCAAAAAAATGGACCAGGAGTGAGCAGAGAGAAGCAGACGATAAACGAAAAGGTAATTTAACAAGCTCCTCGGTCCTAGTTGACGAGGCCACGTCCTCCCTAGTGGAGCCCTTAGAACACGAAAGCCAACATATAAAGAGTCAAAGCTTTCCAGAACCTACGAAACATAGTTCTGTCAAAACATCAAGCAAATATGACGTAGGCCCAACGACTGAAGAAACTTTCCCATCGCCCACTAAAATTGTCAATCAATTACAGAAAGTCTCTAGGAAATACGGTAAAAAAAATAAGAAGCAAAAGCGCAAGGAGGATATTTGGGATTTTTCGTCTTCAGCTCCTTCTACGCCTTTGAAAAAGATCAAAACTGCAAAAGTAATAGAGCGGCGTATAAGTCTGGAAGAGCCTGTTGCAAGGTCGCAGATATCTGTGGTCTCTAATTCTCAAATCTCTCCTACTCCTCTTGCTTCACATAGGCGAAAATTGAGACCAAGAAACAAATGCGTGTCTTGCAAAGTCAAATCAGAGAATTTTGCAGCCATGCAATCTCGTCAAATTTCCACGAAGAGTAACCACATAAATAATGCTACTACTAATGTCGTGAAAGATCCTATTGATGAGCCCTCATCTCCTTATTACAAGAGTTCAGAAGTTGTCAATTCAGATAAATATGATAAGTCAGTACAAGTGGAAGACTCCTTAATTATAGATAATTTGGTAGAAGAAAAAAATCTGGAAAATAATACTCTCCATGAGCCTAGGCCGCTGGATATGATGCTATCGCCAAGCGTTAGCAGGTCTTCTAGTGCTGGTTCTCCTCATGAGCAACCGACGACAAATAAAGGTAGATGTGATAATAGAACTAAAAGTTCGGCATTGAATCCTGATAGCGTGGGATATAACCTAAGCGGCCTTCCTGGAAAGTATGATTACCACTCTCAGGGTATAGGGGACGAAGATGCTGCGGTCATAGGAAATTCAACGACAATTGCAGAAACGAATATGTCCGAAAAACCGACTAGCACCAAGTTGAAAGGTACCAATAATTCTTCTAGCAAAGTGGTCGTTCGTGGACGAGCAAATTCTTCCAATGATAGCTCCATTTTCAACGAGACTACGGCGAAAACCTCATTCCTAAGCTATAATAATCCGCTAAAAGAGCTCGACATTGACAAACAGTATGACTCCATCAGCCAGGGACTTCATGTACTATCTTCAAATTTGATGAGCAGGATAAAAAACTTCGAAGAAGACATTTACTTGAAACAGAAGGAATTACATGAAGCCTTAGACGCCAACTTCAAAGAGGTCGCTAAAACCCATTTCGAAAACTTGAAAAAATTTAATGATTATGTTGCGACGAAGAGTGAAGAAATATTCAAAGGGCTAAGCAAATGAAAGCCAGGTTATTATATAATTAATTACTATACATCTAATTGTTTATCTTCTTAATCCTAAAAACTTAAAAATGGATTTGGTAAAATCCCTGGGATTATCTAAGTAAAGGTGATGGCCAGCATTTGGGATTATGGAATACTGCGCCAAATTTCTCTTCCAAATGGTTCTGGATAGCTCATTTATTTCATTTGTCATCTCTAGCCCCGCTTCCTCATTCATCCAATCCTTGTCACCATACAACCAGTAGGTTGGTAGATTCATATTGACGAACTTTTCGGGACATCTGTCCAATAACGGTAGCTTTGGCAATGCGCCAACTGCTAAAACTCTTGTGATGGCATACTCACCTGATCCCTTGCCATTGAAAATTCTATAAATATAGTCATGCATAGCTTGAAATTGGTTTGGGTTCGCATGATAAGTATGAGCAAATCTATGAGTAGTCCATCGGGATATCAATTTAGATTTGAATGGGCCCGCATTGCGGACTATGGAAAATGGAGAATAATTATGTTTCCACATTGTGTCGATAAGCTTTCTTGTTCTAGACCTATTCTCCTCCTCTGGTTCTATTTCTGGATCTTTGAGCTCATCATTAACAATCGATTCCTGATCTGCATTCACTTCTTCAGAGAGCGCTATTTTAGGTGCTTCTTCATTCTCTGAATTCCTCCTCTGGTCCTGAACAACACCCTGCAGAGACATACTTTTTAACAAAGAATACTTATTTCTCTCAAGCCCTACAGGGCTGATCAAAACCAATTTGTCAACGACCGCTGGCTTCACAGCACCAGAGGCATCAATTAGGGCCTTGTTATACTTTAACACATATGCACAACTCAAATATCCTCCGAAAGAATGTCCCATTAAGATAAACCGGTTAATGCTACGCTTCTTTCTCCACTCTTCAATCGCATCTATGAACCAGTCTTCGACCTTGTATATATCCTCCGGAGTCAGCGACCCAAAGTTTGGGAACTTGGGACGCGACGAAAATCCAAAACCAAGTAGATCGATAGCATGAATTTTTACCCCTGGAGCAGCCGACAACAAGTCGAAGTTGTCAATAAACAACCCCAACGAAGCAGCGTACCCGTGTACCAACACTATATCTGTGACAGGCTCTTCACTGGGGTCTTTGGAACCACTAGCTCCCCAAACACCCGGCACGTGATCCTCGATGTTCTCGATACAGAATTCATGGATATAATTGCCACCACTGATCTCAGTGTCGATTATCAGGGCCTTTCGCCGCCCGTCGGATTCAGGGTAGAATGGCAACCCCGAAAGCAAATTATGCTCAACCTGGGCATCCGTATACTTCTTTTGCCATGCCTGTTTGTACCAATCTCTAGCCGATTCTCCCCATGTGTACGCTGGCACTACTCTGCCATCGTTGAACTCGTTCACCTTGGTTATTCTTTTACCAGGATTCGTGTTGCTAGGCCCGCTGCTTGTACCTTCCGAGCCTTCCGTCTGGGCCTCAACTTGTGTAGAACTCATGCGTATCCCAGTGTTCGACAGCGATCAATAGTGATACCCATAGTGCTACCCTCGAAAAGTCCATGCAGAAGCTATATTATATACGATGATGCCATGGCCCGATTCTATCTCCGTTTCTTTTTGTGATGTCAAGTTAAAGTCCGTCGGCGATAGCCCCATTAGGACTGTACGATGTACGAACTATTCATCTGTCAGTTGCCTACAAAGACCTCGCAGGGAAAAAAAAAAACATATTCCGGAAGGTAGCATAGGTGAGCTACGGCTGCCCACATTTGAGAGCTAGTCCACTAAGACATCGATGTATTTGCATACATACACTAGACAGAGAGCATTTCCATACGGACCGAAAGTTTGTCTCGTGTTATTTTTTTGGGTCGCAAGATGGCCAGCAAAGCGCGAAGCCTTCCCTCGGCAAGAAGTAAAAGAAAACGAAGCCGTTCCGCGAAAGGCAGTTTCTATTATGTAACGTGCGAAGGAAATATTCGAACGAAATATTCGAACGAACCTGCAAAATGGCTCAGGTCCAATCTGCAACTGGCCCTCGGGGGTTTGTGTAACGTTTTCTAGCTCTTCCTCCAGTAGCATTGTGAAGTACACGATGGGTCGTGAAGCGAAAGTAGTGCATGCACCAGGGCTCCAGAGGCTCGCTTCAGTCAGAGCTCGTTTTTTTTGAAAAATCCTATCCACCCTAATACAAAGATTTTGCTCAAACGTTATAATTAACTTCATATTCTACTAGTATACAAGATGGTATGTTTACATGGCGGGCAGTGATGTGTGAATGATTGGTTCGTGGGAAATCTACTTTGCAGATGCCTATCATCATTGCACTATCACTATTGCCCTAATGGCCAGACGAATGCTACGACAGGACGTGACACTAACAATTTTTCTAGGACAGTAAAACTCCAGTTACTTTAGCTAAAGTTATCAAGGTTTTGGGCAGAACCGGCTCCAGAGGTGGTGTCACCCAAGTCAGAGTCGAATTCTTGGAAGACTCTTCAAGAAGCATTGTCAGAAACGTCAAGGGACCTGTCAGAGAAAACGACATCTTGTGCTTGATGGAATCCGAACGTGAAGCCAGAAGGTTACGTTAAGAAGCTTGCTATGGTCACAATTACAACTTAATCATTCTACTATGGACTGGCAGTCCATCATACGCTGATTTATATTGGGGTTATAACAATTCTATTTGTCATATTTTGCTTGCTTACATTTTACAACCACTTGACTCTCCATGTTCTAATACATACAAACTTATAACGCTTTAGTTTTCTCTCTGGACTGGTGTAGCTAGTCTGGCCGTAGCCATATCGAACGAGTATATTTTCTCACAGTCACAAAGTCACGCCATGCGCACGCTTTACTGTGGCTGCAACCCTGAACATTGGCTTTGTGTAACTTGCGTCCGGCTCATTGGCTAGACAGTCTAAATTTTTCACTTCATGCTATACTTTAGGTTCCTTCTACGACAAACTAGCACCTCAAGATGGCACAACGTATTACTTACAGAAGAAGAAACCCATACAACACCAGGTCCAACAAGATTAAGGTTGTTAAGACCCCAGGTGGAAAGTTGGTTGCTCAACATGTCAAGAAGGCCTCTGCCAGACCAAAATGTGGTGACTGTGGTGACGCTTTGCAAGGTATCTCCAACTTGAGACCAAGAGAGTTTGCTCAAGTTTCCAAAACACACAAAACCGTGCAAAGAGCTTACGGTGGTTCCAGATGTGCTAACTGTGTCAAGGAAAGAGTTGTCAGAGCTTTCTTGATCGAAGAACAAAAGATCGTTAAGAGAGTGTTGAAAGAACAACAAGAAAAGGAAAAGAAGGGTTCTAAGCCATCTAAGAAATAAAAAAATTAGGACTGTGCGCCTTGAGTGTCGTTTTTCCTACTCAACTTGTATTTTAGATAATATTAAGGGTCTTTAGTTGATCTCATGGCTGATGAGTGTTACTATTATGAATGGGGCTTAATTTTACAAATGCGACTTTCAAACATGCTTGGTTTGAATAACGAAACAAAGTTATATTTTCCATGTCATTAATCATGCATTATATGCTATTTGCATTAAATATTAACTTCATATTAATATATTATTACCATAAATCGAAGAAATCTGTAATATCACTCGAATCTAGCTTTCGAAGAACTGCTTAAATGCTTCCTTTGTCGACTGCTCCTTTTCTTTGCTTCTTTCCTTAGACCAGTAACTTTGTATCTTGCCGAAAAAAATCAAGTGTTTGATATCGTTGAAGTTTGGGTTGTTCATGATATCATGATATAAGTCTAATGCTTTCATATTCAACCTTTGGCGAATGTATGGCTTTAGTTTTTCAGGCAATCGCTTATATGGAGGGTGGTGTCGGTGTCTAAAGTTAAATTCTATTGTTTGTAAAGACCACACATATTTGATGGAATATGACGACTCGCAATTATATTGCTTCAATGGATGACTCAACTGCCTCGAGCGGCATACATCCACAGCTTCAAAGGAATTGCTATTCCTCCTAGTTTGTTGTGAACACGAGTACTTGATCGAAAACACCTTAGTGCCCCTCCCCTTCGAAGGAACCTCTTTTCTGATCCATTTATATCCAGTTAGATCGAGCAATGGCTCGACGTACTTTTCATGCACTTTGGCAAGCACTTTCTGCCGTACTGCCGTTTCTTCTTCCTGCGTCAACAGCGCCGGTGTGGCAACTCGGGGTAAATCTTCGTCCACAAAGGAAATCCTGTGCAATTCGATCGACTTGCGGCAATTCTGCGATAGCACTTTTATAAGATCACTGCTATTTTCAATGTTAGAATTTTCCTTGGTGAATATCTGTAGCTCGTCCGGGCCTTCGCTTTCCTTCTCGTTCGTAATTTCCCTTTCATGCGCTACGGGAGTCTGTTGAGGTGATGGTGTACTGCCATACGAGCTTTGCGATGTAATTGAGGTCGCGGTCGACCGTCGGGATGACATGGCACTGGTATCGGATCCATTGGTTTCGTCGGAGCCCTCCTCGTCTTCAACTCTAACCCTTTTGCATTTGTCGCTTGACATTGTGTCTGACTTTCTTTTCCTCGGGCTAACTCTGGGTACTTCTGCGTCGGGTCCAGTATCGATCAAAAACCTTATATCCATGATTGCGCACCACTTTCGATTTCAAGCCGATTTGGTTTAGCTGCTTCTCCAATGTCAACCCAATCAAATAACCAAGACTCCTGATAGTTTCGTTCGATTTGGGAACCTCCATTGGCCACAATGTAGTACCAAAATTACTCAAACCTTCTGCACTTTGGAGAATGACCAGAATTTTGCAGCTATTCAATTGTCCTCCTACTTGAGTGAGACTGAGTTTTTATTATAGGTTAAAGCTTAGCGCAGTTTTTAAAAATGTACCACCAAAAATTCGAAATGGTTAACAATTATGTCAGGTTGTGCTTTTATTAACCTTTAATTTGGACATTAATCTTTTAAGCTGATAACTATACCTACATAGCTAGTGGAAAGAACTGGGGTGGCCGAACCTTTAATCCCGAAAACCTATAACGACGTCGCTATTTATTTTGCTTGTATATACTTTTGGGCGTACTGACTAAGAGGGGAACTATACTCTTCAAGAGTGCCTCATGTTCGAGCAGGTATTGATTTAGACCGGCTGAATTGAAGTCTATTTGGAAACTCGCTATGGGTGGAGAGGAAATTAGGGGCGAAGTAAAGGAATTGCTTCGGACGCAAAAAGATAAAGATTCCGATATTTTGTAAAGATAGGGCCAAAGTCAAGAACCCCTATGAAACTTCGTGGGAGATGCCTTTCGGGGCATAGACATAAATACGACATTAACGCGACATTTGTAAATGTCGCGTTATATTCACCGGACAGAAATTTATGATGAACGCTCTGAAACAGTCTATTATAGCCTAGAATACAATCCACAGTATTAATTAGCTGTATTCAAGATGTCTGATTTGGATGATGATTTATTGGCCTTAGCCGGAGCAGGGGGTTCTGATTCGGAGGAAGAAGCTGACGTTTCCTCAAAGCGCCAAAGCGATTCGAGTGAAGATAAAGCGCCTTCAAAAAAGAGACGAGTTGACACTGGTGACTTAGAGTTCGGCGATGAAGGAGAAGACGAAGAAGATGAGCCAGAGGAGGATGCTGTTGAAGATGAAGATGTCGAGGAGGATGACGAATTGACGAACCCATATCCACTTGAAGGTAAATACAAGGACGAGGAGGATCGAGAACAATTGCTCACTATGGATGAAATTCAAAGGGAACAGACGTTGTTCGATAGAACTCAGGAAATGGAAAGATACAACGAAAAGAAATACTTGCAGCAAAGAATGAAGCAGCAGAAGTTGCAGGCCACGGGGGGGCCGAAGGCCACTCGTTCGAGCAACAGGACCAAGGCTACAGGGAAGAGTTCAAGAAGTGACACATTGAGCGAGTTGAGGAAACAAAGAGAAAAGAAGTCTCGTGGCGATAGGAAAGCAGACCTTGACGACTACTCTGAAGAAGCAGAAGAAGAGGAAGAAGACAACGACCGGGGATTCATCGAAGAAGATGAAGACGAATACGGCTACGAGGACGATGAGGTGGTCTGGGGGTCAGGGGCTGGATCCAAGTTCAAGAGAAGAAGTTCCGAGAGGGCTAAGCTAGAAGACGTGAATAGAATAAAAGTCGGTAGATCTATACTACACAAGTATTGTTTCTACAGTGACTTTAATGAGACTATAGTTGACTGCTTTGCTAGAATCAACATTGGAGTGGACAAGAGAACGAGGCAACCAATGTATAGAATGGTTCAAATAACCGACGTAAAGAACATTCCTAGTAAAGCGTATGATTTGCCCAACTTTAAGTGTGACATATATTTAACGGTGAACCAAAATAAAGACCAGAGAAAAGATTTCCCTATGAGCATTTTTTCAGACTCGCCCATATTGCCGGAAGAATTCGATAGATATCTTCATGAATTAAGCAAGACTGGCGAAGAGGTGTCGTATTTGGATGACGTTAACGAAAAGTACGAAAGCTTGCAGTATTTATTTAACCGGGGTATTTCTGACCAGGATGTTAACGAAATGATTTCCAGGAAACAAAAGTTGCAATCCAACATTCAAGGATATGACGCAGTTTTCCAGAAAGCCAAGATAATGGACCAATTGAAGATCGCCAAACAAGAAAACAACGTCAGCAAAATTAAGGAATCAAGAGACAAATTACATGAGTTGGATCAAATTTTGCTCTCCCAAACGAGATCTCATAATAAGTCCGAGTCGTTGAACACCATGTCCAAAGTCAACGAACGGAATCGTAAGTTGAATCAGCAGAATATTAGTCGGGCCGAGACCAAATCGTCTCAAATGAGAAAAATCACAGAAAGCGATGGCGGCGATCCGTTCTCGAGATTGCGAACCAATGCCAAGGTGTTTTATCAAGACTTGATCAATCAAGAGAATGAAAAGGCGCTCGTTGACGTGAAAATGAACTATGAGTCATTGGTTGCGGAAAGAACTGAGAAGGAAGCCAAGATCGCTAGCTCCACCTATAGGTGTTTGGGGGTCATGGATAAGTTGATAAAGGACATCGACTTCGATTTGGAAATCAATGTGTGAAGACCTCTATCTCCCACCAACCCACATATTCAAATAGTTAATATTACAATTTTGTATCGCTACACATTACCGCACATAATGCCTAATAAGTGAGGTTCAATAAATATATACACAGAATTAAATAGTTGTCTCGTCTTTGGGTCTGTCTCATATTTCCAATTCTTCCCTAAACTGAAGCCGTAACTCTAATCTTTCTTGCTCCTTGTCGAAGTCGAACTCCTGATCGAGCTCCTCGTGGTAGTGAGGCAAATTAGAATAGTACGAATGTATCGATTCCGACGAATCGATCGACTCTAGCTCATCTTCGGACCACGTCAGCGAAGTGCCAACAGTCTTGAGGTACGTGGTGCCATGCAAGAGGTACTCGTCATCAATACCACTGATGATGCTGTTCGAGTCATCAATGGACCCCATGCTACCCCTCGTTTCCGTCTGGTGCCTATAGTGGAAGCGCGACTCGGCCGGCTCGCGTACTTCATTTTCGGCTGCATCATGGGCCGCGCCCTGCGCGATGATGCGCGCTTCGAAGTCACTGGTGCTGGTGCTGGTGCTGGTGCCGCCGGTAGTGGCGGCGGCTTCGGCGCTAACGGAGCTATTGTTACGCAGCCGATGCTTCCATATCGACCCTAATCGTGATAATATAGACCGTTTCGGGTCGGCCTCCTCATCGGCTCCAATTGAGTTCCAGCTTGTAGTCTTGCACATATCTCGGCTTTTTTTTTTACCTATGTGGAACATCGACTGCGGTTTGATGAGCTCAGGTGTGTAGTGTACTTCGCATGGCAAGTCGAACGAAACCGTGTTATCTATCACATTTACGTACTGATATTGTTCCAACCGTTCGTCGTACTGGAGCTTCCAGGGAAAGTCGGTACTATTTTTCATTTTGTGTAACGAATAATAATAATATATCTGACACTATTCTTGTGCGCCACTGCAATTGGTACTGTCTATTATATTCAACTAATATACCGAAATACCTAATATACCGGTATTATTTGAATGTTATCAGTATAACTTCCATCCATCTATGCCGACAATTGGAAACTTGTAATGAAGAGCCAACCGGTTGTTTATATATTCTGCGCCTATTTGTAAGCTTTCAGGTTTACGCAACCGAGCTATTTATAAGCTATGTTTAGTTAGCTGGATGATTAGAAACATCTTCTTCGGCCGACGGAAATAGGATAATCTCCGGTACCGTTGAGCTTAGCGTTTGCCGTAGCCGTACCCCGGAAACACGCGAGCCAGAAACTTGCTGAGGTAAGCGCACCCTTGTGGTCACTTAGCCAAAGTGCTAGCCCAGCGGGCTAGCACTTGCGCTTACATAAGGGGCAACATCCCCTCTGCCACTATACGAGACTTTCGGAAACCATCCTAAAACCGAAAACCGAGCCGAAAGTTTTACGATGCCAATTCGGGTATTGTGCAGGACACTGGTTTCCGACGGACCTAGGTGTGAAAATTGGTGTCTGGATCTTTAATCTAGAGATATCTGGTGTACGGTTTTAGATGGTGTATGGGTGCAGTTTTGTGGGGCCTCCATCCATCCCTAACTTAAGCCCAACAGATGATCTGTTCATTAGTGGTCTTTTGGTTCTTTTTGAGCAGCAGAATGGTTTCGCAAGAATTTACTGACAAAGTGAGTAGTAAACAGGCACCGAAATGCAATTGCATGGGGATATACTAACAAAAAGGCAAACGCGGTCCAAAAGTTGACCAAACGTCCTTCGGACGACGAATTGTTGGATTTGTACGGGTTGTACAAACAGGCCACTGTCGGAGACAACGACACGGCTGAGCCTGGGATGTTCAACTTGAAGGCCAAGTACAAGTGGAAAGCATGGGACAAGTTGAAGGGCACTTCTCAAGAAGATGCCGAACAGCAATATATCAAGTATGCTGAAGACATGTTAGAGAAGTACCAATAAGCAGTCTAGGAAGTTTAGAATGTTTAGGATGTTTACGGTATTTAGGGTGTTTGCGGTGCGGTTGGGTTTTAAACAGCCAATTGATATAGCTAAATACGTAGCAGTCTATTAGAAATACATATCTATACATTTTTCTTGTGAAGGGACGTGTGGGTTTGGATGAGGCTCATGAGTCTGTGGCTATAGTCGACCATCATCCCCAAAGGAATTACTAAATATGGTACATATAGAGCCGCCAACCAAGCAACCTCGGGGCCTGTCAACCCGTGGCTACGTCCTTCGACCAAGATGTGAACTACGCACACAAGGGTGGTAAAAAACGCATTGAAACCGTAGATGACCATTCCTGGAAACACCGATTTCGATTGTCTGGCAAGAAGCACTATAGCCACGAAGAAAAACGGCAATTGAACAAACATCTCAAAAAATCCAAACACTTTCAACCAGAGCGGTAAGCTGGCGATCAAAAAGTCCCGATTAGAAGAAATATGGAACTGGTTTAACTGCTGCTGGAACCCGAGCTGATATGCTTCGGGAATCAAAATGCACGAATCCATAATCAATGTGATGGGAATGTGAATCGCAAAGTATGCTATGTAGAACTTATCAAGACCGCAGATGTTTTTCTTGCTTGGAACGCCCATTATCGATGTCTTGTTGGTATGATCAGTTGATTGAAAAAGAGACTTATTTTTTTCTTCACCATCTTCAGCACCCGCATTCTCTTCTCTTCTACGATTGAGACTTGATGTTCAGATATATCGCCAAAACGAAACTTCGCTCATTGCTGACACGTATCATGACCGTTCATAATCTCTCTCAGACCGGTGCCAACAAAAGAATCAAAGTAGCAGCTAACGAAAAAGTCAAGGCAGCGTCCACTACCGTTGAGTCCATTAAAAGCGAACTGATTGAAGTAAACGAGGCCCCAGTGGAGTCTGAAAACACTGGCAACAGCTTGCATGAAATGATGAAGACGATTATCAATTCTAAAAAGCCCGTTTGGAAGCCTCTTGTGTGGATCGACTGTGAAATGACAGGGCTAAATGTCTTTGAAGACCATATTATAGAAATTTGTTGTATTATCACGGATGGGAATTTAAATGTCATCGACGAAAAAGGCTTTGAGTCCACGATTTACTACCCTAAGGAAACTTTAGATAGCATGAACGAGTGGTGTGTTAATCAACATGGTAAATCTGGATTGACTGCTAAAGTGCTTGAAAATCCTCAATGTCAACTACCAAAAATTGAAAACGACTTGTTGGACTATATAAAGCAACACGTAGAGGCCAATAAAGGTATAATGGCAGGCAACTCCATTCACATGGATAAGTTCTTCATGATGAGAGAATTTCCGAAAGTGGTGGATTATTTGCATTATAGGTTGATCGATGTATCGTCAGTGATGGAAATCGGTTACAGGCATAATCCTGAGTTGATGAAATTATTTCCTAAAAAGCAAGGTAATCACACCGCAAGGTCTGATATTATCGAAAGCATAGAGCAGTTGAAATGGTACAGAAGCAACTATCTCAAAAATGAAAATGACACCAGAGACTTAATAGACTGCCATAGGAATTTAGAAGAAACTAATACTGCTGAAGTCGACGGTACCAAAGTTAACACTAGCGGTGAGTCGTAGAAAGTCGAAAGATGTAAATGTTAACTTGATTAAAATTGACTTTGGGTACTATACATATCTATTTACATTAATTATCACGTAACGGGAAGCTCTAAATCTGATTCTATTGCTTCGTCGTCCTGCAAGCTAGAGTCATAGCAGTATTTGTTCAAGCATGTCCTGAGAGTAGCCATGTCTATTGGCTTTTCCAAAACCTCGTCAAACGCTTCCGATTCGATGGCCTCCTTTGCAAAGCCTGTAATAGCAATGATTGTTGTACGAGAATTTAGTCCACTAGTATACTTGATCAACTTTACAGCATCAGGTGCGTCAACTTTCGACAACTTCAAAGCAGTAAATATAAGGTCGAATTTGACTTGACTTGTAGCTCGGCGAATAAGCTCGTCGCCATCAGAAACAGAGACCACAATACAACCTAGTTTTTCCATTAGCTTTGATATGGTGTGACGAACAATTGGAATTGGTTCACAATACAAAACGTCTAGCTCGTGTAGCTTGGACCTTAATGACTCAATGCTGGTTTTGCTGTTCATACGAGAAGTTGATCCATCACTGCCTCCACTTATCCGTGAGCTTTCCCTTCTTTTTTTGACCCTAAGTAAAGCCAGAGATTTAGTGTCCTCCGTATCAGAACTGGATGGGGAGGGCTCTCCATTTTGTTTAAATACCTGCCTGGAAAGTGAGTGAAGAGACCTTTGACCAGAGCCTCCTTTGAAGCTCTCGGCACTGGAAGATACTTTTCCTAAATCATAGGGCGAATCTTCACCAGATGAGTAGCTTACAGCTGAACCAACTCGTTCATGTCTGAAGCTCAAGGTCTGCGGAGAAGATGATTGATTTTTCTTATCAAGTTTACTTGGGGAACTTGACCTGTGGTGACTATAAGTGACTGGAGAAATAGGCCTCTTGAATGAATTTCCTGGGCTGGTATTACTATTCCCTATGCCATTGAAGGAATATCCTCGTGATCTCGAGTTTGACATCGATTCTGATGAGGATGAAGACAAGCTATTTCTGTGTTCCAAATGCTCATTTTTCAACCTATTGATAACATCCTTGTTAGCTTTCTCCAAAACATTCAAATTACGAAAATGAAAAGATCCAAATTCACCAGGATCAGCTAGTCTACTACCTCTTCTTTCTCGTTTTTCACTTAAACTGTTTGCAGACCCACTACCTGTATTGCTGCTCGAATTAGCACTGTTATCTGGGTAGGTGCAAGACTCGATATTTGAACTTTTGTTGCCAATCGTAGTTTGATTGAACTCTCCCTCAGTTACAAAGTCATTAACTGCACGTAGGGAGCCAGTGCTTGGGGCATAATTCAATGATGGCGAACCTAATTCAGATGTGTTGATAGAGGGAGCATTTATCATCGCCTCATTGTCTTCTTCTGTGTCTTCTCTAGGGAACAAAGACATATCTGCACCCCGCGTGTCGAAATAATCGGTTGATTCTGGATCGTCCAGCGTTGGAATGAAAGAAGGTACCTCTTCGAATAGTGTGTACCAGTTTATTTCTTTGAAATAAGGATGCATTTTAATTTCGTTTGCGCCATTAAAACCCAATCTTTTTTCGGGGTCTAAGGTCAATAATCTCCTGATCAAATCTTTTGCAGCCGGTGGACATATTTCTCTTTCCTCATCTTCAGACAATGGTGGCCAGTCGATATTTCCAACTAAAATATTTTTGAAAACTTTGTCAGGGGTATCAGCGTGAAATGGGGGATACCCATATAGAAACTCGAATAAGATACATCCCAATGACCACCAATCAGATGACTCACTCTGTCTGACACCTGATATTGTTTCTGGCGCCAAATAATCAGGGGTGCCGACAAAATGCTTCATATCATTCGAATCTTCGTTGTCTGGATCGAACAACGCATAAGAATTAATAGCGTTGGAATTCTGTAATGGACTTGATGGGATGTCATCTTCCACGATAGAAAAAGACGACTCTGAGATCGTTCTTGTTAGTGTTGGTTTCAACAAGGGAGATTCTAGTGAGCCCGACCCAGATCTTCCCTGCGTTTTAAGGTTTGGAAATACCCCTGATCTACTGTTCGTGCACTGCTTTTGCTGTGGCTGCAGTTGTTGTTGTTGTTGTTGTTGTTGTTGTGAAGGCATTTGCGCTAAGGCCTGGCCAAACGTTTCCAATCCTGGTGTGTTCGGTGACATCATCATGGATCCTACGCCAGACATGGGAGTCAACTTACTATTATCCAAACTAGGTGACAAGGAAAAGAGGGTATCTGATGTATTCCGTCTATGAGTGCTACTGTCTGACAAAGGCGAATCGTTTGCACTTCCTAGCCCTAGTCCTGAAACATTGCCTAGAGCAGCCTGATTGGCTTGCTTGAGGCCCTTCCTGAATATTTCAATAGCTTGGTCGTATGTGCTGCTTTTCCTTTCTGATCTAGTCTGTCTTCCCACAACCCCCATTCTTGATAAGCCAAAATCCGTTAGTTTCAAATGGCCGCTGCTATCAATCACCAAATTGTCAGGTTTCAAATCCCGATGAATTATTCCTCTTTTATGTAAATCATCAACTCCCACTACAACCTCAGCGATGTACCGTTTTGCCCACTCGTTGCCCAAAGTACCTAGAACTTTCAACAAAGTAGCGCAGTCACCACCATTCAAATACTCCATAACTAAATAAAGATAATCTTTTGTTTGGAAGCTACTGTACAACTGAGCAACGTAAGGCGAGTCTGTTTGTCTCATCATGACAGCCCTTTCTGATTTAACATTCAATATCTGATTTTTGGCGATCATATCTCTTTTCTTCAAGCACTTTATAGCCACATAATCACCAGTAAGCTTTCTTTTGGCAAGAAAAACGGATCCAAAAGCTCCTTTACTAATAGCCTTCAAAACTTCGTAATCGCGAATATCTCCTGTGGAGGGTTTGCTTGTAGGTGTCAGAGAAACCAACAAAGGAGACAATGGTGGCTTACTTACCGAGCTTCTATTAGAGTGAAAATTGAGATTCAAGGACATGCTATTGTGATTCAGTCTTCCAGATGAATTGGATCTCTTTTCATATATGTGAGCGTTCCGATCGACGCCGCTAAGTTCCGAATTTGCTAAGGAAGGCGAGGACAATGGTGTATTGTTTTCTATCCTTGAATTGGTATTTCGCTGAAATGACGATAAACTTTGTCTCTCTATGTATGGAGCTGGTGACAAGTGTCGTCTTGGAGATGAGAATGACGAGTTGTTGGATAAAGCATCAGATGACCTTTTGCTAAGATCTAAATCATTCAAAGATCCCGTGATGTCCCTTGAAGCATTTCTAGAGGTGTTTCTGGAATTTTCGAGAAGTGGAGACGTCAGAGCCGCCAAAGAATCCAGAAGATCACTCGACGTTCTCCCCCTTAGTAAGATATCCTTCGGAGTGATCGACTTGTTTAACTTATCTTCTTCCCTTCGACAGGGGTCACCCAATAACTTTGATGATGGGCTTTTCGTGCGTGACGGCTGAGGGGACTGAATAAGTATTGAAGAGTCTGACTTGGTGGTACTATCAGACAAAACTGTGGGGGGTTGAGTACTGAGGTTAATTTTTGCGTCTTTTTTAGCCTCTTCTTCTTCAATTGAAAATGCAGAGTCGTGGTGATGGTCATTCATCATTGTCTGCTCCTTAATTTTTGCAACCGTCTCTCTTACTGACTTCAAAACCAACTCATCAACTTCTGTTTTAATTTTTTCAGAATACTGCAAAATAGACAAAGACCTTGATAGCGTGTCAATCTTCTCATTAACTAAGGCCTTAGTGTCCTCAATTAGAGCTTTCATGGACTGATCAGATGTCTCGAATACTTTCCAATTCACGACGTAATTAACCGCTCTTTCCGTATTCGGACTGAAATGAAATCTTCCATCATCATCAGTGTCCGCCGGATTGATTTGAAGTGCTTCGTCACATAACTCAACCAAGCGTTGGAATATGCCAAAGGGAAACTTTTTAACTTGTAATGACTGAAGAGCTGAAGCATTTTTGACTAAAACTTGGTTCGAAAGTCTGGGTGAGTCCATGGGGCTGACTTTGGGAAGCGGATACCCTTTGTAGTCTACTATCATGCCACCTGAAGAGCCGAGAAGACTGATATTTGAGGAAGATGATGATGAAAGCGAAGAGGTTGGAGAAGACGAGCCCGAATTTGTTTGTTGTTGCGATTGTTGAGACTGGTGTAACCAAAGGTTCTCTGAGATTTTCAAAATTAGGTCCTTTTGATTTGATATAGCTTCATGGCACTCCTGCAAGTCTTCACTAACTCTGTGTTCAACTATGCACAAGTCACTATGCTTTTCAATGAACCAGGCCGGTATATTTTGTTCGCAAATCCTACAAAGGATTGTCTTTGGTTGAGGTACGGATTCTTCATCTATTATTCCTAGTTCTTTAAGACCCACTAAGTACCCTTCGAATATCTCTGCTCCAAATCCCAATAGATTAATCAAATGCACAGGTAAAGTTAGGTCAAGGTCAACATGAATGAAAGGTCTGATGGTCCATATCGAGTGCGTCGGTAATTTAGTCTTTGAATTATGAATCAATATTCCTTGTGCTTCTAATTCGATTATATTTCCATTAGTAGATAATTTGGAGCTGAGACTACTGGTTCCATCATTGTCATGCTCAATCTCGTTTTCCACAGGTGATTCTAGCAAATCTGCTACGGTTAGCTTGCTCAAGTCTTCTGAAGAATTGGGGGGAGTCACTTTACCGCTGGAATGGCTCTCTGATGCATACCCATCGTTTGTCGCAGTGATGAACTTCACTTTATAGCTGCCATCCTCTCGCACCATTTGTTCAATGGAATTATTGAATACCATCTGGTCTTCCGGGTTGTTGCCGATAATGATATTGGATATTGGCTTGTTGATTAACTTCTTGATTTGCGTCCCCACTATGATTTCCCAGTTCTTACTCAAATATTTAATGTTTCCATCAAGATCCAACTCCATGACTGCGGTCGGGTTGTCGGACGACGCCATTCGCAAGTCGATTTGCTCCTGAATGATTTCGACAAAGTTAGGAAAATCCATGTTCGGTTTCCTTCGGCTGTTACTCCCCACATCATCCACAGGTTTCGGTTCTGCCTTATCTTCCTCACCAAATGTCGAAATCTCACACGGAGAAACGGACCTTTCGAGGTGGTCCCTGTTCGACTGGGATATCTCAAAATGTGGTGCATGCAAAAAGGAAGGATCCAACCTCCCTTCATTGTTGGAGTCCTCATTCAAGGACTCTGCTGGAGTACTTGGCAATGGGGTTCTAGCTTGATCATGTTCATTTACTGAGTATTGAAAACTCATACTGGTCCACGAACTTATCAACTAGACAATTCGACTCTCACTTGAAGTAAGGTGTGTCTCTTTTGCGTAGTTCAAGATGATAGGAGTAAACTATTAGTTGAGCGGTTAATCTTATCATTTTTCACGCGCGCAACGACCGAGTCCACGCCTGTAATTTATATTGAGATTGCTAATGTATCTATGAAATTTCAGAGTCAGAGAGTGTGAATATCCTTGGAGAGACAAGGGATATAGTTGGGCTAGCACCGGTAGCTCTAAAAATGCATAGTACTTTAGTGTAAAGATGCAGAGCGTAGTATTCAATGTAGTATCGTTTCAGAACATTTTCAGTACATGAATAGATTATGATTCTGTACGTAAAACTGTAGGAATGTACGGTACTTAATAGAAAAGCGATATACCGCTTCGGATAAGGCAGCAGACCAAATCTTCTGGAAGTGCTTCTTTGGTGAAAGAGGCCATCCGAAAGCAAGCTTGAACTCGTTCGGACTTTCAACAACCTCTTCCACTCGAGTTCCAGTGTTACAAAAAGACGACTTCCTGGAAAATTCGTACTGCTCAACCACACCGAAGCTCCAAAACGGGCTATACGGCTCTGTATTTTTATCAAGTCGTTTCTAAATAACTGCTATAAAAAATATATGATTATTTGTTGGAAATAATTTATAACGGATTCATGTTGAAGAAGTAAAAGTCGTCAATCATTAGAGTTGGATCTAGATGTTAAAGTTGGATTTAACATGTGTACGCACCACACACGGTGTGTAAGTACGGCGGCTCGGCCGCCGGTAAAGGAATCAAACCTCACTACTTCGTGTAGTGGAAAACGGGGGTAGAGTCCACAATGGACCTCTTTTTAATTTTTTCTAAAAGATCACTATTTTTTTGTTCGTTTTGTTGTACTATCAAATTTTTCAAGCACTTGTTCTCCATTTCCAACGTTTTCAATCTCTTTTCAAGCCCAACGACTCGCTCCTGCAACTCTTTGGACTTTTGCTGCATTTCTTGTTCCTTCATCTTCTTTTTTATCCGGAACCGGGCACTAGCGGCAGTGTTTCTCTTCCTTTTGTCGTCATTTGAAGACTCGGTCCCAAGCGACTCCAATGACTGCTCTGACACACTTGGCCTTTGTATTTTTCCCATGTCCAGCCTGAACTCGCTGCTGGAAAGCAACATTCCGAGGTCTTCTTGTTTCACATCGTATTGTTGTTGTGGCTGCTTAGTGGGAGCTGCCGCATCCTTGGCGAATACATCCAAATCGAAAAATTCCGACTGGCTGAACAAATCTAAGTCGTTGGTCGACGTTTCGGTGTTCGGCGAAACATTATCAAAATCTAGATTCAAGTCATTTAAGTAGTCGGTAGCTTGGAAATTCATCTTTCATAAATGAGCCGTTGATAACGTTTGATTCCTTCTAGTTCCCTTGCTTTACGTAAAAAAATACTACGTTATTTGTGTCCCTTACTAAAAGCTCTATAAAATCTTGAAAATCATAGATAATGCTCACCTTATATTATGAAAAATTTTTTTATTATACGACTTGTGACTCAATTACTAATAAATCAATTACAATTTTTACCGTTTTACCACACGCATATTATACTTTTCGAGATGATATTGACCTGCTTACAATGCTATCTGCTCGACTTACATCGTGCACTCTCTGGTACACTCTTCACTTGTAAAAGCTTGGCTAATGTTACGATTAACACATGGTAGCGGTGAAAAATCATTGCTAGCGAAAAGGCCCACAAGGCCGGTTTCGGATAAATCCGATAGGGGAATCGAAGTAACCGCGGGGTGCTGCTATTAGATACCGGATGGATTGGAAATTTTTTACTTACTTCTCTAAATGGCAGTCTACCGAATCGGTCAAGTACGCTTGGTTCGAGCCTAGCAACAGTATTGAAAAAGGGGTGCGGCGTAAAGATGCAGAATAGGGAGTGCGACTATTACATAGGCGATTGTAAAACAAATGACACAAAATAAAAATGTATAGCTATAACGCTTCAGTATTAGTATGCTCATTAATGTAAGTTAGCGTGTTAATACCCGAGGTGGTCCAGGCGCCGATTTGGCGGCCGAATTGGCCACCAATGGGACTGCCAAGAGATCACTACGAGTAGGCTTGTACTTTGGTTCCGGACCATATAAGCTGTAAGCAATCGTAATCAATCGAAAGCCGTACGAGGTACACCACTACGCTTAAATGGAAGCCAATTTTCGTATGTTGAATATAGTCATCACGGCGGATTCTAGGCCAAAAGTACTGATTAGGTGTGTGCCCCTCCATTGAGGTCTTAGCTTACGAGTCGCCGATATTACATGAATAACAACTTGTGGCTGCAACTTACTTGTAGTTGACAACATATAGTCCAATGCCAACCAGTTACAAGAAGTTACCATAATTGCATCTGCTGGTTTCGTGGATGGCACTTTGCTAGTGACACTGGTGTAGGAATGTATTTTCTTTTTAAAACAATCGCTTGGCTGTAGTACTGGTACTTCGGCAACTTAACCGTACACAGACCAGCGAGGTGAACCTGCGACACAAGGCGTGCTGATTCTAAACCGATAAAATATAATATTATACATATCAATAAGTCATTCATATATTAATCTAGTTAATTGTATTTCCGTCCGTTGATTTTATCTATATCCTTCCTACCCATATAATAATCTAGTTTTAAACAGTTTCATACCGTCCTTATATTTTCGTTCCCCAAACCAAACCTCATATCGTTTTTGTAGTGACCGGCTGACTTAATTTGTCGTAAGCCCTGTAATTTGTGTTGTCGCTCCCATAATGCCCTCATATATGCCTACAAGCATGGCATAGCAACCGAGAATAGCGACTAATGAAACCCGACAATGTCAGTGGTTGATAGAATCAACAAGCGATTTCAACACAAACGCTTCGTTATTTGAGTCCTGCTCCTTTTCGCCTTGGTTTAAAAATTTTCTCGGAACTTCCCCAAGATTATTCTGTAACGACAATCTTCTGTTAAAGTCCCCATAGTTGCCTTGAAAAAACTGTCTTTCCTCCCCCATATTTTGCGACAAAAGTGGTGGATTCTGCAACATTTGCTGTCCAAATGGATTGTTCAACACAGGCATTGACCCAGGCCCAGGCATTGGTCCTGTGGGATACAGCCCTGGTCCTATTCCTGCTGTTGCCGGGGCTGACAGCGTCTGTTCTTGAAACGGAAACGTGCCTAGCATTGGACCCGACCCAGGGCTTAAACTTGCCCCTTGAGGACCAGTGGCGAAGTTAGGGAATACCATTCCCGGTCCATGTTCAGGGAGAGCATTATTTTGATTGGAACCTTGCCCTCCCGAAGCAAATTTGGGATGCTGCTGGTAGCTAATGGAGCCTGAATTGTGTAAAATAGGGCTAGCGGCACTCTGAACAGACTTGCTAGGAGAATAGGGGATTCCAATAACTGCACACATCCAAATCCTCGTTTTGTAAATCCTGAACAACTCCCGTACTAAGTCTCTGAAATCAATACGCTTGTGAGTTGAATAATAAAAGATGAGCTTCTTACGGTCAAACTGGTATTCGGCATCAATCAACTTCATCTGCAACAAATCCACTGCATTGGCTGCAGAAGGACCACTTGGAGTAGCAATATCGTTATTATTGGTGCCAGTAGCAGTGATGTTAGCGATCTTGGCTAAACAGAGCCTGCAAGCTTTCTCCTCGTCCTGTTTCTTGTTCAAAATCTGGAGTATATCGTTAGGCTGGGCCAATGCGATAATTGGCTTAGGATAGTGCAACGTTGGGGGTGTCACAGAAGACGACTGAAAGTTCATATTTTTAACTGATAAGTCCGTCAAAACATCGTTTTCCGATAAAGCTGCTTGCTGCTCTTGAAATTGTAATAATTTCATTAATCTGGCCTCGTCAATGGATATATTCATCTTAAAAATTTTCCCCAAATCTCTGCCTCTGTCGGCCTCTACAATAACCAAATCCCCGACCTTTAAATTCGACAACTCGTTAGACGCGGGCAAATAAAAAACATCGATTCTGCCTGCCTTGAACCCCACAAGAACTAGCTGGTAGTTTCGAAGCGAGTTCTCGATGGGAAACTTGGGCAACTGATACGAGTCTCCCAAATACTTTTCCTCGTCAAAGTATCGGCCATTCAACAACTTAACCGTGACCCTGACTCGCTCGTGTGGGTCCTTTTCAAAATACTCATTAACCAAATCCATCGTGTGCTCATCGTGCGAAAAGTTGCTACTGGGCTGTATTCCAGGCACCGGCTGCGCACCAGCACTGGGCCTGCACGCACCGCTGCTATTGTGGCTGTATACGTCTCCGTAAGAATGTCTTCTCAAGTTAAACCCGTATTGGTTGAAATTATCATACTCAAATTGGGGTGACGGAGGACTGAATGGCTGCCCACCAAATGAGTTCCGGTTGAGCATAGTCGGCATTTGCGGCAAAAACCCTCCAGGCGCGCCCACACTACCATGGCCCATCGACCAAATGTTACTACCACTTCCCAGCCCACTCGGGTCTGACACGCCGCTACCATTACCGGCGGCATTTGAAAAACTGTTCCTGGCACTGCCACCACTGCCACCACTGCCACCGCCGCTGGACCATATCGAATCCAACCTCGACGGCCTTCTCTGTGACGGCGACGTCTGCTCAGACGTCAACCAAATCTGATCTTCCCCAAATGAAGACGACCGCATTCTCTATACCTTTTCTATTGTCGTTACTACTCACTACCTCGATTAGTACTGAAAAAAACTCTAATGTGCTACCAATATATTAATTCCATGGATTTTAATCCCTTATCAATCATATTTGATAGCAATAACTCCGATCACGTGACTCGGGAACCCTTTTCTGGGGTGCTCGCCTACTCCATCGAGGGTTTGTCTAGTAACTACCAAGAGTCGTGAATTGGCGGGGTTGGGAATAAGTACTCGGGCTACGAGTAGGTCATTCAAATGAAGAAGCCGGGTACCACTTAGTGCACACATATGGCGTATGGTGTGTGTAATGTACACGTCGTGTACATAGGATGTACATAGGGCGTAGGTAAGGTGTACGTAGGGTGTGCAAATGAATAACCTCATATTTTGTACCCATATACGAGGTCAATACAGGAAGAATAGAGTCTTTAATGGCTATAGTATCGATAGACACTATGGTACCGCACTGCGAAGCACATGAGTGCGCACATCAAGCGATAGGGGTACTACTGGCCGCTGCTAGCCACTCCGAGCCACTTCTGGCCATAAGTGGCCAGAAGTGGCTCGACGTAATACCGCGGTAGTTTATTACGGCAGTATTTTACCGATGATCTCGAAATGAGGCAATGAGCGATACATGACACAGGTAAGGGGAGTATCGTGAGCGAAAACGGTAATTGTAGCGTGACGAGTCTGGGGAAGATCAAAACAGTCGCTCGGGCTGCAACGGAATTGTGCTCGCAGGAGAATACATCGAAGGTGGGGAGAGCTTGGTAAAGGGGGGGGTAGGCCAGACACCACAGAATTGGGCCCGGCTATTGCGCAGGCTTTACGCACGGCCAGATATGGTAGCATCTGGTATGGCATCGGGGAGCATAATAGGGCATAATAGGGCGTAATGGTGCGTGTTTGGGACCACTAATAGGGACTGCCAGGGCATAAACCACGGAAAAAATGAAGATAAGGGCCGTTATGGTGCGGGCAGGTGCCACCAATGCGCGGGCCTTCGCAAACTGCTAGTGGCACTAAACGTGTATTATAACAAAATAGAGTATGTAAAGACGCATATAAACCTCGTCCGTCAGGAATTTATATTACACCCGGAATTGAACTAAACGTGTTACTGGTATTGCTGCTGGTTTGGTAGGTTACTATTTTGCATGTTGGCAAAATACTGCTGGTACACGTTGGGGTCATTATAGCCCTGTGGTGGCATGGGCATACCGGCTTGCGGATGGCCAGCACCAGGATAGGGCATCCCGTGGGGTATATGGGCGCCAGGGGGTAACTGCTGGGCAGCAGCGGCCTGAACCTGCTGTGCGTGGTGTACATGGGCGGCCTGTTGCTGGGCCAGGTGCTGAGGGTTTTGTCCCGGCTGGGGCACAGGGCTCTGGTCTGGCAGTTCCGAGTTCCCGTCGGACTGGTCGCCCTGGTCATCACCCAAGCCTTCTTCAGGTGCATTTAAGCACGCCTGGATTAAATTCTTACCCTCCGACTTGGTCACCAATGGTTGCAATTTGGGGGTGGTAAAAGTGTACACCAACCCAGTTTCGCTAACTACGAGTAACAATACCTGGGTGCCTGTCAACACCGACAACTCGTATGCTTTCTTCATGATCCCGGCCTTACGCTTGGAGAACGTGATGTGGCGTCTGGACTTGTCCTGGATGAATTTAATCTCGATTTTGCGTCTCTCCTTTTGCTGCTTGCCCCCACTGGGCTCATCGTCGTCGTCATCGTCGCCTCCCGTGGGCGCCGTCGAGGAGTTGGACGTGAACTGTGTGTTGGCTGACCCACTGGACCCAAGCTGTTCGTCGGTCTCTAACTTCTTAATGGTAGCTTCCGACATCTGCCCTGTTAGTACTGTGGTTCTCAATTTTTCACCCCTACTGCTTCCGCCACTACCACTTCCATGTTTCCGCAACCAATCCTTCTTTCCCAACGTTCCCAAACCCTGCCCACCTCGCTGACCGCCCTCTTCATTTCCATTCACCAAATCTACCTCTTCGTCATATGTGCAACCCTAACCCTAATAGGAAATTGAGTCGTACCCAATTAGGTAACCCTTCTCAATGCTGATTTTTCAACAATTACGTCTATCTCGTTTTCTTTCGTCTGTATCAACAGATGCTTGTAGTGTCCGGTCGCAGTTTAGAATTCTTAAGTTTTACATACCTTAATTTATCGTATTCACTATTCCCGTTAGCCGCTATATACTAATCGACGAAACAAGCAATCAAAACAAAAGGGGATAATCCAATTTGGTGCTCCTAAAATGAGAATATTGAGTTTTTCGGTTTTGTACTAAGAAAATCGGCGTGATATATTTTACGCGCGGTTGACTGGTGTTAGTATATGATATACGCATATTATAATTGTCTCGATTATGCAAACTATAGATGGGACTCAGCAGCGACAGACTAGAGAGGAACCGAACGGAATTGTGAGAATACAGAAGTCGATGATAGTTTGAGGATAGGACACAAACATGTAGGACTGTAAATTTTATTGTACATCTATTTTACACGAAAGTATATGATCTAGCTATTGCGCGGAGTGGTGAGAAGGTGGTGAGGGTTTGCGCGGTAGGAGCGATGTCGTATTGTCTAGCAGGCTATGTGGAAACAAAGACGTGGTCACCTGTAGGGTGGGCCTGGTCGACACCGTTGGTATTGGGGTCGACCTGGGAGTTTTCAGAAGAACCGTGGCGCGCGTCGTTGTTCGGTTCGTGGTGAGGCCCGTCTTCAGACTCTTCTTTTACGCCCTCTGGTTCCTGGGTGTTTTGCTTACTTTCGTCGCCGTTTTCTTCTACTGCCTGCATCTGCTCCAAGGTGTTTTCTTCGATGGTCAAGTCAGCCCATTGGAGCACTAACTTCTTGGCCTCAGCCTTGATTCTAGGGTGGGGAAAACTCTCGGATGGCTTCCTCAAGGTGACAATAAGCGTTTTTAACACGTTGCTCTTGGTGTAGACCGCCTTGGGCAATTCCAATTGCCGAAGCTTTTTGAGGTTCAGCAAAACGTCGGGCTCATCCACCGGGTGTTGAAGAAGCTGGTTGGTCACCAAGAAATCCAACTTGTCAAAGTGGCTGTGAATACTCGCCAACGACTTGCTCAACACCGAAGCACAAGGGAAATCCTGACCGAATTTGATCTGCTCCTTCTCGTTATCGAAAATATAGTTACCCTCGTCGTAGTTGTAGTGAACGGCGTCATCCAAGCCCCAGTCGCTATCATATCCTTCCTCTCTGGGATCCAATTTTTCTTTTGAAGCGTTTTTTGCTTTGGACTTGCTTTCTGGCTTCTTACTCGATTTCGGGGCGCCCTTAGTTGGAGCGCTGGACTTCTTTTGCTTTTTCTTCGCCGGCTCTTCGTAATCTTCCTCTTCCTCTTCTTCGTCGTCTTCTTCCTCTAACTCACCTTCCTCTCCCTCTTCCTCGTCGTCGTCTTCCTCTTCTTCTATTTCTTCAAGTTCTTCTTCCTCGGAAGCATCATCTTCAGGCTCGTATGGAATCTCCTCAGGCTCACCTTTGGAACCCCATTTGATGAAAAGACCCATGTCTGGGGGATCGTTCGCCAACTCGTATGCCGTCTGTAAAAGATTGTCTTTGCGCTTCTTATCATTGCTTAAAAACTTTTCTATCATGTCTTTGCCCAATGGCTTCAATTCATTGCTCTTGATCCAGATGTACGTATCGTCACTGAAAAACCGCACTGGCAATATAACTATTGGCTTGGACAGTTTCCTCTTGGCTGGTTGCTTCACGCTTTTGGGTTTCTTGGAAAGAATGTTCTCGGGGAGTAATGACTCTTCAAGAATCATTGCTGGCCATGGGGGATACCCCTTGACTTTGGCTAACACTATCGACTTTGGCGGGTATGGGTTTTCATTTTCCACCTTCGGTTGCTCCACTTGCGATGACTGTTCTTTCACCGAATCCGCTACGTTACTAGGCGTATTTTCTTCATTGAATTCTGAGGTGACTGAAGACATTGGCTTTTATTTTTCCCTCGAAGTGATTTTAAAGTACCTAGTATTTGCTAAGAATTATATCTATAAACCATAAATCGTAAACGTTGCGTCAAGAGTCCGACTACTATTGATACCGGCACGACCTTGTCATAATCAATACTAGCGGGATCATACAACTGCTTGATATAAAGCAGTTGGATAAGCTTGGTAGGTAGAAGTGTTTTAGTATTCCCGATGTAGGAGTAGTAATAAGTTTTATTGAAAGAACAGAAGCAAAAAAGTGAAACCTTTATTCGTACCAATTTTTTTTGAGTATTTTGCAGCTTTATGGCAGTTTTAAGAGAAACGAATAAACTCTAGACTTTAAAGGTTATAATTTCAATGTGACAATGAAATTCAGAATATGCGTAACTACATAGCTAGTTCCAACTCATATGACTTACGAATAATAGTTATTTACAAAACATTTTCCCAAATGTGCAAAATTCCATTCTCACTGGAACTTATGAGCCTATTAGACGAACTGATGAACTTCACAATGCTGAGGATTTCAGAATTTTCTAGCTCACTCAGAGCTGGCTCAAGCGTGTTCAATGCATCTGTGGAATACGTGCTGGGGTCACAAGCCCACATACGCACCACCCCATTCTCAGACCCGCTAATTATGTACTCCGTATCCGAATAATAGTCCTTCACCATGTCAGCAGTGATACGGTGTGAGAGGCTTTTGTCGGATAGTTTTACCTGGGCAAGTATGTGCATGGGTTGCGATCGGCATAGTATGATCGTGCCATCCTCGAACGTCAAGATTGACCTATCACCACTGAACGTTTTCACCAGCAACAAACCGCCATTATCGAACCTGTCTGTGACAAGCTCTTGTTTTCGCATATCCACAGAGGTCAAGGTGCCGTCTAAACTGGCTACCATAAGCGTATTCGAGTCTGGGTTATAGTCCAAAGAATTCAAACTATCGCTGCCTGCCTTCAAGCTGTAGATCGGTTTTGACCGCAGAAACTGCCTCAAATCATAAAAGTTGACAAAGCAGTTTGTTCCGCATGAAACTACAAGGCTGTCGTTCAAAATCTGGCATTCGAGAACCTTGTCCCTTATTTGATCATTTATCGATTGATACCTCGCTATCCTGCTCAGTTTAACCAAATCCCACACAACTACTACATCTCCGCCACCTGATACGAATACCTCGCCCGTACGGTTGGTATTCAAGCTGTTGATAGGACTTATATGGTCCCTAGGGTAGTCACTCGTCTGTATGTCTTCTTCACTAAGATTATGTAATCGAATACTGCAATCGTTCCCACCACCACTTAGTACGAAATTAGTGTCCCTAATTGGGCATAATGAGTTGATGGATGAATTGGCGTGTGCTTGAAATGCTCGGTAATACATGAAATGGCTGTAACATTCAGGAGTGGCCTGTTTATCCGATAAAGTTTTTACAAAGAATTAAAAGTTCCTTCTGGCAGAATGTAAAATGCGATCATGTAATAAAGCTGCGAGGAACTAAGTCGATGGAATTTTGTAATTTCAGATATGTCTCTTAATGGAAACAACCTGGCTAGAAATCAGGGGAATCCCCAAGACAGGACTGATCTAGAACGTTGAAGGGTTCTCGAGAATTTGCTCGGTTATGCAAAGTGAAGAAGTGACAGTTTTAACCGGCACAAAATTTTCGGATAGAACCACGCCAGTATACACTCCGGCAGGCACCATAACATGTTGTTTCTGGGGACAATGCACCTACCTTAGGAATATAGCTGAACAGTACCCTCCTCAAAGACAATAGCAGCAGCAGCAGCACAATCAGGCACATTCTCCAAACGAATGTTGTGACAAACATAGCAAACGATGGAGCTTCTAGGCTAAAAACCTGGATTGGTTTTGCAGCAAGCGAAGCATATTCTGAGAATATAAAAGAAGCCCAAATCTTCAACTAGTTGATCCCCGGATTGATGTCTAACAAACAATTCAAAATGATTTTCACTACTATCTTGTCGCTTTTATACGTCGCCATTTGCAGTGCTGCTATCTCCAATATTCGTGAGATCGACAATTTGAAACATGGATTGAAGGCCATCGGGGCCAAAAAGTCGCCAAAGGGCTTACTTTTCACTGGCAAACACGTTTGTGATAAGTTCTCTTCTACTATTCAGTCCAAGAACGGTACCACTGACTTTCCCATTCAGTTCGACTTGTATGTCGCATTGGATGCAAATGCTCTGGGCAAAAACTTTACGGTAGACTTGCTCTTGAAAAATCCATTGCTGGGCTCAAAGAATGTGTTTGCAACTTTGGATGTTTCCAATCAAGACAGTATTTTGCAGCGGTACCACCCACAATTGGTCACGAAATTGCCCGGCTTAGGAGCTCAGTTTAAATTCAGCATCGCAAAGCACTTATTATGTGAGTTCTTGGAACAGTTTACGCTCGCGTTTCAGTTAGTAAAACAGTCTGATAGCTCCAAGAAGTCGGAAAAGATCTTTTTGTCAGGTTCGTGCCCTCAGAACAAACTTCATCTCCCCGAAGTTCACAACGGTTTGATCAGCGACGGCTTCAAGTGCTTGGAGTTCAACACGGGACTCACCATCGGCGGCGGAAAAAACTGGTGCCTGCAATTGTACCATCCTGAACAATGTTGCAAATCCTTCGAGGACGATGAACTCATCGGAGGTGACTCTTGTATTGATTCTAGTCCCCATAAGTCCGATGTCCCTGAATCAACTAGTGCCTACTCTTCCGATGTCCCTGAATTAACCAGTGACATTCCTGAACTAACCAGTGGCGTTCCTGAATCTACCAGTGATGTTCCTGAGTTCACCAGCGTTGTTCCTGAACTCACGACAGCAAACTTGTCTGGTAGTCCTGACCTTCCAGCAACCACGCTTAACACCGTTAGAAACTCCTTTTAGTTGCCTTCAGTCCAACTGGGATAATTGAGTGGTTTTGATTTGCTTACTTTTGAAATATTTTTATCTCTTATGAACTTTGTTGTTTCTCTACTTTTCCATATATCGGCTTATGAACTTCTTTGCAAAATGAACATTATGATTCTTGAAAAAAAACTGAAGCGTAGTGAGAATGTTTCTTTGCTCGTCCAACAAGTATCAACCCATTCTACTATTTTTTGTCCACATTCATCCCTTTTACCATTCATTTCAAATTACTCTGCCTTAGAAGGGTTGCATACGGTGATGAGCCTTTCGATTGGGTGCAAAAAATCATCAACTGTACTGTATATTACCGATTTCATCCCCTATCGGACCATAGGGGTTGAATTGGGCCACATCCCACCAGTCGGCACACACGAGGGGGTGTGTAGTAATATCATGAGAGCATGAAATAAAATGGGGTGACTTTATTGTATAATCTACTCTTGGTTTCGAACCTTCTTATAAATATTGTTGGGATTTTAGAGCCGACATTTAAGCGAGATTGCACCCGATTTAGGTGCCTAGCAATTTATCCTTTATCCCCCTCCCACTGAGTTTATAGCAACTTCTCTTTAACATCAAAAGAATATATACTAAACCCTGCCTAATAATTTCCACTATAGCTAACGATGGGTGATTACTTGACACCTTCGGAACTACCACATCCAAGATTGAGTCGGACCAACACCGGGTTCACCCCTAACCAGATTATCGCACTCGATACTTCTATCCCTGAGTCGGCGAAAAAGGTTTGGAGCAAATATAGTCAATTGAGACCAATTGGGGCCGAGCAGTTGGTCTCTAGCGAAGAGAAGGATTCAGCCTTGACAAACCCGGATAAGTTTGAGCACAACTTCGTTAGACATGTGGAGACCACGCTAGCCCGGAACATGTTCAATTGTGATGAAATGGGAGCTTATCAGGCGGCTGCAAACACGATTAGAGATGAGTTGTTGATCGAATGGGCCAACACACAACAAAAACAAACAGTACACGACGGTAAACGGGTGTACTACTTCTCGTTAGAATTCTTGATGGGCCGCGCTATGGATAATGCCTTAATCAATTTGAAAAGTAGAGATACTGCTAGCGGGGCGTTGAAAGAATTGGGATTCAACTTAGAAGATGTTCTCTCGGAGGAGCCGGATGCTGGCTTGGGTAACGGTGGCTTGGGCAGATTAGCTGCATGTTTTGTAGATTCGCTTTCTTCTAAGAATTATTCGGGATGGGGCTATGGATTGAATTACCAGTATGGTATTTTCAAGCAACAGATTATCGATGGGTATCAGGTTGAAACCCCTGACTACTGGCTTAAATATCCTTGTCCATGGGAAATCAATAGAAGTGAAATCCAAATTCCTGTTGACTTTTTCGGCTACGTATACGAATCTTACGATACCAACTCAGGCCAACCTAAGAAAATTTGGACTGGAGGAGAGCGAGTTTTGGCTGTCCCTCAGGACTTCCCCATTCCTGGATTTAATACTACGAATACTAATAACTTGAGATTGTGGAACGCGAGACCTACTCATGAATTTGATTTCAGTAAGTTCAATGCAGGTGACTACCAGCAGTCAGTAGCAAATCAACAAAAGGCAGAGTCTATTACTTCAGTTTTGTATCCCAATGACAATTTCGATAAGGGGAAAGAATTGAGATTGAAGCAGCAATACTTTTGGGTGGCGGCTTCGTTACATGATATTGTTCGTCGCTTCAAAAAGAATCATAAGGATAATTGGTCAAAGTTTCCAGAACAGATCGCTATTCAGTTAAATGATACACACCCCACTCTAGCTATTGTTGAGCTTCAAAGGGTACTTGTCGATTTAGAAGGCTTGCAATGGGATAAGGCATGGAGTATTGTTACAAAGGTTTTTGCTTACACTAATCATACAGTTATGACAGAAGCTTTAGAAAAGTGGCCTGTTGACTTGGTTGGGAGACTTTTGCCACGTCATTTGGAGATCATTTACGATATCAATTTCTTTTTCTTGAAAGATGTCGAACATAGATTCCCAGGAGATCGGGACTTGTTGCGCAGAGTTTCAGTAATCGAAGAGGACTCCGTGAAATCTGTTAGGATGGCTTATTTAGCAATCATAGGATCTCACAAGGTCAATGGAGTAGCAGAATTACATTCTGAGTTGATTAAGACGACGATTTTCAAAGATTTTGTCAATATCTTCGGAAGTGACAGGTTCATGAATGTAACGAATGGTATTACCCCTAGGAGATGGCTAAGACAAGCAAATCCGCAATTAGCTAAGCTTATCAGTGAAAAGTTGGAAGACCCCAACTATGAATATTTAACTTCTTTAGAAAATTTGAAAAAGTTGGAAAAATTCGTTGACGATGTCGACTTCTTAAAAAAATGGGACAAGATTAAATTCGACAATAAGGTTAAGCTTGTTGCTTTAGTGAAGAAAGAAACTGGAATTGAACTTGACCCAACCGTATTATTTGACATTCATGTTAAAAGAATTCATGAATACAAGAGACAGCAAATGAATATTTTTGCAGTAATTTACCGTTACTTACATATCAAAGAATTACTCTCGCAAGGTGTGTCTGTTGAGGAAATAAAATTGAAGCATTACATCTCCAAATGCTCAATCATTGGCGGTAAAGCGGCCCCCGGTTATTATATGGCAAAGACAGTCGTTCATTTGGTCAACGAAGTAGCCAGAGTAGTAAACAATGACAAGGAAATTGGAAACTTGTTGAAGGTGGTGTTCATTCCTGACTACAATGTGTCCAAAGCAGAAATTATCGTCCCTGCTTCGGATTTGTCGAATCACATCTCGACCGCAGGTACTGAAGCTTCTGGTACCTCGAACATGAAATTTTCCTTGAACGGTGGTCTAATTATTGGTACCGTTGACGGTGCAAATGTGGAGATCACCAGGGAAATTGGCCAGGAAAATATCTTCTTATTCGGTAATTTGGCAGAGTCGGTGGAAGAATTGAGGCACAAGCACATCTATGGTGGTCATGAGCTCCCCCAATCCCTTCAAAAAGTATTTGCTGCAATTGAAAATGGTACTTTTGGGGCCGCCGACGAATTTAGGCCCTTGATCGATGGCATTAGAAACCATGGAGATCACTACCTCGTGTCTGATGACTTCGATTTATACCTAGCCACCCACGCAAAATTGGAAAAAGTCTATGGCCATCATGGTGGAGATGAAAATGATGATGACCATCTTTTCCGTTGGGTAAGAAAATCTGTTTTGAGTGTTGCCAACATGGGTTTCTTTAGTTCCGATAGATGTATTGATGAATATGCTGAAAATATTTGGGACGTTGAGCCATTGAGCTCTTAATTTGATGAGAAATCTTGCTACGATTTCACTTTATCACAAGCAGTTATTCATCTTTGTTTCTTTACTATATTAAGTATGCCCTGCGCTTTTGTTAAGAGTAATTCTATATGTCAATGATTAGGATTCATAATTATAGAATCTTGTAGTACACGTAGATGCAGGACAAAGTTTAGAAGAGCTCAGATATCACAAAAGTTCCTTGTCTACAGAAATATAGCGTTCTCTTTTTCTCTTAGTATAGCAAGATTCGACTCTTAAAGAGGCTTCGTAAGCAGCGAACTGCTTATAGACTTGTTGGTTGGGTTGTGTGTTTCTAATAGGATTGATTTAGACTAAAATAAGAGGCATGGTGTTTAGATATTTGTTATTAATCCTTATTCATAGCATATTGGCCTTTGCACTTCCAGCCAAGAGGAAAGATGACTTGAAATCTCAGTATAAGGTGAAATCTTTACCAGGTTTACTCCTGAACATCGAGGAGAAGGATCGGCCATTGATGTACTCAGGACAACTTGAAGTCTTTCCTGAAAACAATACACACTATTTTTTCTGGAAATATATTGATACCCACAAGGTGGAGCAGGCGGGGAACAAGACGATATTTTGGCTTAACGGAGGACCTGGCTGCTCATCCATGGATGGGGCGCTTATGGAAGCTGGTCCGTTCAGACTCAACGACCAAGGGGAAGTAATATATAATAGCGGTTCATGGCATAAGGCAGGCGACATTGTCTTCGTAGACCAACCTGCTGGAACGGGGTTCAGTTATGCTGATGAATACGATCATGACTTGGATCAAATAACCAGAGAGTTTTTGCAGTTCATGGCTAAATATTATGAAGTGTTTCCCGAAGATGCATCTAATGACATATATTTCGCTGGTGAAAGTTATGCTGGTCAGTATATTCCGTATATAGCAGATGGGATATTACGCCGTAACAAAAATTTGGCCCCAGGTGAAGCCAGATACAACTTGAAGGGGTTATTGATCGGGAATGGATGGATCGCGCCTAATGAGCAAAGTTTATCCTACTTACCATATTCACTACAAGCAGGGATAATCAAATCAAGTAATGATCAGTGGAATGTAATTTTACACCGCCACGAGGAGTGCCAGAAAATAGTCAGCCAGCGCGAAGGGACAGGTGATGCATTGAAGGATGCCGAAGTAGCATCAAGCGTATGCGAAAGTGTTCTTAATAAAATTTTGGAAGCAACGAAAGATGAACTGGCCGCAAGCGATGAACAATGTTATAATATATATGACTATACTTTGAAAGATTCCTATCCGTCATGCGGAATGAACTGGCCTCCAGACTTAACCAAAATCACCCCCTTTTTAAGGAGAGAAGGGGTCATGGACGACTTGAACTTAGTAAACCATAAAAAATGGAGCGAGTGCTCCGGAACAGTTGGTAGATATTTCAAAGCAAAGAACTCGAAACCTTCTGTTACTTTGCTACCATCCATCTTAGAAGAAATACCAGTCCTTTTATTCAACGGTAATAGGGATATTATATGCAATTACATTGGCACAGAGAATTTCATCAACAAGTTGAATTGGAATGGTGGTGAAGGGTTTTCGAAGGATGCTCCTGCTATGGACTGGATTTACGATGATACCAAGGCTGGTTATGTCAAGTCTGAAAGAAACTTGACATTCGTGAACGTATTCGACGCATCTCACATGGTACCATTCGATAAGCCTGAAGTTTCGAGAAGTTTAATCGACGTATTGCTTGGAAACTTTGATAAGAAAGAATTGGAAAATGAAAGTGACCAAAAGAAAAACGCAATTATCACGTACCCCTTGGGTAAGAGAGTGACCCAAGGTGCCCAGCAAGATAAACCAGACACAGCGTCAACAACCAATGAAGATGAGACAACGCCGCTTGCGGAACCCTCGAAGACCCCGTCTTCCATAGTTTCATCGACATCGGTTCAGGCTAGTGGCGACAAATCACAGCCCGTGTCTACCCGGATAACACGGCTTATTCAGCTTTTGGTAATAATCGTGCTTATATGGGGCGTCTACGTATTATATTCCTCTTACAAAGCTCGTCCTTCTTCCATCATAAAGTCGGGCCCCTCCAATAAGAAGAAGAACGTACAGTGGGCTGACCAACTCAGGCCTTCTGAGGAGAATGAGCACCAAAGTGAACAAGGAATATTGTCTCGGGCTATCAGTAAACTAAAGAGTGGTGATAATCGAAGCACTTACGCTCCTGTGTCAGGTGAAGCTTTCGAAGACATTGAAATGAATGGGGACTTGACAGGCGGTTCCGACCCCGCGAGCAATTTTGTTATTGGAGAAGAGGAGGAAGATGATGACAATAAAAATTCGGCTGAAGCATCAGACCTTAAGTAGACTTTTTTTTACCCTAGATATGCCCCAGATAATGCAATTTTCAATTGTTTTGCACCCATTTTGATGATTCCCGTAAACGAGTGTGTGTATTTACCAAAAACATTTTTTCACTGAAAGTCCCTTTAGTACTGATGGAACCAACTAAGTCAAAGTGTTAAAGGTAGAGCATTTAACTATAGTTTAGGCTGGACTTAGAGAGGTGAAAAGACATAAAAATACGCTCGTGAATTTAGGCGAAATATCTTTGTTGTTGTTTCTATTCACAAAATAAGTATAGTATCATAAAAGGAGAATCATAAGGCATCATAAAAACAGCTGGACACTAAGACCCACATAATGTTCAAGCAATCTATTCGCAAACTAGCCACTGGAGTCAAATCATCGACTGATGCTTCGTCGGTGTTCAATATTGCCACGCCTCCAAAGTATACGTTGGGATCGTTACGTAGCTTCCCGTCGTTGGAGCCACACTCATTTATTCCATTACCCACCCAGTTTTTCGATGTTCCCTTGAGAAGAGACTTTTTGTGGAGTGCCGTTGTATACGAAGCTGACTGCGCCAGAGTAGGCTCGGGAAATGTGATCACCAAGGGAGATAAGCTCTATTCCAATAGAAAGCTTCACCCTCAGAAGGGAACCGGCCGCGCTAGAGCAGGTGACGCCAACTCACCCATGAGATACAATGAGATAAAAGCCCACGGGATTAAGGCGCCTCACGATTGGTCCACCCGATTACCCGCTAAGGTGTACAGCAAGGCATTCCAGACTGCCCTTTCAGACCAGTATCGCAATGGCAAGGTTTTCATAGTAGGTGGCTCCAAGGCCGACGTGGCGTCGGAATTCGACGACGTAGTCGTCGATTTCCTGTCGCCCTACCCGGAGGCAACCAGGCAGTTTGTGGAAGCTCACGATTTGGACCACTTGAACTTGTTGTTCATCACCGACGCCCAGAGGGACAACTTGTTGCATTCGTCGGAGCACATTGGCCGTAAGGCCGATGTACTCATCAAGGAAGCTGTGGAAGTGAGGGACATACTAAAAGCAAACCGCATCTACATCGAAGCTCCCGCATTGCAGTGGCTTGTGGGAAAGCACACCACTGAATAATTCTGTAAATACATATACTAAATATCAATACTAAACACTAATATAACTGCTGCTACAACTCTCCATTGACTTCTCTACCACTCCTCAACCGTATTCCTTTGTGCTTCACATTGGTACTCTCCTACTTTCGTACTATCTAGATGGGCCAAGTGTTGCAAAATAGCAGTCACACTAGGTTCACAGCCCTAACAAATATCACACGACTACCACGCGCTTTTTCGAAAATTTTTCACTTCCCGGTATACACACACCTCTTCCCATTTTGTACGCCGCGAACAGTTACCGTTGGAATTGGGTGCCAGTGAGGATAGTGAAAAATTGAAAAAAATCCTACAAAAAACTAGGTAGTTGAATAGTTTGGTAAATATAGCATAAGAACATCCAATATGTCATTAGTTGTCCAAGAAGAAGGATCCTTCCAACACATCTTACGGTATGTTAAGACTTTGAAGTGGAATATAGACACGGAAGGGGGCAGAAAGAGGATCTAGCGACGAAATACTGCGGACGTAATTAATGGAGTAATTTTACTGTGGATATGGTAAAAAGAGCCAAAATAAAGGATATATGAAGCACATCGGAAGCATATATAAAGTTGAGTGTCCAAATAGAGTTCAAGACCCGAGGTTAGCTTTGGGAGTATAGAAGAGAATTGGAATGTAATGGGGTTTGTCCTTGGTCACTTTGCGTGGACGGAAAATGGGCTTGGGAGAACGTGCGGAAAATGTCTGAAAATGGGTCAAACTCGATAGACTATTTGAACGTATTTGTGAGTTTCGGAAAGCGATTTAAAGTGTTCGATTCAGAGAGTGGAGTGCACTGAACACTGGTACCGATTCAAAGATTATTCAGATGTGAATTGGTGAAATTGGCATAAAAATTGCAGTAGTCGTGATAGCAGATTGTCGAATAAGCCCTGGGTGGAGACCAGAATACTAACAGATTATAGTTTGTTGAACACCAACATCGATGGTAGAATCAAGATCATGTACGCCTTGACCAAGATCAGAGGTGTCGGTCGTCGTTACTCCAACTTGGTCTGTAAGAAGGCTGATGTTGACTTGAAGAAACGTGCTGGTGAGTTGACCCAAGAAGAATTGGAAAGAATTGTCACCATCATGCAAAACCCAACCAACTATAAGATCCCAGCTTGGTTCTTGAACAGACAAAAGGACCAAGTCGACGGTAAGGACTACCACGTTTTAGCTAACAACTTGGAATCTAAATTGAGAGATGACTTGGAAAGATTGAAGAAAATCAGAGCTCACCGTGGTATCAGACACTTCTGGGGCTTAAAGGTCAGAGGTCAACACACCAAGACCACCTCCCGTGGTCGTGTTTAAGTTACTTGGGTATCCAGTCTACTTTTAAAATTGTTATTTTAGGGTTATTTTTTATATACTTCCATGTAATTTAATAATATGTACGTCGAATCATGCTGTAATCAGAACTAAACTGAGCAAAATTGTGGGTACGTTAGCACAAATAAAAACTAGGGTGGAAAGCTAATGCTTGACAAAATCTCTATTCAAATCCCTTGATGGTACTTACGTCTTTATCTATGCAAGGTCTATTTCTGGAAAAGAATAGAAGGAGTCGTCGAGATTCCTAACTGCCCTGGCAACCGAGAAGTACGCTTCTGTTTCGAGAAAAAAACGGTCCGTCGCGAAATATTGGTTCATAAGAACATTAACCTAGCAAAAAAAGCTGCAAAATAGCGCTAGTAAACTATCAAAGCTACAAGGTTTTAAATCTCATGATAGTATATTACTGTACATAGTGTAAATTGATTAATTCCAATTGCCTGCTCTCAAAGAAAGTAAATTTTTGATGCAATCTTTTTCGTTTTCCTTCTTTGGGGGTTTGGAGCCGACAGGGACGTTCACGTTCACTTCACCCAATGGCTTTCTCTTATGGGGCGTAGATGCAGAGTTTAATAAAGTTTGTAAGTCACTTGACCCTTTTACCTGATTTTGGAGCGGTTTGGTAGCATTTTTGTTAGCAGGGGTCGTCTGCGATTCAGCAGATAGCTTTTGGTTGAGTTTGTTGAGCGAGTTTGAAGAGGTTGATTTCGCAGGTATCAACTTGAAGGTCATTGTGCTGGAGGAAGTGGAATTAAGCGAAAGTGGCTGTTTTTTCGTTGTCTCATTAAGCACCAAACTGGGAGAACCTATTGATTCAATCGACGTGTTAGATTCGTCGAATTGAGCAAAGGACGAGTTTGGAGTGCTGGCATTGCTAAACTTGTTGGGCATTGGGGTATTTATGATAGAGCTAGAAGGATGCAGGGTATGAGCAATTGATAAAGGTGTCGTCGACTTGAGCTTTTGCTTCATAGCCAATGACGAGGGGCTCGGAATAAGGGGCTGTGGTTCAGCTTTCTGTGGAATTGGTTTCATTGGCGTGGATGCATTCAACGTGGTGGCCATGGAAGGTAACTCTGTGATTTCTTTTTCGTTGTTAGAATGTTTTCTGAGCGACTGCCTCTTATTCTGGAACCATATCTGTACCGCCTTTTCGGTCATGGATACTTTGTCTGCTATTTCAATACGTCTCATCTTGTTGGGGGTCTGGCCTATTTCGAATTCATGATTCAAAATAGACAATTCGTTGGGTGATGTTCTTCTTCTTTTCCTTCTGGCCAATGGAGCATTGTCAATCGAAGGTTCTTGCGATGGAAATGTGATGGGGGAATGACTGATGAATGCGTATGATTTGCTCTCGCTGGTTGGAGATGGTTTTTTGGCTTTGGAAATAGAACTGGCCGAGGAAATGCTATTGTCGTTGTCACTGGTATCAAAGCTGGAGTTTGGGTTGGTATTTATTGGTGCGGGCATTGAGTGGGCCCTCTTAGAAGGTGTTTGCATGGGGTGATTTTGGGCTGGGTGACGAAATTGTTGCAGCTGAGGAAAATGACTGAATCCAATGCTATTCTTGGGTTGCCCGTGTTTACTGAAAGGTGTTGCAAACGTATCGAGCGAAGGTAAAGATTGCAGATTGGAGTACCCTGCATCATCACCATGGGCCAAAATCGACGACAACGGTGGAAGACTGGTTCTGCTGGTACCGTGTGTCTGTGGTGTTGGTGGTAAGCTTGGCCTCTTTGGCGTTTGCAAGTGTATAGAAATGGAAGACATGACAGCAAAAAAAATTAAAATGGCCGTTTGGGGCTTCTCAATTTAAGAACCTACTATGAACACATATATATATATATATCTGTCCATTCGTGTTTGATAAATCACGGTAAACAATTTAAATGCAAGTTATGTACCTTGAAAAGTAAAAACAACATACGTGGAACAGTGTAAGTAAAAATTACTCGGAATCCCCTATGTAATTATTCGAATCGAGTAATTTGCATTCTATACCGTGGCTTCGTTCATTCCGGCGTATCGTGAATTGTATATTGTATCTACGCGTTTCATTCTTGTTGGCATGCAACCTGCAATTTTTCATGCCGACGTTGATGCTTGTCAAAACAAACAACGCTAATTAACCATCGTTTCTGGGTTTATGTTAATTCTATTGTTCCACAGCCTGGTGCAATTCGCTTTTTCGCGTTTTACTATATGCTGCAATTGCTGCAAAACACGTAAATAGACGAAATCGCGAACCATCATAGCATTTCTCCATTAGGCAAATGAGCTACCATTACAGACACTGCTTATGCAAAGCATATAATTTGGTTTACATATGGCAACGTCTCAAGAGCAAAAAATTCCCTAGTTTGTAAGCATTGCCAATAGGGGTAGCGCCAATTTTTACAATAGTTCCTAGTAATAGCGAGCGATTCTGGGATAAATTTTTGCGCACAGGTTGGCGTAGCATTGCTTAGGTCTGGTGTATGTTAGTAGCTTATAGCCCATAGTTCACAGCCATAGCTTACTCGTTATTCTCACAAATGAGGTAAAGAGTGAAAATGGCAAAGAAATACAGCGAAAGAGGAAATAATGTCAAACTTTATTATGCGTCCTTGTTATAAGCTTGGACAGGTAAAAAGACAGATGCGGACCAAATGGAGGAACTACGACCGAAAAGACACAAAACAGGAAACCGAACAAAGTGACACAAGATCACAGTCTGGTGTATGGATCCTTCAATATCAAGATGTTGTTTCCCAAAGAACCAGTTTGCAGGTTGGCGCCGGGGCTGGTCGCGCACGTGCTTTCAGTTTTATCACATCTCCTACGGTACTTAATGCAGTGGTGAAGACCCTTTCATTCTCATACGGAGGTAGATTTTGACAAGTGTGACGGAGATGGACGAGAAGAGCGAGGCCACATGGAACCGTAGGGGTAGGAGATGGCTTTTGGGCCGAGGAGTTGCGCTATTGATTACAGTAGGGGCCATTGTCGGCTTAACGATACGGTTTGGTACCGGAGGTGGGGCAAGCTGGCTTTTACAGAATGGTCCGATAATGTCGGTTGAAATGGTACCATTGAGCATAGAGGAGTTGAAGGAGGTTGAGGGCCTTGGATTGACGCCCAAAGACCGTTTGAGGGTTGTCAATGGCGAAGAGGAGAAGTTCTTGCACGGAAGATTTCTTCACATCACCGATATTCACCCGGATCCTTATTATAAGGCAGGCTCGATGCCGGAAGAGAGCTGCCATACAGGTAAGGGGAATGCGGGTAAATATGGGGATGCTGTTCTAGGGTGCGATAGTCCTATGGTCTTGATGGAGGATACGCTTAAATGGGTGCAAGAAAACTTGAAGGATAAAATTGATTTCGTGGTGTGGACGGGAGATAATGTTAGGCACGATAATGATAGAAGGTATCCCAGAACGGAACAGGCCATTTTCGATTTGAACGAAGAGGTCAGCGAGTTGATGTATAAGACATTTAAACTGGACCACACTAATAATGGGGAACACGAACTGCTTCAGGTACCTCTCGTACCTTCTCTCGGTAACAACGACGTCTTTCCACATAATCTTTTTTCGCCGGGACCGACATTACAAACTAGAGAGTTGTTTAGAATATGGCACCGGTTCATCCCACTGTCACAATTGCATACTTTCAACAGAGGCGTTTACTTCTTCCAGGAGATAATTCCCAACCAATTGGCAGTACTCTCGATTAATACGTTGTACCTTTTCCAATCGAACCCGTTGGTGGACAATTGTGATAAGAGAAAGCAACCCGGGTATAAGTTGTTCGAATGGTTGGGATATGCATTGAAAGAGATGAGAGCAAGAGATATGAAAGTTTGGCTTACGGGACATGTGCCTCCAAATGAGAAGAACTATGATATCTCGTGTTTACGAAAGTATATCGTTTGGACATATGAATATAGAGACGTGATCATTGGAGGATTATTTGGGCACATGAACTTAGATCATTTTATCCCCTTAGACTCAGTCGCTGCGTACAAATCTATCGAGAAGAAATTCGGACGACTAGGGTTCGAGTCTAGATTAGAGAAGAGTGAGTTTCTTTTCGACTCAAATTCTCCACTGAATGAAGACGATACTGAAGACGAGGATAAATCACTAGAAGACCTATATGATACGTTTGAGAGCCCCATAATGAAAGATGACTTCGATCAACCAGTACGATTTGCCAACATGGATGATATTCGTGTGCAAGCAGGCAGCCCCAATGGAAAAGTTGGCTACATGGAGAATTTGCGAGCAAATCTATACGCAGCTGTAAAGGGGAAAAAGAAAAGTGGTGCATTCTCAGAAAGGTACGCAATAGCCAACGTTGCAGCAAGCGTAGTGCCGACATTCAATCCGGGGTTACGGGTATGGGAGTACAACATAACTGGCGTCGCGGACGCTCTAGCTAAACCGCAGTCTCGGTTCGCTCCCTGGGATGAATTTTTCCAGGGAGTAGATAATCTTTTAAATGTCAACGAACCCCATGACTACGATGACGAGAGTATCACGATAAAACAGCAAATGGAGCTCTTCAAGCGCGACAAGACGTTTCCACCCAAAAAACCGAAGTCAAAGCCTTTGGGACCGGGATATGTATCTCAGACGTTCACGCCCGAACGCTACGTCCAGTATTACGCAGACCTCGCCACTATCAATAAGGGTGAAAAAGATTTCAAATACGAGGTGGAATACAGCACCGACAAAACCTACAAAATGGATGCTCTCACAACCAACGATTGGATCTCCTTTGCAAGAAAGCTAGGCAAACCAGTTAAAGATAACAAAAGGACGTCCCAAAACCGTAAGAAAAGTAGTAAAGGACTGAAGCGAAAAGATAAAAGGCTCGAAAAATTGTGGAAAAGTTATTTAAAGAACGCTTTTGTTAGCTCCGGCTACGAGGACTTGAATATGGGTTGAGCTGCCCTTGTAGTATATAAATGGTAGACTTATTATCATTCGTATGTAAGGCACGTTAATGTATCTAGGGTTAGGGCTAGTAATAAAAATGACACAAAAGTAAGTGACACAAAATTCGTTCAAAATTTTCGTTCAGTCTCTGCAGTAGGTGAAAAATTTATGGATGAAGTTAACGATTTTCAGTCTTTTCTTCTCTATCAGATATTGGGACCATTAAATACTCCTATCGTCAATAACTAGAATAAAAAGTCGAAATGGGTGGTGCTCGTGATAAGAAAGTTGAATACTTCAGCAAATTAAGACAATTATTGGAAGACTACAGCTCTATCTTTATTGTCGGTGTCGACAATGTTTCGTCGCAACAAATGCACGAAATCAGAAAGGCATTGCGTGGTGAAGCTACCGTCTTGATGGGTAAGAACACCATGGTTAGAAGAGCTGTCAGAGGCTTCTTGTCTGAATTGCCAGAATACGAGAAGTTGTTGCCTTTCGTCAAGGGTAACGTTGGTTTCATTTTCACTAACGGTGACTTGAAGGCTGTTAGAGACACCATTGTTTCTAACGTTGTTGCTGCTCCAGCCAAGGCTGGTGCCATTGCACCAAAGGATGTCTTCATTCCTGCTGGTAACACTGGTATGGAACCAGGTAAGACTTCTTTCTTCCAAGCCTTAGGTGTTCCAACCAAGATTGCCAGAGGTACCATTGAAATTGTTTCCGATGTCAAGGTTGTCTCTACCGACACCAGAGTTGGTCCTTCCGAAGCTACTTTGTTGAATATGTTGAACATCTCTCCATTCACCTACGGTATGAGTGTTGTTCAAGTTTACGACAAGGGTCAAGTCTTCCCAGCTTCCATTTTGGATATCACTGATGAAGAGTTGGTTGGTCACTTTGTCTCTGCTGTGAACACCATTGCCTCCATCTCCTTGGCTGTTGGTTACCCAACTATCCCATCTGTTGGTCACTCCGTTGTCAACCACTACAAGAACGTCTTGGCTTTGTCTATTGCTACTGACTACACTTTCGAAGGTTCCGAATCTATCAAAGACAGATTAGCTAACCCTGAGGCTTACGCTGCTGCCGCTCCAGCTGCTGGTGCTGCTTCTGCTGCCGCTGAGGAAGCTCCAGCTGCTGAAGAAGAAGAAGAAGAATCTGACGGTGACATGGGTATGGGTTTATTCGATTAAACTTGTTAGCAAGTAACGATTTGTAGCGTTTGTTATATATATATCCTATAAAGGTTAACGTATTCTTCATTATATTATTAATGGTGTAGAGTTTTTTCAGAAAGCAAAGGCTTAATTCTGTGACCCACGTAAAACCACAGACGAAAACTGCACTTAAATCGTTGGCTGCACTTATGCTAGGGACTATATATGGGGTTAATAGAGTATGGATCAAAACCTGTTGGAAGTGAATACATTCGATAGTACAGCATATCCATCTTTCAATACAATCAGAGCTTTGCAAGCAACCCTGCGAGAGAAGGAATTGTCCATCATATTAGCGAAAATTAATTTTGCAATCGATAATCTGCCTTACACACCAGGTGCAATACCAGTTCATGATTTGATTGATTTAATAGGCCGAACGCAAGATATAGTTGAGCACGAGGCTTCTTTGACTACTGAAGCTTCGAATTTTTTTCAAACTAGAGTACCAAGAATTGTGAAAGACGTTATCATTGAATCAGCTTTTTCTAGCTCCAAAAATAATACTTACTTCCTTCCAGACAACCACAGCACCATCAAAATCTGTGAGCTTGTTCAATTAGTGTTCCTGTTGCAAGAGTATTTTGGAGCTCATAGTAACGCGCCTTACGTTCCCGATGGAATAGTTACTCTGTTGATCAAAAAACTAAAATATAGTCAAATAGAGTTAAATCAATATATTGAAAAAAAGGACTATACCAAACATGTCGATACTAGTGCTGCAATTGCAAAAGGAAACCTTCCAGCCGAGAAACGGTTCAATAATTTGCAGCTATCAAAAGAACAATTTGATTATTTTCAGCTTAAATACATTTTAGTTGATCGTCTCACAAAGATAGTGGAAGACAATTGCAGCCCAAATATTGCCATATTCAATTGTTTTCTTGACTTGGCTAAGAATGACGCTATAGTTAGCAAGGCAACGTTTTGCGTTGATTTGAACATCTTGGTTGGTCGTTTGACGAATATTCTAGAGCAAAAAGAGAGAAGCGATGATTTCTGTGAATCTGAGCTTATGAGGATAAAAGACTGTTTGAGGCTTACAATTATCAGAATACGTTCCTTCCAAAATAAAGATGAAGATGCAAGCGAGATGTTGTCTGAGTTGATTGTTCTGTACAGCTCAGCGTTTCAAGATAAGTTTGAACCAAGCATAAAAAAAACGCTTATTTCAAATAATTCGTCCAAAAAGACGGTGGTCAAGTCTCCCGTTACGGAACATCATCTCGAGAGGCATAATTACAAATTTCATTTAGCTAAAAGTCTCAAGGAGCCAGACTGGGTAAAGAACTTTTACGAGCATAATGGGAAACCAGAAGCTCAGGACGTTGAAAAGGTTATTCAAGATGAAATATCATTTGAGGAAAATTCACCTCTTTCGGCCGAAGTGGATGCACCGAGGCAACGATTTCGAGACAAGCTCAAAGAAATCATACCAATTTCGCTTCCAGCACCAAAGAAACCGAGGCAACTACAGAAGGCTCAATGCAATAAATGCAGATTCATTCCCTGGCATTATCTATACCACAAAACTGGACCACGACCTTATATTGAGTAGCCAAGCATTATATATACAGTAGAAATCTTCATGTTCGAAAGCTTTGTAATAATCTCTCCCACCATGACACGAGAATTAGTTTGACTTCTAGAAACAGGCGCCCTCATCTCCCAGGACGGCTTTAATCTCTGGGCCTTATGTATTGCTGTGGTTCTTCATAAATAGTCTTAATTTCGTTTATGATAGGTTTTTCAACGTGTTGGGTTAATTTATGAGGGCCTGGCCATTGGTCTGGTAATAAGCCGGCCTTCTTGAACAAAAAGCTAACCCGATCAGACACATCTGCACCCACCCCAAGCCAGTACTTGGACCTATCGAAATCCAACTCAATATTCTTGTATGGCTTAACCTTCTGCATCTCTTCTTCTGGCGTCAAAGGTAATGGCACTGGATTATAGGTTCCGAGCACTTCGATTGGTAAACTATCTCTCGCTGACCTTTTATTGGCAACGACAATGTTATACAATGGCTGATTTTTCCTGCCAAATCGGGCCAACCTGATTTTTATAGGGGTACTCTTCAAGGACATTTTCTTGCTTTTATTACTGGTTTACGTTGGAATGATCTTCCTTTAACTTCAGTATACTGTAGTAATATAAAATTTGTCTAAAAACCATATCACGTGATTCGTGTTGGAAGAGATTTTCAAAGACGACTTATATGATAACTTATGCATTGACTATATGGATATACAAATGATTTGGCGGAAGGCATTCAGAGCTTCTTTCTTGCCTTAAACTTTTGCTTTGGTTTAGTGACTTTAGCGTTTTTCGAAAACTTACCTGGTGCTTTCCTTGACGATTTAGATGTAGACTCTTCCTCATCATCAGACCAATCATCGTCGTTCTTGGTCTTCTTGAACTTCAATTTATTCTTTTGGCCTCTGACAGGAGCCTGCTTAACAGCATCCAAATAGGCATCGATGCCTGAGCCCTTAGAAGCCAAAGGATCGTCATCTTCATTTTCGTTAAAAACGAGCTTTCCGTTTTTGGTTTTAACGTCAGATGATTGCACATCCTTCTTGGTGAACTTCTTTGGCTTAGAGGAGGATATATGGGCAAGAGTTTGACGATCCAACAAATTGAGCGGTTCATCGCCCTTCTCCAAAATGAACTTGTCGGCCTTCTTCCTATTGACTGGTTGTTCGTCGCCACATTCATCCTCGCTACCCGACTCAGAGTCATAGAGTGCTTCCTCGTAGGCAGAAACAAACTTTTTGTCGCCAGAGGATTGTTTGTCATCGGATGGACTTGCTTCTTGCTTTCTCTTCGCTCTGTCCCTAGTTTTCCTGATATTAGCGACTAGTTTTTTGTCCTCCTCTGGAATGGCTTGTTCGACTTCCTCAACGCCGAACTTTCTGACCAACCTTTCCAAAATATGCTTTACCTTAGATTTGAAATGACCCTTGTGCTCATGCGACCATCTCATCAACTTGGTTAATAACTCGTTCAAGTTAGATCTTACCAAGTCTTCTGGCAAAGACAAGACTTCGACTTTAACAAAACCGATGGCCGACTTGGCAATTTCCCTAGAATTGTGCGTCAAAAATAACTCAACTGTAGATGCAATTTCCAACAACGTCTCCGTTGGCAATTGGTCTTTGAATTCAAAAACCAAACAAGATACTGCAGTTATCGTAGCAGATATCATATGCGGACTCTGCGCAGCCAAACCGGCACTCACCATTGTGAAATACTCGGTGATGGATGCCTCAGTTGCTGGAGCCTCGCCATCAAAACCGGGAACTTTAGAGTTATCGACAATGCCACCATTACTCATTCTGTGCCCCATTTTAATCAAAATTTGATAAGACAAGCTACGTGTTTTCTCGTTAGTGTCTTTGGTCGACATGATAATCTCTTGCAAGATTGCAGGTATGAAATGTAAATCAGTTTGAGGCAACAAATCCAAAACGAGATAAATTGCAGCTAATCGTGATGCTCTTGCAGCTTTTTGAGTAATCTCATTGGTATTAATGAGCACAGATTCAATATCACCAATAAACTTAGCTATTGACTCTCTTCCTTTATCTGTGTCAGCTAATTTGTTGATAATTCTGTAAGACCTTTTTTGCAATAAGGTATTATTTTCCAAGGCAACAGTAGTCGAAAAAATACTAAATAAAGCATTATGAGCTGACTCCGGGACAAAACCAGACATGGCGACAATTAAGTCCATCATAGTTGAACTAAGCTTGGGACCTTCATTCTTCGTTTGACTTGAGGCAGAAGCAGATTTCGCTTCTTCATCCATACTGTTCTTTAGCAAGCCACAAACCTTGTTGAACGTAGACTCCAAATCTCCTTTCGGAATGATTTGCAAGTATGTGTCAATTGTGTCCAAAATGAAACTTCTTGACTCGGGAACAGTGGACGTAAAAACATTGAAGAGAACCGACAATATATTGGAAGATTTGGAAGCTAAATATTCGACATTAGCCCTAGACTCTGAAAGGGGGAGTTCTTCTTGCATCAAAAGATCTTCCGCTAAAGCTCCCTCACTATACGCAACATTTGATTCAACCAATAATCTCAATGCATGACATATGGAAGTTCTCAATTCCACTTTAGCATACATCAAGTCAGACAAGGTCGCAGCAAACGAGTCGTCAAAACTTGTTCTTAAATCTTTGGGCAAATCGCAGAAATGTGGTAACAAAGACCAGATTTGGTCGCAAATAGTTTCGAATATTTTGATATGCATTGACTCCTTGTTAGTTGCTTCGCTGATCTTCGTTTCAAAGAAATCAATTAACGGTAAAATCTCCTTCTTATAAAATCCAAGATTCGTAAAACGAACATTATCTCTTAAAAGTGGTAATAACCAAGCTCTACCAGCCCCATTACCCTTTAAATTTAAAGGTAAAACGCCCAAAACAACATCAGGCCCCATCGTTGAAATCGAAGCAGATATCACGTCTTCAGCTTCCTTATTATGAGGGAAAGAATCGGTTTCATTAGTACGCCATTCACCAACAACTTCTAAAATGTCCAAGAAGTCTGGATTGCAACGGGTACGGAATTTTAAAATTGCAGCAGTAATAAACTCTAAAATCTCTTTGGTAGCGTGTTGATATTTAATCGACAACAACTCTTTTTCGATATAATTGGCAACGAAAGATACTGTGTCATCAATAAGTTGATACGTTTCAGCTGAAATGTCATTGCTTTCGGAAGGCTGAAGTAAAAAGTTTTCAGGAATTGTTTCCGATATAATAGCTATCAAACATTGGGAAGCAGAAGTAAAAATGTCACTAGAGTCCGAAGATAAGAACTGCGAAACGATAGGCACAATTGTTGAAAGTCTTCTTACGCACGTCTCTGGAGATAACGCTGAAAATCTTTCAAGCGCCTTAGCAACAACAGCTAGCCAAGAAGCAGCCAAATGTGCATCATTGATGGATGGCTTCAAATCGAAGATAATATCCAAAACATTCGTAAACTTTTCAACATCGATAATATTTGACATCGAACTAAATAAACCCTCAAAAGCCGAGAACGCGGAGGAGACCAAGAACTGGTCAGATGTTTTAGATATTTCGAGTAGTATATCGCACAACGGTTCGATTTGGGCAGACGGCCATGAATTAGCAGATGTGATGGATGTGATCAACTGTAATGCATGGATTATCTGTGAATTTTGCTCTTTGTCAGCATTTTTCTTGTGGCCTCTAGAACGAGTCTCTACTAAGGAGACTAGCTTTTTCAAAGCTAAATCTCCGCACAATGGAGCAGCGACGTGAATAGGCGAAGGGGATGGAGGGGGATTAATCAAAAGTTTATGAACAGCCTCCTGTGATCTTCGCCTCACCTTTGGTCTGGGATCAAACGATAACTCTAGTAATCCTATTAAAGCCCTCCTTGGAGAAATATTTCCAGATGACATCCACTGCTGGTGGTCTTGAGCCAACAATAAACTCTCCAATGCACCTATAGTCGATCTCACAAGGGGCGCATCGGCTTCTGGGTTGGTGAGTGGAGGAGCCAACTTGGTTAAGATCTCCCCGAATTTTGCTTTCAATAATGGCCTCGGAGTGAATGGAAAAACAATGTCCAAAAAATAAGCTGTGGTTGTAGCCAAACCATTATCAACTATAGTATCACCCTTCACTGACTGATCCAATAAAGACAAGAATGATACGAAGTACGCAACAGGCGTCTTCTCATTCTTCTGTTCCTCTATATTTTCTTCAACTGCAGACAATATTATTGCCAAATTCTTCTGATTCTCTAATTTAGAGTTAATTTGCAGTCTGATTTTTGACAACTTGTCTTCCATGACAAAGACATCAGCAGAGAGCCCACCATCTGGGTTATTATCGGCCATTATTACTCTCGACTGTCGTTAATCTATAAAGTCTATATTCTCTAACAATTTTTTTTTCAGTTTTCTGATGAGGTCTGATTCACGTGAGCACCATCAAGGCACCCGTCTAAGCACCCAATTGTAAATTGTCTAGTAAAGCGTCGATAAGCTGAATATCTTGCTCATACCTGAACAAAGCATTCTTGAATAACTTCGTATCTTCAGCTTCATAGTTGGGATCGTCTCCCCTGAAGTGCGCTGCAATTGGTTCGAAATCGGTAAATTCATCGTTTACGGCGTATTTCTTAGACAAATAGTAACGCACATCGTCCACTAGCTCGATTGTATCTGTATCCTGTCTCTCCTGAATCCTGGAGGCACTTTCACGAATAAGGTTGCAGAACTTGTCCCTCTGAAGCTCGTCCGCGTAGATCATTTTCAAGTTGTAGGCGATCATTTTTGTTATATGCTGTTCCAACTTGTCGCTTCTCGTTTGCCACGACACCCTAATCAAGTCGTAGGCATCGTAACCAAGGGATTCCTCCAAGGCCAAAAATTCATCGTACTTTAGTTTTGCAAAATTCGATGCAACGTGAACAGCGCACATGGTCTTGAGTCTTTCCAAGAATAGCTCGTCAGCAGCAAACAAAAGATCGACTGTGATAGCTAGGGATATATGCGGGACATCATCGTGGTATAAAAACGAGAGAATAATTTTGGCCACTTCGCATTTCGACGTACTGGATGAAACTTGTATTACTGGAATATGGCGGGACGTCATGTATGGCCTATCTATCACACTTGCGTTTAAAGTCCGTTCCTGGTCCTTAAAAACAGGGGCTCTTTCTTGAGATGAAAGAAAGATATCAGAACTAAACATCGTTTCAAAATACTCCGAACGAGCCAATATAGCCTTATGCACCGGAAAGTAAACCATTGATTCAGTCTCGTCGTCTACCACCGAAAGTATTGTATCAGGTATAGCAACCGATTCCAAAAGTTTCTGTTTCTGCTTTTCGTCAATGTAATTCTCTGACTCAATATCTTCAAAATCTATGTCGCCCGTTAGCTCGAGCTTTGACACCTCGCGATTATCTATAATACTCTTCGATAAAAACGCATCCATATCCTTTCTTGCTTTTTCTACAAACATAAATGATGCTTCATGTCTAATCCTCGATTTGGCCCTCTTGTCTTCGGTGCCACTTATCATTTCTATGCTCTTCAATAAATCGTTCAACTTCAATTTAGAGGCAAACTTGATTAGCTGATCGCGAGTATTCTCCTGATCTATAGGAAGATTGTCGGTCCTTAGGTATACATAATCCACTATTATTCTGAATACGGCCGGGTCTGTAGTTGTTGGCATTTCAATCACCGACTTTGTATGCCACGATCCACCTTTTTTCAACTTGTTACAGAAATAGGGACTCCTCGCTGCCAAAATGAATCTATTCAACTTGAATACTTGCAAATCTCTCGCAAGTGGGCCATGCACCTGAGGAAACCAAAAAGCGATATCGCTGGTAGGAATTCGATTTAGGGGGCTCAACAACGACGTGATGTGACTGGCGAATGGTTGAGACATGTCCACCTTTTTTGAAATATCAAAACTAATCAACAAATCCCGGATGGTGTCGTTCAATGCACCATAGATGCACCGGGCTCCTTGAAATGTATCTCTATCACATACCGCTCCTCGTGATAAAAGAAGCTCCACTATCTTGGTATGCCCGCAAAGCGACGCCAAAATTAATGGCGAATAATCCCATTCGTCAACCTGATTGACATTCAACTCAGGCGTCGAAAGCAACGAATCCACCGTATCTATGTCTCCGGTACGACATGCCATGCACAAGCCTTGGAACACGCTCGACCTGGCCTCAACTGGTTCGCTTGTTCGTGGTGGCGTTTCCGCTTGGTTAACTGCCGACGGCATATGATCATAATTCATCGGAAAACTTATACCCGCCAGTTCATCAGGTTCACCGTTCAGCGGTATTGGTAGCGTTCCTGACATATTAATTGGCAGCTATAGGGTTATCGATCAAAAGCCCAAATCACCAAATTGTAATTTATTCGCAATTTGATTGAGAGCGCCATCGCTAACTTATTGCCCATCGGCTACTGCCGTTAATGCCATATCATACCTAACTACGCTACTGGGCCTATCTGAGAGATTATGGGCTGTCATTTTGACATGCTTTCTTCTTGGTATCTTTTTCAGCACATTTCAGTCTCATAAGATTGCGAGAATGACTGTAGCTAGGCTTGCATGCCTCTTCTCGTTCATCACTTCCATCAGGCCTCGTAACTCATTTCGAAGGGTCATTGAAATGGCTTTCAAGGATGTAAGCTGCTATGATGAATTTGTCTCTAGAAGTTGGCTCATTCTTCGAAGAAAATATTGGGTGCAAGTTGTGAACCACAAACTCATACAAAAGGTTGCAGCAAGAAGTCAGAAGTCCAAATCCCCACAACTTTGGGAGTCATTCAACTAACAATGCTCTTCAATATTCGAGCCATCCAAGAGAAGCAGAAATACAAGAGACGTGTTGAAGACATGTCTTTTGAAAACGATCCCATGAGTAGATGGCATTCGATGCCGTCTTTAAGGCGAGAGAACGGGAAGAGTGACACAGAGAGAAGGACCATATTTAATAGTGGGAAAAGAAGCCAAGAGACCGTAAATTTATCTGCCACGCCAACTTTCGTGCAGTTGGGTGCAGCAAACACTGTGAAGAGAGAGCGAAGCCTCAGATCCTTTATAAATTGCATTTTGAAAAAAAGGTCTGATGCTCCTATACAAGCGGAGTGTGTAAACGAAGCCAAATGTATCCCGACCCCATATTATACTCAGCAAGATGGAGACTGTATTAATACTGTCTCGTCTATCCAAACGTTTCCATGGCTGTATAGTTGGTGCAGTGATATGGAAAACTACGAGGATTCAGAAGACTCGCCTGTAATTTTCGACATGTCTCTGACACAGACACTGGAATCAGATGTCAGTAGCTTGGTCAATGTCTTGAATATCTTAAAATTTGTTGAACCCGATAAAGAAGATATCGTAGATCAAGAAAAAAATAGCTCGAGTCAGGAATACAGGAGTCCATTTTCGAACAACCATTTCAAGTTCAAATCATGCAGGCAAGCAAGAAAACACTCCAGACAGCTACAATCACCTGCGAATAATCAGAACAGGCCTCCAAATCGGAAGGCATACGATGAAGAGTTTGATGATTTGTCCTTGGAGTTTTTACGATGCTTTAAAGCGAGGCTTAAAGAGATAAAGAAAGAAAATCTCAGAGGTACTACCAACAAGAAGCCGGCCAATATTGGGAATCGATTTAGTAGAGTTTTCAATTATTGTTTTCTGACCAAATGATAAGCCATGTTAGGTAAGGTCGAATCTGAATAATCCCATCGTGGTAACTTGTAGTATGTGTAAACGTTCATTAATTATTAATTAGAAATCCACGAGACATTCATAAGATAACTTACTATAACACACAATAAATATAAAACAAACATTAAACTATTGTTCCACCGAAATTGGAGATCATTTGTCGTAAGAGTTGACAAAATACTTGAAAAGCTTTTGCTTGAACTTGCTTCCCTTCTTTGCGGACTTTTTACTACCATTATCAATGACCACAGGAGGCTCGACTTGGAGTACGTTATTACGTTCAAAAGATGACCTTGGCTCATTCCCTGCTCCAGAGTCTTCGCCGTTCGCCTCATGTGCTATGTCTTCGGATAAGTGGGCTTCGTCGGCACTTTCTTCGTGCACATTACCCAAATCATCGGTCACTGTAGCTGGTTGAGTAGCGGTCGAAGCAGCTGCTCGAGAGAGATTTTCGTCACCCTGAGCTTCTTTGACCGTTCTTCGGTCAACAGGAGGAGTCTCCAAGTGACGATTTGCGGCAAAAGCAGCCGCACGAGGCACGTCTTCAAGAGTAGTATTCCCATGTGTAGCATCATTTTCATCCGAAACAGGACGGTAATGATTCACATTCGCAGCAGCAGCAGCAGCAGAAGCAGGAGGAGTAGAAATGTCCTTCCTTTTGAATTTGGAGGCTTCGCCTTTGTAGATCGAAGGGTCTAAGGAATGAGTTGCAGCGAGTTTATCACTATTGTTAGTATTAGCCACGTAAGGTTGTTGTTTGAAAGGTTCATCAGAAGGTTCACCAGGCGCACTAAGATATACAGCCTCGGAATCATTATTGCGTACCGATTCTCCTTGGAAAATACTCTCGGCATTCGAGTTTTCCTTGAGATCCTGCTTCATGCCCGAAGTGGGAGATGCTTGCCCAAAAGTACCAATATTAGGCGCCTCACTTATTTTGTCTACTTGCGACAGCTCTTCCGAGTGATCCGTAAGATTCTCTTCGAAATTACTTATGCCCTCTGTATCAACGTATTCCTCGGTATCTTCGGCTGGAAGACTATCGAAGCCTGAGAGTCGCTTTGACAGGCTCTCCAAACTCGTGGCATCCGACATGATATCGTTCAAAACTGGAACCGCTATTGGGCTTAAGACCTTACCTTTGCGCTTTTCCTTGAGATCATTAGACGTGATAGATGATCGTTCCTTGATTTCATTCAACGTTGAATCTGCCTGATCAGGCTCCTCAAGATTGATTTCACTTGTATTTTGGTTGAACATAGGACCAGGTTCATCCTCGTGCTTGACTATCGCTTTGAGTATAGACGAATCGACTTCGGGCATCGATCCAGGCATATCCTGAGTCACCACATTATCATCTTCTTCTATGTTGTCAAGATTTCCTTGAACTTGAGAAGAGCTTACTGGTGGATTCAGAAGTGGATGAACAGCCTCTTGAACAGGTCTTTGCACAAAATTTTCAATAGGCTCTTGTACAGGCTCTTGCACAGGCTCTTGCACAGGCTCTTGCACAGGCTCTTGCACAGGCTCTTGCACAGGCTCTTGCACAGGCTCTTGCACAGGCTCTTGCACAGGCTCTTGTATAGACCCCTGCGGTATAGCTTCTATGTTAGTTTCATCCTGGCGTTGGTTTTGATGAGGAGGGCTACCTGATAAAGAGTCGAGAGGCTCACGAGCGTCCGCATTCCCGCCAGCCCTATGGCCTCCCGAGCGCGCGACAAGCACGGAAAAAGTTCCACCATTCGTAGTGCTCTGAGATGAAAGAGCATCCATCTGTCTGCCGTAACCATTGCTACTACTTTGATTCGGTAAATGTTCGTTCTCGCCGGCGCCTATTGTTGGACCATTGGCGGCCAGTATTTGCTCCAAGCCTTTATTGTTAGAAGGCAATCTTTCATAAATACCATCGATACCCAACCCATTGATCAGCAGCGTGTTGCCAGTGTGGCCAGTCATTGCATTTTCATCGTGCGAAATAGGGGTAGCGATTGCCTCATCAGAATTCACTGAGGAGTTTTCCTCATGTCCTTCATTCTCAGTCCTCGTTGGTCCAGAATCTCCATCATTATTGGAATGTTTTTTTCTCCCAAAAAGCGAGGTAAATCTACCCTGTTTCTTGTGAGACTTTTTCTGCTCCTTTTCAGCCGCTTTGGCAGTATCAGATTCCGAATTTTCTTGTACTTTAGACCTGGCTTTCTGTTCTTTCAATTCAGTCTGCAACTTCTTCTTTTCTTCTTTTGCCCTTTCCTTTCGGGTAGTTGGTTTGGCGTCAAGTTTGTCTCGCAAAGAAAGACCAACAAAATCCTTATGATGATTTTGATATTTGTAATCGTCAGTAATACCTTGTTGATGAGCTTCCTCCAATTTTTTTTCTCTTTTACTTTTATTGTCGAGTAACTGAGGGAAGTTTGATGTTAGCGACATTGTTCTCTTACCGTTTTCCTTTGGTGAGGTTTCGGTAGTTTCCTGATTTCTATTTCCGTAAACTCGTTCCATAGCGACTTGCATAGCTTTATTATAGATGTCCTGATCAGAGTTTTTAGTATTCAGAGGTTCCTCCTCTTCCTCCTCGTCGTATGTAGAATAAATTGGAATTGTTTCATGCTTCTCAACAAACTTGATTGAGTTAGGGACAGAAGTGCCTGACCTTTCTGATAAGACATCGTCATGCCTAGATGCAGGAGAAAGCACTGGCGATTGTAACCCTTGTTTAGCGAACTTGCTCGACTTTTGGCCTCTTGGTGACGTGGGCACTTGTGGGCTCTTGAACTGAGGCGATTTATTCGCGGCCTTTCCACTCAAACTATTATACGGGTGACGGTAATTTTCTTGATCATAATTAGATGCGTCTGAGCGAATGTCGTCCCCTGGTTCGATGTAACCATCTCCATCATTGGCGCCCTCTTGAGTCTTAAACTTCTTCTTCAATATCGATTTCAATGGCTTTGACGAATCGTTGCTGAGCAAAGACCTATCTGAGGGCTCGTTAGGATAGCTTTGCGAGGGGCTCTCTAACTCTTCTTGATTGGGATGGCCTTGAAATCCAGGATTCAACCTCAACTTTTGCTCTGGCAGCCGTTCGCTGTGTCTCATGTCGCGGCTATGGTGGTGCGAATCAAGACGGCTATTATCAAGCTCATAATTGTAATCAAAGTCCCGCAAGTCTTCATCAATCTTCGAAAGGTTATAGCCTGCAGACCCGCCATTGGAAAGCAACGAATTGTGCTTCCCAGTATTGCTCGCGGCGGTATTTTTCAATCCCGATGGCTGCGAACTCAAGGAATTGGCTCTTGAATTATTGCGCGAGATGTTTTTGGTGGTGGTATTAATAATAGTGGACCCATCCGCTAGTGTCTTGATTGTCTCAATCGTAATAGACAGGGTTCTTCCCTGAGAGTCTGTCACTTTGGTGGTCTTTGTAGTGACGGTTACATCGCCGTCATCTTCTTCGTCTGCTTGCTCATACACGACCGGCTGGCCTCTGCCGTACGAATTCTGGGAGCCAAGCGAATTGAGCCTCCCAGAAGGTCTTTGGTAGCTATAAGGCCCTGTATTGGACCTCGAGTTCAATGAATTAACTCTTCGGGGTACTCCTCCGGCCCCATTGATGGGCTGCCCTGCAACATACGACGGTTTCGGGTTATAAGTGTAGCTTCGCAAGGAGTTCGACCTTGGGCCTGTCGTTAGCGAATTGGCCCGTCTGGCATGCGCCTGGTGGCCCTGCGAGCGTGGAACGCCCGCGGAAGGCCCTTGTGTTTGATTATGGATCCGAAGCGCTGCTACCGCCGCTTGCCCTGCTCCCGACGTCATCGACTGGCTCCTGGCAATGCCGCCGCTGCCCACCCCCGACGGCCCCTGGTTATGGTAGCGATTCAATTCTTCGGCGTACTTATTGAACCCCTGGTACGACTCGGGTCTCCGCTGCTTTCTGTCAGTATTCCATCATTCCCGTATCCGTCTGTCTTAGTTTGCTACTTACTTTACGGCTGGTGAAAAAATTGACCATCTTTCCGTATTTGATCTCTGTTCACTCGTTTTTGATCGCTATTTTTACCGCTATTTTTATCGCTGCTTTCTTCCTCTGGCTGCTATCCACTATTTATGTATTTCTTAGCTTCCCAATCAGTTTGTCTGCATTGTTTTTAGCTGAAATTATGAAATACTACTAACTATGGGTGTCATGTTTTTATTATCATTGCGTAATTCATTGTCTGCTTCAATGTCGAAAACATATTCTTATGTAATCATGCGACATCGAACGTTTTCGTTCCCTGATTAGAAATTATGATACTAACGGCTTATTTATTTGCTAATAGGTTAGTAATAAATGTAATCAACATTATTATGGGGTATTTGGTGTATAAATATCAATAAACATTAGGTAGAAGGTTGCATGTTGGAGCTGATATAAACGTGATCGAAGGTTTGGGAAGGAATCGTAAAACTGACGGTGTTATCGTTGAAATTGACGCCTGGAGAAGTTTATGGACAGGATTGTGACTAGGATATCGATTAGGACTTTGATTAGGACATTAATTTTAACTTTGATTGGAATTTTGGTTTCGGCGATCTTTGCGGCGATAAGCATGATACTGGAACAGAACAGCAGTGGAAACGGCGGGAACGGCGTGAGCAGCATGAAACGGAACAGCCAGGAGTGGCCAGGATTTTTTTTCAGCCATGGAGGGCCGACATTTATGTATGAGAAGGACCCCACTGGGAACGAGGGTGCATGGAAGTGTGTGCGAGAGCTCGGGAACAAGATCAAGCACGAATGGAAGCCGGACTTCATTGTGGTTGTGTCGGCGCATTGGCAGTCTGGGGAGGCGAAGCGAGTTGAGATTGGGGTTCCTCCTGGGTCGCTGGAGGGGCTGAAGAAGGAAAATCAGCTTATTTATGATTTTTACGGGTTCCCAGATTATATGTACCAAGAGCAGTTCCACAGCCGGAACAGCGATACGGTAGCGCAGCACCTTAAACGTGAATTGGCTGTGGGAGGGTTTTCGAGTGAGATTGTGGAACGAGGTATCGACCACGGCGTGTGGGTCCCTTTCAAAGCAGCGTTTCTGGACTACAACACTTTCTCGCAACAGCAGCCCGAGAAGGGCACGTTCGATTTGCCTGATACCGCAGTGGTACAGGTGTCGTTGACTGGAGACGAGGAGGACTTTGCCTCGCATTACCAATTGGGCCGCGTGTTGGCAAAATTTAGAGAAAATCTGATCTGGGATCAGCACCAGAAAAAGTACTTGAAGGGCATGGTTATCTGTTCGGGTATGACGGTACACAACTTGCGTGATATTGGGTCTTTCAGACGCCCGGGGCTGGTCATGCCCTATGTCAAGCCCTTTAATCAGCTACTCACTGATTCGCTTGTGAATTCGAACAACGTGCTTCAAAGTTTGATCACGTTGCAGACAAAGCACGATACTTTACTTCATCAAGCTCATCCCACTGTAGAGCATCTTGTTCCCGTTGTTGTCGCCAGTGGGTTGGTCCACGGCCGCGACGAGCCTATAAAGGAATTGTACAATGCCGAGCAGGCCAGTTTGGGTTGGGGCATCTACCAGTTTGGTAACGACTACCGCGAGCCCAAAACCCCCTAGATTATTCTACTTTAAAGTATATATTCAATGTGAACATTAAACACCGTAACATATGCAATGTATATATTATAATACAACCTTGTTCCTTTAGAATCTAATTTTTCATCAACTCTTTGAACGTCCTCTCGATCTCCTTCACATCTAATCCTTCCACATTGTTCATCACTTCTTTACCCTTTTCGAACCTGGCAGTTATGCTAGGACGGATTCCGTAAGATTCTCTGATCAAAATGGGCAATTGGTAGTTCAGCTGGGCCTTGATTCTAGGGTAGTTGGCAGTTAAAAATTTTCTTAATGGAACTGAAGCCTCCCCTGTTTGTGACAAATGAAACCTCAACTCTTTCAAAGTTGTTGGCAAGATACACTTGAACATCCCTTATCGTTTTCTTTCAATGCTGGCGGTACAGTACGAATCCTAGCCATGAAGTAATGATATTACTATTATTTCCTTGAGGTCTGACTGGTCGTTCATGGTCGTGTGATTTGGTCAATATTACACAAAGACATTTTTTGTTTCTCTCTGGTCTTCAAGAGCATAGGTATATTTGACTACCGGCCTAATTTACGATGATAGAAGATGAGAACAGCTCAAAGAGTACTGATCGGAAGTTTCTTTTAAGTTGATTCAGTTAAAAAGACCGTTTTCAGAGTATATTGATAGGTCAAATTTATGTTTATTCAATTTCTTGGGCATTTTGCATCCAAACTGCTACGGCTTGTTGCAGATAGCACTGTACTTACGAGAACAAAATTGCTTCAAGCTACACTAACTCTTACAGACTACAGTGAGTTGGAAGAATATTTTAGTTAAACTAAAGATGAGCGTCTAGTGGATAACCCTTTCGAAAAGACCCTTTTATGTATGTCTGGTGTCGCATTCGAAGCAACATGGTCGAATATTTGAAGGGCCTCGTAATCTGGCTTGATGGATTCGACATCCTTCACAATTTGAGGCAAACCAGTATCTATGGCCTTGACAAGCGCATCAATACAAAGGAGCGCGGACATACCGTCACCTGCAGTGCAAAATGGACGACTCTTGCCGGTAATCACGTCTACGAAATGATCTAGCTGGAGGTCGAACGGTAGAGCAGAATGCAACGGGCGCTGTCTATCTTTTGTTAGAGGCTCTTTTTTTACCGGCTGTAACCAAGACTTCTCCTCGTTGGAATTAAGCCCGTTCTGATGATATAAGCTCAAGTCTGGAACTGACAACGTTCCTTTCGAACCAAAAATACGATAAAACCCCTCCAAAGACTCGTGAAGAGGAATAGTTGGGTTTTCGCCAGTTCCAGATTCAAAGTTGAATGGCGACGTAACATTATCAGAGCACACAAACGTCCCGCAGACGCCACTTCTAAACCGAAGCGTCAACACGGCGCCCTCATCCACATCCGGATACTTAGTTCTCTGTTTTTTCAATAGTTCTGCATAAACTCTTTCCACGGGACCAAAGAGGTACTGTAGCAAGTCGATGTCGTGGACCAAGTTTATCAATAAGGCTCCTCCGCCCATTGCCCGATCTGTTCTCCAGGGAGAGCACTCAAAGTAGCTATCGGGTTTCTGCAAAGCCCAGGTGCCTTGGACAACGATGACATCTCCCACTTTATGGAGATTTTTCTTAGTCTCTATAATAAATGGATTGAATCGCCTATGGTGGCCAACCAACAATTTGACTTTCTTCAACTCAACATACTCCTGCAATGCTTTTGAATCTTCAACCCTAGAGGCCAATGGTTTTTCCACTAGCAAGTGAATACCATGCGATGCCAACTCGGCCGCAATTTTTATGTGAGTCGCATTAGGTGTACAAACAATAGCCCCGTCTGGGTAAGAGATTCCTTTCTCATTGCACTGCTCGATCATTTCCCTTATACTCCAAAAATGAATCGTTTTAAACCTTTGTGCTGCTTTTGCTCCGGCTTCAGTGGGGTCCACTATTCCAAATAACTCGGTTTGCAGGTTGTTCTGGACATGTTCCGCATGGCGGGGCCCGATGAGACCAGCACCAACGACAACAATCTTTAGACGTAGGGCAACCATATTCTCTTCGAATTACTGTGTTTGACCCTGCGATAAATGTATTAGCTTGACCCAAGTAGAAATTTGAACGTCAAAAAAAAAATGCTTCTCTTGCGTCTATTTTCACCTCTCGACTTATACGTTTTCCGTAAAAACCTCTTCTCAACTCAATCACACAGCTGCTATTTACTGATGACTGTAGTCTAATCGTACATATATGTATATATGTATATGTATCTGTAGAATAATGTATTGTTAAGCTCAAGTGAAAAATTTGGCCTAAACCTGGAGTAAAGTTTTTCCGGTTCGCGGAGAATCGGTGGGGAAATGTATTTCATCGTCAATTCAGGTAATTAGAATGCTTTTGCTGTTTATTCCAGCTAGTACGTATGTATAAGCCCCAGCAAATACAGCTAGGCTCTTTTGTGTGACCTCCGACGATTGCTTCACCAATAGAGCCTTTTATCAGGTAAGGATAAGCTAGTTATGATCGCATCGATTTTGTGTAATATTTTTTTTGTTTTGACCATAAACATCATCGAAACTCTCTTAGTATAGACACGAGGAACAGAAGAAGCGATATAAATGTCATTTGATATAAACTGGGCACAACTCATTGCCGACGGTGGTATAAATGACTCCATTAAGGAGATCCTTGATAGCCAGTTTCAAAACCTTACGTTACCCTCGTATATAGACAACTTGAAAGTATCGAAGTTCAGCCTTGGCAACGAACCACCAGAGATAACGATCAGACACATTGGAGAGCCATTTGCAGACTTTTATGAAGAAGAAGGGGGCGATGAGGACAGAGAAAGAAAAGGAATTAACTACATGCAGCAGACAGGTGCGAACGACTCTAATTCGAGCGACGACGAAGAATATGATGGAGACAGAAGCACCTCGAATGACTTATCAATTATTACGGAGGATCCACACATTAACGAATTGACATCACAGGATAGTGGCCTGCGGATAGGTATCCCTCCCCAGGGCCCACCGACCGATCTACAGCGATCTCGCACATCTCTGGATTCTATCTCCTTAATCATAGGCAACAACAACTTAAATTACTTGCACAACTACAACATGAACTACGTTGGCCTTAGAAATATTAACACCACTGGAACGCACGCGGGAACCGAATCGCCAACAAATATCCTCAATCGCAATCCTTATGCCACCCTAAAGAGCAACGCGTCCAGTTCGAAAAGTAAAGAACATGTCGATGGCGTTACCAGAAATGGATACAATGTCTCGCTGAAAGAGGCATCTCAGCAGAGAAGCGAAAATGATATTCAACTCATTGCAGAAATAAAATATAATGGCGATTTGCATTTGGAGCTATCGGTAGATCTACTCGTTAACTACCCATCTCCTCGTTTCATCTCATTGCCCATTAAATTACATGTGACAGACCTAGTGATACATTCCATCGTAGCCATTGCATATTTAAAAGACTCGGTGTTTTTCTCGTTTCTCTGTGATGTCAACGATGCCAATTTGGATTATTTCAACTCAAACGGTAGCAGTTCGGCATTTTCAGACGTTACGGGGGGCGCTTCTAACACGGGGGGGAACTTTGTTGACTACATTTCCGGACCCATCAATAGAGAAAGAATTGATATCATCAAAAAGGTCAAAATTGAATCGGAGATTGGTGAAGTAGAACAAAATATTTTACGTAATGTGGGCAAGGTAGAGAAATTTTTGGTCGAACAATTAAGAAACATAATAAGAGACGAATTTGCATGGCCCAGCTGGGTTTGTTTTGATTTAAGCGAAGATGAGGAAGACAAAGAAGTTAGTTACGACGTTAATAACGATAATAACGAAAATTAGTAGTTTGTATGTACAACAAATGTTGGCGCGACCTGGAAATTTTTTTTATCAAGGGCTTTGATACATTTTAATCTGATCAGATATCACTAATCAGTATGTCCACTGAAGCCCTAGAACTAATTGGACGATTTCAATTCACGAAGTTATTGAAAACAGACCCTCAGACAAAGTCGATTGTGTTGCTTGGTCAAGTCGATGGAAAGGATATCATAATTTCGATTGAAAAATCTCATTTTGTCGTAGATGAGAACGACATAAATGTTAACGATTTTGTGGAAGACTTGCAAATCATAAATCATAATGACGTCTATCGCTGGTCTCTGGTTCTCCTTTCCCAATCTCTTTCTGGATGCCCAGGTGGGAAGCTCAACATCATCTACCCCGCTACAGAAGTTCATATCAAGAAATATGGCGAGCAAAAATACCATTACATCTTAGAGAGCCCTGAGACCTATGAGAAGCACGTTAAACCGTACATTGATTCAATGAAGGGCGACAGAATAAAGTGGGTTTATAACATCTTATTCGAAGGAAAAGAGTCGGAAACATTCATTCATCATGACAAAGATCAGGAAACTGGCTTTGTGCTTTTGCCAGACATGAAATGGGATAAGATCAACATGGATTCGCTTTATTTGTGCTGTATTGTCAATCGGACTGATATCTCTTCTTTAAGAGACTTGAATGAATCTCATTTGTCATTTTTAAGTCATTTACAGACTTCGATCAGGAGGATCACCAGTGAAAAGTTTCCCGTTAGACCAGACGAATTGCGTATATTCATTCACTATCAACCATCTTACTACCATTTCCACATTCACGTTGTGAACGTGAGACATCCTGGCTTGGGTAATGGAATTGCTATTGGCAAGGCCATTCTCCTAGATGATGTGATTGAAAACATTCGTCTGAAAGGTGATCACTACAGCACGAGAAACATTGGTTACTTGCTTGGCGAAAATCATGGGTTGTGGGATATCGCCGGTTTTAGAGAGGCGCATTTCGCTCGGCTCAAGGATGCTGACCTTCTTAAATAGTTTTTTTGTAAATAACAAATTTAGTTAATTATAAAAGCTATATTACAGAATGCTAGCAACGAACAAGTTAATAATTAAACTCGCTGCTGTTGGACTTCAAGGCCATTTTGGCCATTCTCAACATTTTTTTCCTTGGATCTTCTTTTTTGCTCTTTTTGCTATTCACACCTTCTTGGACTCCAGCGTTCGAACCGATGGACTTACCCAACTTTTTAGGAGTTTCTCTTAACCCGAAACTTTTCGCCAAGTGACCTAAATGTAACAATTTAACATTGAAGAACGTCCTTTCTGATGACAAATGAGTAGCATACGCCCTTATATGTGAAGTAAAAGCTTGTATTGCCCTATCGTGAGCTGTACTGTCTTCTAGTAACCACCTTTCAACATCTAAATGCCATGTTGTCGCATGAATGTCCCATTTGCCATACTTCTTCTTCGGATCTAAAACTTCTGATGAATCTTTTGAATCCTGGCCCTTGGAGAGCTCTGTATCAGCAAAGCCCTCCTTCAAGACAGATTCATAACTAATGATTTGTAAGTTCTCTTTTTTAGGGTGCACAACTCTGATTTTTCCATCGACATAGCCTTCCTCGATTCCGGGCAATAAAAATAAAGTAGCATTACCATCATTTCCTACTCTAGCAGATCTTCCGATTCTGTGCAAATGATCTTCAACGCTGAAAGGGGGATCAAACTCGATTACACTAGATATGTTAGGTAAATCCAAACCACGGGAGGCTACATCAGTACAGAACAAGATTGAGTGCTTGGCCGATGAGCCAGATCCGAGCTTGTTTTTCACAAAAGCTTGTAAAGTTGATGTCCGCGACTGTTGTGACAATGAACCATGAAGCTTGTAAACGGCCGTATTCTGGCCGACTAGAGGAGCCGTTAAAATGCTTGGCCTTTCTTCGTTTTCTCCCTCGGTATCATATGCTTCGTTATATGGAAGTTCCACTATTTCTACTTCTCCCGTTTCTGTATTTTTTCTCTTTACAAACTTGCTACCGTTCCTTGTGAACACATCAAAATGAAAGTTAAGCGAGTCAGAGCAAGAAAAAAAGACCATAGTTCTTCTAATCGCCCCTTGCTCCAAGGAGCCAGCTTCTTTAGACAATTTCTTCAACATTGCACTCAATGTCACAAGACGTAATTTTGGCGGAACCACCAAAACTTTTTGAACCAACTGATCCGGAGCCGACATACTTTGCATTCCAGCTTTACCCAGATCTGATGTATCTTTTTCTTCATCATCGAAAATAACGGTGTCTTTATAATTTTCATTAGACTCGACGTTCACCATTTCGGCATTATTTAAGACCATGTTACCCAATTTTTTAACATTCTCTTGGATCGTTGCTGAACATAAAACATTGACCCGTTCCGTTGGTAGACCTGGGTACTTATGTACTGTTTCCAGTATTCTAGAGCTTTTAGAAATATTGTCGGTTATTTTGTTGATTGTTTCCTCGAAGCCAAGTTCCATAAGCTTATCTCCTTCGTCCAATATCAACCAACGTAATTGACTAGTGTCTAATGATGTGGTATTTTCCATATGGTCAGCCAACCTTCCTGGGGTTGCAACTAGTATATTAACCCCCTTTCTAAGTCGAGCTTTTTCTGACTTCTTCTTCTCACCTCCTATAACGATACCTGGCACAATATGATGATAGCATCTCACTAATGTTTCTAGGACACCATAAATTTGATTCGACAACTCTCTAGTAGGAACCAAAATAATTGCAAATAATCCAGAAGTACGAGTGATTTGGTGCCTTTCCTCGGACATTAGCTTATTGAATATGGGAAGCAAGAATGATAAGGTTTTACCAGATCCAGTCTGAGCCTTAACGAAAAGATCTCTTTGAGTGACTATCAAACGGGGTATGACTGATCTTTGAACTTTTGTGGGAGTTTTAAATCTTAACGCATCACTCAAATGAGTTGCCAATTTATTGCAAAGTCCTAGTCCTTCGAAGTTCGTTGCGTCTTTTAAAGGAGCATTAGACGGTAGGTGGCTTGGAGCAGCCGCGTCTGGCTCAGTTGGTGTCAAAGTAGAGTTGGACTTGTTTGAAGTGAATAAAGAGGACACATAAGAACTGTTCTTTCCTCCAAACTCACCGCTCTTCTCCTGGAACTTCACCCTTTTTGATGTTGGACCCAACTGGGGCTGCTTACCGGTTGCTTCTCTTTTTCCGTGCACTGGCTTCCCTTCAGAGCCGGCTGCCGCTTCGCGATTTGTCCTGGCATTCTCAACTTCCTTGGTATTAACACCAGTTGCGACTGGCTTCTCTTTCTTCTGATAACGGCCTCGTCCTTGTAATGAGAGTTGTAGTTTACGACGGTCCTTCCATCTACCTCCCGTGACTTTATCAGGCTTCTGCTTCACTTTGTGAACTTGTGGTGCCGTGCTAGGCTCGGCGAAATTCAATAAGAGCCCATCGTCAGTACTCATGGTCGATCAATTGAATCAAGTGAATAGTACTATTAAACACTAGCGATAATTTTTCATTAAAATAAATTTGAGCCGCACGATGGATGCCCTCACGTGATTGTACGATAACAGCTCTAGTTACTTCGTCTTTCGATGTATTGAGCTATATTCTAGTATACAAGGCAGCATGTAGAAGTTGGATCTACGTATCTAATCTCTGGTCAAAAGGTCGATGTACTCATCCATGGTGGTTTCTGTAGCCAATTCGATCCCATCAGCGCCATGGGCCAACTGTTCCTTATGCTGGTGGGTGCTGTCTTTATCGGAACCCATCCACTGTAAATATGACCATTCTTCCTCCAGAAACTTCTTGATGTGTTTCAAAGATTCACCAAGTGCGTGAGCACCGAATCCGTCACCCGAATTTGTCAGGTTGGCAGATTTGGCAGATGTTTGCAACACTTGCACGTTGCTTGGTTTTTGGGCATCGGAGGCGTCCGTTTTCCGCTGTACCAGTCTACTTGCCTCCAATTCGTCCAAATACGTAAATGTTGGCCGGAGCTGTACCGTACTGTCTACTGGTATCAAGACAATCTTCTTATTTTCACCGTCCTTGAGCAATTGTCCCGCATACAAACCTCCATTCGTCTTGTCAAATACCCCCTGCTGGCTATGCTCTACTACCAGAGCCCCCCATTCGTCAGCTCTGGTCTCGTCGTAGAATTTTTGCGTTTCCAAAGGCACTCTCACCTCTATATAATTAGACTCTTCCTTGACCGCTGCTTTCAAGCTCTCCTCGGCAAAAGGTCGTGACTTGGGTCTCCCCATATATTGAAAAACATGCAACGATTGGCGCGACCTGTCTGGGAGCTGATTCATTATGAGAGGAATCGACTCGACGATTGGATCATCCTCATCTTGTGGCTCCTCGTACGTCTCGTGAAATTGTCCAGGCGACTCTGAGCTTGACTCCACGCTCATTCGGTCATCTTCCTCAACAAAGAGGTTGTCCTCAGTCTTCGAAGGTTCACTCATGCTGCCGGCTACCCAAAAGATCACTGCTTGTCTTGAGCCAGAGAGACCATCACAAAAATATTTCAAGTATGAAAAGAGGATCACGTGATAATCATAACTATACGGAATACGTTTTTCACTACTAGAAGTTATGAAATGAAAGAATAGAATAGTAAAACCTCTAGTTTCAGAACATTACAACGATTTGAATATGTCAGACGATACCTTCGATATCAAGCAGGTGTACCTCAAGTTTTTGGAGGAAGACAAGGACATGACAATGCCCATTGCTGCTATTGAATCATTGGTGACCATGTTGAGAGTGAAAGAACCGTCAACGTCATCAGAGTTGATCAATTTGGTTAAGAGCAACACAGAAACATTGAAGACTTCGATTCCTAATGCCATATCACTTTCTGCTGGTTGCGATTTGTTCATGAGATTTGTGCTCAGAAATACAAATCTATACTCCGATTGGGAATCATGTAAGAAGAACCTCGTGGAAAATGGAGAACTATTTGTTCAAAGGGCCAAGGAGTCGAGGGCCAAGCTGGCAGATTTTGGCTTGCCTTTTATCAAGGATGATGACGTTATTTTGGTGCATGCGTTTTCGAGAGTTGTATCTCAGTTATTGTTGAGGGCTAGATCAGAGAAATTGGTTCGGTTCAGAGTCATAGTGACAGAATCGCGCCCAACTGGTCATGGTTATCACATGGCCAAGCTTCTTAGGGGAGCGGGCATACCGGTGGAGTTGATAGTTGATAATGCTGTGGGTTATGTTATTCACAAGGTAGACAAGATTTTAGTTGGTGCTGAGGGGGTGGCCGAAAGTGGAGGTATCATAAATCATATTGGCTCGTACCAAATCGGCTGCTTGGCTAAGGCAAATAACAAGCCTTTCTATGTTGTGACAGAATCCCATAAGTTCGTAAGATTATTCCCTCTAGCACCAAACGACTTGCCTACCTCCTCCATTACTAGAATAGTGCAAGACGATGACGATGAAGACTTATTCAAAACTCAGCTAATCGATTTCACTCCTCACGAGTACATAACTGCATTGATCACAGATCTCGGTGTATTGACTCCATCTGCTGTTTCAGAAGAATTGATCAAGATCTGGTACGACTAGAGATATATGTATATTCATAAAAATAAGCGATGTATAATCTTAATGATACTCATATCCAGGCCACCGGTCTTAATACACAGTGGCTTTCAACTTAGATTCTAAGTCAATTAAATCATAATGATCACTTTCATTTTCCCTATCAACTTCCACACAAATAATTCTTTTTTTAGACTCCAAATACTTTCGGTCAACTTCAATCTTAGGATTTTTCATGTAGAACAAATGTGTAATATAGTTAGTCCATTCCAGCTTGTGCAGATCCTCGACTTCAGATTTGTTTTTCAACTTGCTCTCGCCCAAGGAATATGAAGCCAGTTGAACAATAACCCTCACAAAATCAGTTGCCGTCATACCAAACGTCTCTCGATCGCTTTCACCATTGAGCAACAAAACTCGCTTTTTCTTCTTGCCCCGTTTCTCTTGCGCTATGTCGCTAGCAATGGCTCTCCCTACGCCTTTCAATATGACGATAGGCACAATGCTAGTCATCAAGGATCCGATTGAGTATATTATAACATCCGCATTAGTCAAACTGGTAGTTACTCTATTGTGCGCTGTTGGACGGATCTCTTCACCATAGGGCGAAATGTAAAAAATTCTTTTAATGGGCGATAAGAGTGGTTGTATGTGATCTGATTTGCTGAAGTGAAGTTGGGACTTTTTTAAGGCAGGATGCGTGTACTGTGGTACATGACCAGACTCCTCATCCGAGGAGTCTTCTGAAAAAGCAGAGCTTATACTCAGTCCATCGTTTCCAATTGCGTGTGGCTCGTCATTGGAGCTGAATGTGAATAGGGGTGGAGCGTCAAGGTAACCCCCTTTCAAATCAGACTCCAGTGGTGTAGATGGATGTGAAATGCTTATAGGGGGTGGGTGAATATCCCCGTTGGTGTCGGGTTCGCAGGGATGAGATATTTGCGATTGACCCGTTATTATTAACCCGTTTTCAAGTAATGCAGTGATATGATAAGTAAAATTAGTATTAATGCAAGGTAAAACTTCCGTGTCCCTGTCAATTCCAGTAAGACGGGCAAATATCTCTATAGCCGAGTCAAGGGACCCAATAAATAGACGACTGCCGGTCAAAAATAGATTTCCAACATTTGCCAACTCGTAACGAAACTGCCGTTTATTTGCATGTAACGAAAACAGGTGTTTAGATCGTTTGAGTAGCTCTCCATGTACGTGAATGAAAAAAGCTCTAAATATTTCACGGGTAGCAGGATCAATGCGTGTCCACAAATCATGGGTACCATCGACGATTTCGTTCCACTGCGCTTTGGCTTCATGGGGATCCGCCGAAAGGCGAAAACTAAGCAATTTGCGGAGTTGATCCTGGTTGCTGGGAATGAGTCTCGTCAAGCGCGAGCGAATATCCCCAATTGCTGGCCCTCCTGTGACCCGTATCAATTCAGACGTCGACCCTCCATTATCCAGGATGGGTAAAATATAACTTACATTCGCTGATATGGACTTGAATAACGGCACAAGCTCGTTTGTTGCGGTTCCACCGCTGAGTATTGCTATCTTTATCTGACCCTCAGCCATATAATCAGTTTGCGTTCTTCGTTCGTCTGCTCTGCTCTACTATTATATGCTCCAGTTCGCCCACCTATGTACAAAGAGCAGTGATGCGGTGGCATAAATAATGCACCACGCGATATTTATCTTGCTTGTGTGCACAATCAAATTGCAGCCGTTCTGTTCCATTTTTGTTGCCAACTTCAATATTTCGTCAGCATACTGTTTTAAGCAACGAGGATAAAAGCAACATAATGGGCGATACGGACAGAGTAACGCAGAGGGTTTGGTGAAGATGTTGATGTTTTTTGGTGTGCTTTTAAGCGGTTTAGAAATTTCCGGAGATCGCACCCTTACTGAAAACTAAGGGCTCCGCTGACGAACCAAATAATAGCTTTATGTAATAATTCAGCCTTTCTGTGTTATTTCAGTGTAAATCTGTTAAAGTGGGCGGTTGACCTTTTCGAGCCTCTCTTTCAATTTTTTTGGATCTTTTGCAAAAATCTTTGACTTTTCCAGTTGCGCATCTTTCCTTCACCTGCCTCTGAAACAACCTTTGAAGATCAACATATTATACCATCACGATAGATCAAGCAATTCACTAAAAAACTGTGTATATGCTTATATATATATATAAATATACGGAAAAACACTTCCTTATGGCCGTGTTGCAAAAGTGGTTGCAAAAAAAAAGAGGGTATAAATAGGCTCACATTTTTCCGTTTTCTAGAACTAAGAAGATTGGAAATCGAAATAGAATATAAATAGTACTTGCCATTTGAACTTGATAGATCCTTGGATATCGTTGAGCAAGCTGCGCGAGGCATACTGAGATACAGAAAAGGGCAGGGAATGATAGTTGCCAGAAGTGCCACATAAATTACCATTCGTCCTACACTTTTCAGCCGATATAGGGTTAAACATGGCGGGTGTTTCTTTGATACTGCTAACTTACTGACCCACTGTTTAACAATGTGAAGATACTTGATCAGTCCCGACAACTAAGAATGCAGAAGTTGGTGATACAGTTTATCTCAGGATTCAACACCCACCACGTGACTCAACAGCACATGACCGGACCTCGTATATCTCGGCTAAAAAACAGTCACCGCTGAGTGAGTATTTCCGAGCACAATTTCGTAGTTAATGTCAGTACGGGCAACTTAGCTTCGGTTCACCTTAAACCAAAGAAGGAACAGGGCTCATCAACCCAAATGAAAAAAATGGTTTTGCGTCACATCGACTCTGGTGCTGCTGGTGAAAAATTTTTGGTATTTAGTACCAAGTAGCTTAAAGAGTCTTCATAGCTCAACCGCATATATTAATCGTATAAACAACAATGGCTGATCAAGAAGTTTTAGTTTTGAGAGGAACCTTAGAAGGTCACAATGGATGGGTCACTTCGTTGGCCACCTCAGCATCCGACCCAGACTTATTGTTGTCTGGGTCCAGAGATAAGACTTTGATCACCTGGAAATTGACCGGTGATGACAACCAATACGGGGTGCCAAAGAAGTCTTTCAGAGGTCACTCCCACATCATTCAAGATGTCACTATCTCTGCTGACGGTGCTTACGCTTTGTCTGCCTCGTGGGACAGAACCTTGAGATTGTGGGATTTGGAATCTGGTGAGTGTACCCAAAGATTCGTCGGCCACAATGGTGACGTTTTGTCGTGTTCTATTGCCAAGAATTTGAGACAAATTGTCTCTGCTTCTCGTGATAAGACCGTCAAAGTCTGGAACACCATTGGTGAATGTATGCAAACTTTGACTGGCCACAATGACTGGGTTTCTGCCGTCAGATTTTCCCCATCCGAAGACTCCTCCACTGTTATCTCTGCTTCTTGGGATAAGACCGTTAAGGTATGTTGAATTTTTACTAACGCACATTGAATTCAGGGCTCTCTTTCTCTTGCGGTTATGGGTAGATGATGCATTACATATTTGCTACTTCAGACGGGGCTCGCCAGCCTTGAATGAGACATACTTTAATCACCAAGATCTCTGATACTTTCCATAACCACTACTTTACTGTGTTGCCCACGAAATTTTTTGTCGCCAACTTTCATGAAGGTTTACATGTTATACTAACATCAAATAGTCTTGGGACTTGAACGAATACAATGTCAACGCTGACTTCATTGGTCACACCGGTTACATCTCTTGTATCACTATCTCCCCAGATGGATCCTTGTGTGCCTCTGCTGGTAAGGACGGTGTCATCATCTTGTGGGACTTAAACTCAAACAAGACCTTGTACACCTTAAACGCTGCCTCTGAAGTCCATGCTTTGGCTTTCTCTCCAAACAGATACTGGTTGGCTGCTGCCACTGCTTCTGGTATCAAGATTTTCAACTTGCAAGAAAGAACCTTGTTGGACGAATTGAAGCCAGAATTCGCTATTGGTGCTAAGGCTAAGGACCCAGAAGCCGTCTCCTTGGCTTGGTCTGCTGACGGTCAAAACTTGTTCGCTGGTTACACTGATAACGTCATCAGAGTCTGGCAAGTCATGACCTCTTCTGCTTAAATTAATAACTAATTTCTTCCGTAGTGTTTAGTTTTCAATAAAGGTAAAAAAGTTGTATATTATAGTCCGTTGTAATTTCTATCTATTCGAAAAGATAAAGTTTACCGCTAGCACTTCCTCCTACGCACCAGTTCTCCAGTGGATGCATAGTTGTAACAGCGGGCACTGCTCCCACTTTCTCCGGGTCAGTTAAATGAGCTAAAATCTGTCCCTTCTGGTCATATATATCTATTCCCCTGTTCATGTTTGCAATGCAAAATTTTTGGATTCCATCTGCGGGTGATGCCTGCCACTTCGATTTTAAGATCGATACCCAGCGGCCAGTTTGACAATTGTGCTTGATCTTGGTGAAGGGCTTAATATTATTAGGAATTTCTTCATTGTCTTGTTCGCCTGGCCGGTACGTCTCTGACCACTCATTCACGGGAATGTTGTTTAGGCTTTGCAAATCAAATATATTGATGGTATCGTCGTACCCATTACAGACTAATCTGTTCTCGTAATTCCAGTCAACACAAGATACGGAAAGCCTTGAAGAATAACTACCGTATAAATGAGGAGAGCTTTGGTCATCGAACTCTGACCAAGCGGCATTCTTCTTGGCAACATTACGTAAATCCCATATCCTTAGCGTCCTATCGAGGGACGCAGTCGCAATTTGATGGGATGCAGTAGGGTTAACACAGAAAGATCCAATTTTCTTATCATGTAATCGTAACAACGAGCTCAGCCCACCAGCTTTGTATGGCGTTCTTAAATCGTGCTGACCAAAATTTCCGGACAAAGTTGTCATATATAATACATTTGGGTTTTCTTGATTGCTGAAATTAATATCGGAGACCGCTAAAGGATAGTCTCCGGACTCATAAGGGTCACTTAAGTAAATTACTTCGGACGATTCTAGTTTGTTAAAATCAAGCTGTCGAACAGAGCCATCGTATGCACATGAGTAAACCTTAGAGAGGTCAGTTCGTGGGGTTAAAAGTTTCGAGATCGATTTACCATGAGGTTTCAATATGGTGATCACGGGCTCTTCGTCTTTTGCCGAATCAACAGCCCATATTCCCAAGTTACCAACTTTATCACCAGCGGTGATTACTCTATCTGTTTTTGACGGATGATAGTTGATTGCAGTAATTCTTTGATGAGTGATATTGATATCTAAGGGGTCCATGTTCTTGTATAACTGTAAGTTGTCGAATTCTTTTCTCTTCTGCTCCAATGCCTTATCATCGTAGTTAAGCGGCGATTTCCTAATGAATTCGTAGAAATCACCAGTTGAAAATTTGTTTCCTAGGCTTTTGAGTGTATTCAAAACCTCAGAATCTTCCAGGTCGACATTGTCACCAACCAATTCGTCTTCCCCTTCGCCCTTTATTTCTTGCTTGTCCTGGACAGGAACCTTGAGAACCTTATCCTCGTATTTCAAGTTACCCAGTTTCCTATCTGTGACAAGGTCAATTAACCGAAAATTGCCAAAGAGCCTAGTCTGCTTCAATTTTTCAAATTCCCGTTTCTTTCGTTCGGCCTCTTCCATTTCTTCCCTTGCCTTTCTATTCTCCTTCGTATCCTCCATACTAACACCAGCAAGACGACGAGACCGTCTCGATGGCTCCAGAGGCTCCTTTTTAACTGGCTTAGACCTTTGATTTACCTTTCTCTTTTTCAGTCCATTAGCTTGCTTCTGAGCCGGGAGTTCTCGAGATATGGAATTAGTGATCGACTCCAAATTCAATTTACGAAGAAGCTCCTTGTTCCTTTGTATATTCTCCTGCCTCTGCTTCTCGAATTCTGATAACGGCGCCATTGCATTTGTAAAGAGACTTGCAAAAGCTGTTAAATTGAACCATTACTCATACGCGTTTGAACAGCTTTACGCTTTTTACACCCAGACAATCAAAATTCTTTTAATGAAGCTCCTATTTATAATCTCTATCAACTAATCGAAGAACATCAGCACATAAGTATAGACTACCACAAACAACTACTTGTCTTTGATCACCGGCAAGTTGAAGTTTCTCTGCGTAAGCTAAAGTATTCTCAATATTTTGTTGAGAAGAGCCTATGTCTCTCACATCATCCACGTAGTGCTTGCAGGCCTCCAGTATATCGTTATTAGAATAACTTGAAACCCAGGGCATGTTTTCTGGGGGCGAGAAGACGGTGGGTATGACGGTATCTTTTTCTCTAACAATGATATGCTTTAGTAAATTGTCAACGGATTTGCCCTTTGACAAGGCTATTATGAATATGATTCCTCCACATTTAGATCGATAGCCACCGAGATATTTCCCCAATTCTCTGGCAGCGCTTTCGTTGTGGGCCCCGTCTAGCAAGATGGTCAAGTGGGAATTGGGTATAGCTACCGTCTGCAATCTCCCGGGCCACGACGTATTGATAATTCCTTGTTTGACCAGATCGAAGGTCAACCTCGGGTTGCCGTTCTCATCTCGGAGCCATGGGTATAGGCTGACAGCTTCGAGCAATTTCAAGGCCACGCTCAAATTTTGCAATTGATAATCCCCTTCGAGAGGAGAATATCTGAGAAGCCAAGCGGGTGTCTTTCGGCCGTTGGGTGAGCCTGGGAAATGCAAATCCAGCGTTCCAGACGTTTCTCTTCCGTCAACAAGGTGCAACTGAGCCTTTAATTCTTCGGCTTTTTTCTTAATAACGTCTAGGACCACTGGATCGTTGGTACTATCGGCTACACATGGGGTGAGCTTCTTCATTATTCCAGCTTTCTCGTATGCTATGTTTGCCAAGGAATCTCCCAATAGTGCTTCGTGATCAATACCAATTTTGGTGATGCCGGTGGCTATAACGCCTGCTCCGGAATCTGCCTTTTCGTCCCCAATTGGCTCAAGCACATTAGTAGCGTCTAGCCTGCCTCCCAATCCCACTTCTATCACGGCCAATTCCACTTTTTCGATCTCGAAGATTTTGAATGCCGTCACGGTCAAAAGTTCGAATTCAGTACATCCCAAGCTCAAGGTCTTATTCTTTTCTTCAACAAGATCACTGATGGCCTTGAACTTGGCAATCGGATACGTCTCATTGTTTATAGCAATGCAATCATTATAGTACATCATATGTGGCGACACGAAATACCCATTTCTGATTTTTGACTGGGTCAATATTGACGATATATAGGCTATTGTAGAGCCTTTCCCATTCGTTCCTGCTATATGGATAGATTTATAAGTACTTATATGTGGGTTACCGAAGTGGTGGAGCAACCTGGCTACCCTAGAGAGCCCTAATTCAATAGGCATTCTTATGTACTGTAAATCTCGCTTGTAGAATTAAATTTGGTACGGGTATTTCAAATTCCACTGCGATCTGTATGTCCCAGCTTGAAAGACTTAATTTATTAGAAACATATACGAGAAAATGGACTTAGAGGAAGGGACTAAGGGGACGTTCGTTCAAGAAAGATTGAATTCTCTATATGAAATCGACTGTAAGATTGTATCATTGCTCGATAACATGTCAACACTATTCCAATCATATTCGAACCCTAAGACCGACGATAACAGCCTAAGTGAAGCAAAAGACCACTTTTTGAGTCAAACGAGGACAATTTACAATGGCATAAGTGAAATCGCCATCGGGCTTCGAAAAGAGGTGAAAACGATGGACGACAACATAGGCGTATATGATAAGAATGAAGACGGAGTAATGATTCTTCCCATTAGCGTGGACCAAAAGAATACCACTCTCGGCAAACGGAAACTCAATGGAGAGGTCAAGGAACTAGATAGGATAGTGGTAGCGAAACCAGATAATATAAAAACTGAAGGAGATGAAATAGAAGCCCCAGAGGGAATAGCGAATGTTGAGCCAGAGCATAAGAAGCCAGAGGACCACCGGCTGAGCCAGCAGGATGAAGCTGAGAAGCAAGCCGAGAAGCAAGATGGAACAAAGGTAGAAGAAGAAGATGTTGAAATGGATACCATAGGTTGACCAGCTTGCCTGTACTATAGCTACGAATTAATCATTGAACCTAATGCAATATTCTTAGAATTATTTTATATTATATTTCCTCCAAATAACCTTGCTGTATTAACCTCTCCACGTCTGCTTTCCTTACGTAGAATTGAGAGTCCTTGATCAAATTAAAAACCCCATATTCGGTTTGGATTTCACCCCCATCTTTCAATACTCTCACGTCAGTAAATATGTTTGTTGGCGGCTCCAAGTCCCCCGACAAGTCAATATCAGCGAAGTTCGACTTATAGTTTATCAATAGCTGCTGGTAGTTCTTAAAGTATTCCTGTTCTGCATGATTGAGGTTATCCAAGCATAACCGCGTAGTGGTGTAGGGGGTCTTATTATATGATTGATTAACGGTACCAGCCTTTGAAGCAGCACCGTTGCTGATTTCACTGCTGGATGATTCAGTCGAGGGATCTATATTCGTCCATGAAAATTCGTCTATCTTATCTGCTCTCAACTTCTCGTATGCCAATAGACACCTTTTGTTACGACGCATACATAGATGGGTGACGAATAATTGACACTGATTAATTTTTCGCTTTTCTTCGCTTGTACCTTGTGATTCGTTCTGTTGTATTTGCTGTTCTTCGTTCAAGTATTCGGCATCCTTATTTAGATCAACGGTTTCTTTGATTATATCTTTAACCAAATCAGTTTGGTACAATGGAATTTCTGATAAATTAGCTGAACGCTTTGCGTCTAGAATCAACTTGTTAGCTAGGTCTCCGTACATAGACTATATCACTTGTAGGTCCCTTTTGTCGTATTTTAGCTCTAAAAGGTATTATAAGTAGGTCAAAATTCTTTATGCGCGTATATATATTCTAAGTCTTTCATCTACCAAGGAATGATAGTTCATTTTTCTCGATTCTTTTTGGCTGAGGGCATCTAAAGCATATCATTCGAAAGTCAGGGCATTGTGGTCTGGCACCTAAGGAATTCGTTTATTTAATAGTATATGTAGTGTTCTATTCAAGGCTTTTGTACATTTGAACGAACTTTGGTCGCTACATGTGGAGAGAGCATTATATGACGAGCGGAAGTACAGCACTTATATGGTTGTCAGTTAATTGCCACCAGAACCTTCTTCTCGTGAGGTTATCCTTGAGCATGCATTTTACTTCACATTAGAGTAGTTCTGCCACCTATCTCATTACTTGCCGAGCCGTCAGGCATATTGCCATCTCTTCCATCAACAAATTTGCTGTAGATACCCAGGAGCTTGGCCTTTTCGCTAACAGAAATGGAAGGTTTTGTCTCATTTAAAGAGGCTAATAAATCCTTTTGGGAAATTAAAACATGCAGCGATTCATCATCAGTTGCAGGAGTTTTGCTGCTATCGGAAGACTCGCTTTCTTCACTGAAAACTCGCTCAATCTGCTGTAGGAGTTTTACTCTATCGGCTGGCCTTAACTTAGCGTTTTTCAATTTTTCAGAATTCACTTGAAAAAAATCAAACGAAGCTTTATTAGAAGAGGTATGTTTTTCACCTTTGACAGCTTGTAGCTCATCGTTGCTTAACTTCACGTGTACTGCTTTAAGATAGGCATTATAACCTAGACCTTGCATGTCAGCACCACTGAAACCTCCTGACTTCTTAGCGATTTCCTTTAAATTCACGTCGTCTGCAAGATGCATTTTTGCAGTGATGCTTTGTAATATGTCTAACCTGTCCTCATAATCCGGCATGTCGCATATAACACTTTTATCGAGTCTACCTGGCCGCAACAATGCTGAATCAATCAAATCAGGTCTACTGGTGGCTGCTAAAACATAGACTCCGTCTAATCCTTCAGCACCATCCATTTGTGTTAACATTTGATTTACTACTCTATCAGTGACACCTGTCGAATCATGACCACGCTTTGGGGCAATAGAATCAAATTCATCGAAGAACAAGATGCAAGGTTTTGCTGACTGTGCTCTCTCGAATAACTCTCTCACAGATTGTTCCGAGGCACCGATATACTTGTTCAAAATTTCTGGACCCTTGATAGAAATAAAATTCAAACCACACTGACCAGCAACGGCGCTGGCGAGCAACGTCTTACCACACCCAGGATAGCCATACAATAAGATACCCGATCTTAACCTCAAAGGACAATTTGCAAATATTGGCGCGTACTTTGTCGGCCACTCCAATGTTTCTAAAAGAACTTTTTTAGCTTCTTTCAAACCCCCTATGTCAGCCCAGCTAATTGAGGACTTTTGTAATTTGACGCCTCTCAAATTAGATGGGGTATAACCTTTTAGAGCCTTTTCAAATTGTTCTTTGGTAAGATTTAATTTATCAGCATCTTCGCGGTGGGCTTCGTTAAACAACGCTTCATGAAAGAGCCTGTCACATAAAATCTTCAAATCATTCGGCAAATAGCCTTCTGTTTCTGACACCATGTCCATTATATCGAATGTTATAGTACAACCCAATTCCTCCGTCAAATAGTTCTTCAAAAGCTTTAACCTGGTATTTTTGTCGGGAGAACTCAATTGCTGGAAATGTTCCAACACATGGCATTGAAATAGAAGTTTGTTCAATGCTTCCTTTGATGCCGCTGAAATTAAGATTGACAAATTACTATTATGTTGAGAATGAATCTTCTGTAATTTTGAGATTAAAAACTCTGCTAGCTGGTTGGAAACGGTCGAGTCCACATGTTCCATTTCTGCTGGGAGAATTTTGTCCAAATTATCTAAGATCAACAATGAAGGCTTGTACCATGAGCATTCCTGAATCCATTTGGTAACATGATTAATCGATAATTGAGTAAAGTTCTCGTTCATTATACCTTCACAACCTATGTATTTTGTATGATAGCCATGTTCATCAGCAATTTTGCGAGCGATCAAGTCTAAAGTCAAGGTCTTTCCGCTACCAGAATTACCATAGACTAATGTCCCTGAATTTCGTGAAACGCTTGTGGAAGTTACTATTCCTTCGACAATCTCATCTAAACCAATCGCCTTTTTATATTTATCTTCGTTAGACTTGATTTGTTGAATGAATGAAACGTTCCGCAACAAATCTTCGCCTAATTCTATTTTTATGGGCTTTTTCTCATCATTGAGAGGGTATGGTCGTACCCAAGCGTTTACATCTTCGTTCCTTTTAAATCTCAAAAGGCCTCCATATGGCAAAATATTTGGGATGATGGGCAATTTGACGTAGTTTGTAACAGGCGAGTCGCTTATGGGGGCTTCCTTGCTATAAAACAAGGACGTCAATGCTTGCGCTAACTTGATACTTCTGTCTTTTTTTTCACTGGAATTTAAGCTTATCTGATCGTTTTTCTTACTTTGGATAGTATAAGGATGAACTATCAAGCTCGATGGTTTTTTGGTTAAGTATTTAACAGCAGGCTTTAATACGACTATGGAGCCAACTTGAGATTCTGCATTCAAGGCAATTGCCAATTTAGCTGAAAGCCCCACTGTGTTAGGAATGCTCTTTGGATGGTTGACGAGCCTGGCAATGATACGCTTACTCTCTCGAAGAGACAGGGTGTGCCTATCTTTTGAGCCCTTGCTTTGAGACTGACCCTGACTTTGATCTTGATTTTGCTCCTGTTCTTGGCTGCCACTGCCGACCACGTTAATTTTGGTATCTGGGCCCGGGATGATGGACACGGCAACATATTCCGCTTTATTCAAGGTACTAATGACCTCACTAAAGTTCACATAAATCTCGTATCCATCGGGATTAGAATGTGAGGGAAGATCTGAGTACAAGTTGTGTGGTAAGGAGATCCCTCTCTTGAGTATTGAAGGCAAACTAGAGTAATCCTCGCTGGCTACTCTCCCATTCTTCAAAGACTTAGTTGATTTCCCAGACACGGATTCTGCCCTTCTTTCTCTTACCTTAGGAGCAATCGCCACTTCACACATGGGCGAAATTTTGGCGAAACTGTGGTCTTTACTTCCTATATCTGTTACTATCAATTTCGCAGACGAAGTTTGTGATGGGTATACAACTAATACCTGGTTTAAAGAAACACATCGCGTCTGAGACAATAACTTATCCTCTAAGATCTGGGCATGTAGCTCAACCAATTCCCAATCCGACGAAGTGACAGGCTCAAGGTTTATCTGGGTGCTCTCATAGTTGTTCAACTTAAGATTTAAAGTCACCTGCTGGTTGTCTGACAAGTTCAACGATTGGGAAAATATCGGATCAAGCTCCACGTTTTTGATCTTTGAAGAGGACATACCCGACCATCCGGCGTAGCTCTTATTCCCTGATCCCAGCACCAACTCTATAATTACATCTTGAATGTTGACATTTGCGTTGAATAGTAGGTTACTCAAACTTGACGGCAAATTGACCAAATTAGATCTCAAAGGCTTGTATGATATACTAACCTTATGATTCTCCATCGCTTTCGTTTGATAGATGCACCCTGGTTACCCTGATACTGCTGTCTAAAGAAAAGCTCCAATATATATAGCACCTCCAGATTTTTTCAGTGGTGCACTCGGTCCCGCTTTGAGTGTGGGGCCGAGGATGAGATTGTCCATCTACAATTTTTGACACGAGCTCTAGTAAAAGTATACTATATTGGTCACCAGCACTATATACAAAGGGTTGAGGGAAACCATGTAAGGTGAGTCGAATACTCGAGGGTTCATCTTGGTTATACAATTATCGTCAAAATTTAAGTCAGAGTAGCCCACGAAAAGAAGGTCAACGTATTTTGAAGCAGAAACTTTTCTGCACAGACAGGGGTAAATCAAGAAGCGGTAGGATTAGTCTCTGTTTTGCACTTCATCGAATTTCCTGCGTACTTCGTCGTCGGCACCTTCCTTACTTTCCCATTTTTTCTCATTTTTCGTCTGATTCGCCTGCTTGGCCTTCTCCATCGCCTGAAACGACTTCCTTCTAATGGAACGGCATTGCTCCCACCCAACCACATTACCCAAGAAGAAGCCACACACCCCCCAGTTCATCGACTTGCCAGGGTTCTTGTGGATGAGAAATGTCACGGTCCCCAAAACACCCATTGCTTGAAAACCAGTGATCATCGCTTCTCTGAAACAGGGCATCGCTGCAAAATGAGCTAACGTGAAGTCAGAGAGCTTGACTCGCTTCAAAGCTTGCACATACTCCGACTCTCTAGTTGGCGCGTTTCCGTTGTCTTCAAATTTGGGAGGTAAATCTTCTAAATACTGCTGGGGTTTAGGCTCCTCTGCAGACTCAGTGACTGCCGACACTTTCGAGGGCGCATTACTTCCGAACCAACCCATACTACGTGTAATCACTAAACACAGCAAGCGTCGGTTTGGCCTCTTCTTTAATGGATTGGGTCCCTCAGAAGAACTGTTACACAGTAGTTCACGTGATCATATGATGCCCATCTCAGCGAAGAACTCGATCCCAAAAGGCTAGCGAAGTGGCCGGTGGATTGAAGTACCAGAAGCTAGGATAGCGACCGGCAACAGCGATTGGTACAATTATGGCAGTTTTTGCCGGTAAACGGTTCTTTTTCTTGAATAACAACGACTTGATTTTGGCTATGGCTATATTGATTTTCGCCGAGGATGGTTGCGCTACAAACAAAAAAAAAAGTCAACTAGCGCCGCCCGGTTTCGATCCGGGGACATCAGGGTTATGAGCCCTGCGCGCTTCCACTGCGCCACGGCGCTGACTAGTTGTTATTTTATGATTACAAGTCTACATAGACTGTAGACCAGCGGCCACGGTCTTTTTCCTCATATGATTACTATTGAACTGTAAGTCTTTGTGAAGGGCTGAGGTGTTTACATTCAGTGGGGTTTGCCTGAGACCCGAAATAGTCGTGAAGGAGCACTCAAGGAATATTCAAAGACTATACAGTAAGGTCATACGGGACATTATGAAAATTTGAAACGAATATGTACACCTCCCACGATGAATATATTACCTCTAGTGTCCTCGTTAGCACCGAAAGGTGACACTAATTCTAAGTGTATGGTTTACCGCGAATGTAACCGCGCGCATTTTTGAAGATCCACATATTATGGATAGTAATGGAATCACATTCATTCATGCTTCCGAGTTTAGCGATGGATTTGGAAACAAGTGTATATGTAAAGCAAACCTTAATAACTCAATTGGTGAGATAAGTGGCCAAAAGTTATGAAGATGCTCCCAAAGTAAGTAGCAGAGTTTAATCTGCAAACGATTCACCAGATTGGCCCTTGTTTTTTCGACGAGCCATAAGTGACTATTCAAAAGTATATAAGCTCCTCTGGGGCAATTGTATTAATAGCTGTTATTCCTAGAAAGGTGCCAAGGACATCTGCTTATGTTCCAAAACGTGATAAACTTGTCCCACTTATTTTGCAATGAAAGTCGCTGCACTTTTGTGCGCTCTCTGGAGTTCATCAATCTGAAAAATTAATAACAGCTCTTCTGTTTTATATCCCATACACTGTGCAACATGATATCTCCCGACCTTATCCTAGACCCCCAATTAAAGTACTGGGTGTTGTTACCAATATCATTTGTTATGGTATTGGTAGGATTATTAAGATCTAATATCACCTTGTTGCTCACCCCGGCACCCAAATTAGAACCCTACAAGTCATTAAGAGAAAAGTATGTAAAAAGATGCTACACTCTGCAATAGTCAATGTGTAAGAAGCCGTCAGATACTAACAATATTTATAGGCAATTTTTGAAAAGAGCAAACTGTTTTAGGATGAACAACGGGATTTTAACTACGAGGGACTTTGAGACGAGACAAAAGTACTTTATCGAAAAATTAAACTCTTCTGAGTTTTACGCCGAGAAGATTGATCCAGATGCTGCTGCGCCTAACCCTTTCAGTGATCCTTCGACTAACGACGCCTTGATGTCGATGATGAAGGGAAACTTGATGAACTACATTCCCCAAACGTTAATCATGGGGTGGGTCAACTATTTCTTCGCCGGCTTTATTGTGATGAAGCTACCATTTTTCCTCACTGACGGGTTCAAGAGCATGTTGCAGAGCGGCGTCGCTACCCCCGACTTGAGCGTACGCTATGTCTCTTCGATTTCGTGGTATTTTGTCAATTTACTAGGTTTGAAACCAGTATATTCATTGCTAATGGACGACTCCTCTGTCATTGACCAAATGATCCAGCAAGGTCAGCCATTGCCTAACATTGGTGGTCCTGGTGGCCCGAAAGTGGACAAAGTCTTTAAAGCTGAGGCAGAAAATATTCAGATTTTATCTCACGAGTCAATTTTTGAAGGCATTGTTGAAAGGGTAGTGAATGCATACGACCCTAAGGCATCCACCATCCCCAATGAATCATAGGTCTTTTCTACTGTTAAATATGATATAGCTTTCATCGCTCACACTAGATGTATAGAAAGAATTACGGACTTAACGATATTCACGTGATCGGTTTGTAATCCCATCGCTTTACTTTAGAGCTGATATGAAAAGTTTGTCAATACTGATGGCGTATACTTATATACACCAAGATGGCACCTTCGACAGTGATATGTATTGGTATGGCGGGGTCTGGAAAGACCACATTCATGCAAAGATTAAACTCGCATCTTCATTCGAAGAAAACACCACCATATGTTATTAATTTAGATCCAGCAGTGCTTAAAGTACCATTTGGTGCAAATATCGATATCAGAGATTCGGTAAAGTATAAAAAGGTGATGGAGGAATATAATCTTGGTCCAAATGGAGCGATTATTACTTCGTTAAATTTGTTTTCAACCAAGATTGACCAGGTCATCAAGTTAGCCGAAAAGAGATCAGATAAGGTTAATAATGTTATTATAGACACTCCAGGGCAAATCGAGTGCTTCATTTGGTCTGCCAGTGGTGCAATCATAACAGAAGCATTTGCATCTACCTTTCCCACCATCATCGCGTATATCGTGGACACACCTAGAAACACATCTCCTACGACCTTCATGTCCAACATGTTGTACGCTTGTTCTATCTTGTACAAGACCAAGTTGCCTATGATAATAGTATTTAATAAGAGTGATCAACAAAATCCCGATTTTGCAAAAGAATGGATGCAAGATTTCGAAAACTTCCAAATGGCATTATCTCAAGACCAAGAACTAAACGGGGATGACGGTGGTTCTTCAGGGTACATGAGTTCTTTGGTAAATTCCATGTCTTTAATGTTGGAAGAATTTTATTCTCAATTGAACGTTGTTGGAGTGAGTTCTTACACGGGCGAGGGCTTCGATGAGTTTTTGGACGCTGTAGATAATAAGGTTGACGAATATAATGAATACTACAAAGCTGAGAGGGAGAGAATATTGAAAGAGAAAGAAGAGAAAGAAAGTAGGAGGCAGTCGGATTCTTTAAATAAATTAATGAAAGACTTGGATATCAAAGATAAAAAGAAGGATAAAGATTCCGAAGTTTTGTCTGATTACGAGGAATCAGAGGATGACGAGTACCAAGGCGAGGTATTGAGGGATGAAGAGGAAACGGAAAGGGAGTACACTTTTCCAGAAGACAGAAATTCTGAAGTTAGCAGCGACAAGAACGCAGAATTGCAGGCTCGTTACCAAGCTGCCTTCGAGGCAACGGCGAAGGATGCATCCTCCAAGACCGCTGAAAGCATCGCCGAGTACATTAGGCGCTAAGTATTTAATGGTTCATTATTTTCTATGTATATATACATCTATGTAAAAGCAATTTAAAAACATTTAGTTACTTGTTTGCTCAACAGAGTTGCCTAGAATAGCATCTATGTCATATGGCCGTGAGTACTCCTTCTTAAAGATGAGATGTGGTTTGTGTTTTGCTAAGTGCAATATTGTCTTGCCGAATTCCGAATTGCACCATGCAAACCAAGACCTCGTAAAATCCCTACCTTTCCTCGAATTAACATTAACGCTTTCATGCATTAATCCCAAGTCTGCTGTAGTTTCCATGATAATCTTCAAGCTTTCTAGGATTTCCGAGTCATCATTAGAAGTTCTAATTCTAATCAATAGAGACATTGGCCAGGCATTATGTATGCCGATATGAGGACCACCAATTCCTTCGAAATGAGAGCCTTGCAAGAAGTAAGGATTTCCAGCTTTTGATAAAATCATTCTTCTGGTATTCTGGTAGATTTCATTATCAGTGTCAACGAAGCCTAAGTCTGGTAGTGACAATAAAGAGGGGACGTTAGCATCATCCATGTGGATAGCGCCGCCATATCCATCTACTTCGTACGCAAAAACCTTTCCCCAAGTAGGATGGTCCACAACGCCGTGTGTTGCAATACCTTTTTCAATACTTTCAATGAAATCATCGGTATGGCTAAGTAGCAAAGACATATCTAGCTCAGGCTGGTTTTCTTTTTTCAAATAAGTTTCTCTGGCTTTTTTCAATTCGACTAGCATATGAGCATTTGCTGGAATGAAAAATTGCAAAATGCAAGCATCATCAGAAGGACGAAAAGCAGATCTCACTAAACCAGTAGCATAATTGACCGGGTTTCCAACTCCACCCAATGGCAAGGTTTCAGAACCAATGTTAGTTTGCCTTTGGAACGAGTAGAAAAAACGCAAGGCTTGTCCAGTCTTCTCGTCGAATGAGGGTTGTGATTCCCTTTTTATAACGATGAGAATCCTCTCAAGTGCTCGAAGCCAATGTTCATTGAAGAACGATAAATCACCACCTGAATGTTCGTAATATTCATTGGTCAACGACAAGAATGAGGCCAATGAGTCCAATTCGTACTTACACTCAAACACTTGCCTCCAATCTGGGCTAGGATAAACCTGGTCGACGGCGGTATTACCTCGATTTACGCCCGATCCTGGAGGAGGATGGAATGCATTGCAGTAGGGTGAATTGATAACATAGTATGCTTGGGTGTTTATGGCACCCTTAATTAGCTCTTTCAAACGTTCATCGTACTTTATAAACGGTTGATACACCGAAAGCTGTCTTGCAGCATCACGCAACCATTCCGCATGAATGTCTCCTGTAACAACAAATGACTGTGGACCTCCAATTGTACCCTTCGAGGCCGATCTGTGCCATAAAATTGTCGTATCAAGGGTGTTGGGCAAGCAATTTTCGATTAAGCGAGCTAAGTCTTCGTTCTCGACCTTCTCCTTCAAATCGTCAATTATCGTTTCTACAGCCGTGGACTTAAATGTACGGCATTTCGGGGCCGGCCTCATAAAGGGATATCTATATCTCCCTCCCGAGAAGGGCGGATGCCTGCTATGAGAATACTCAACGTAGTCGGGACACTTATGAGTTTTTTTGTCCATCTGTCGTAACATTTCATTTGTTATGGACCCAACGTCATTGGTGTCAACTCCAGAATCATGATGATAAAAATCCTCTTTATATTGTTCTCTGTCTTTGGAAAATTGAGCAAAATCGCCAATGTCATTTACCTCTGAGTTGATGCCCTTAGATGTATTAGAAGGTAAATTTTTCAAGAGGTATATGCCTAATAACACTCCAACCACTAGTAAGGCCAATCGACCGGGCCTTACCCTTCTATCTTGGATATATATTGCCATATCGTTCAATTGATGAAAAAAGGTAAGTGGATCTTATCGGGCCCAGCTTAAAAACAGTATAACCCGCGTAAATGCATCTACACCGTTACACTACTTTAAGTATGCTTATATTTTACAGCTGCTTGGGGAATAGATATATACAATTGCGAGCACAGCCCTCCTCGACAGTCGTTAAACCGAGCGTACCCAAACGTTTCATTAGATTTTCGATGTTGGAAACTGGCGGGTTAGAATGTAAACGGTTTGTAGATTTCGCAATCGCCAATAAATTTTCGTAAGACTTCGGAGAAGCCTCCCGATCAGTCAGTTGAACTCTGTGGGAGAAGAAATCGTTGATAGCGTCATCATTCAAGCCAAACCGTACAGCAGTTACTTCAAAATCCTCTTTGTAAGTATCAAGTATATCAAGAAGTTTGGAATGGTCCTCGTTGATCACCAGAGCTTCGATCGTTAATAGGTAGTAGTCATCATACTTAATATCATAGGGCAAGACTTCATGCAAAGGAGAATGTTCAAGGTCACTGAGTACCTTATGTAGAGGGAAGTCTTGCACCAAATGACGGCGTGACTGGCCCAAAGGGTTGAGCCACCGATCTGTTAATTCGACCAGTTTATTGTCTCGTAAATATTCGCTGAGCTTGTCACTCTGTTGAAGCTGCTGATGCCAATTCACTTGTGGTAGTATATCAAAGAATGCATCGTCCTGCTGGAAAAGCGACTGTGATTTGATTGCTAAATTGAATATATCCGTGGTAGCCAATTCTGTAAAATGGTAGTTTCTGATGCGTTTGGCGTCTCGAGGATGCCCTATGCTGTAACTGTTTTGTAATATATTAAGGGAAGCTGTGAAAACATCGACAGGGCGATTGATTTGGGCAACGGAGGTATCAGAAAAAAGCCTGTTAGTTTGCTTTAGTATAAATATTATTGGTGTATAACTCAACAATCTCTGGTACCAGCGAAAGGATCTTATGGCCAGATCAAAGCATGGTAGCAGCAAATATGGGCTAAAATAAGATGCAAACGACGATGCTATATGTGCTTGGTAGTCGGTGAGATTTCTTGCGGATCTTCCTGCGGCACTCGTGAGTGGCATAAATCCTTCTCGCTCAATCCCAACTGAACTGTCTCCCGTGCTATGCTGGAAAATATCCTTAGTTCTCATGCCTTCAATACCGCCTAAATCAAGCGGGGAGTCAAATATGGGGCCAATACTTGCACTTAGTATTGGCAGAAAATCTTGAGGATTAAATCTACTACTCAAACTGTCGTTATTGAGCAATTTATACCTTTGGAAGTTCCTATATTCAGGCGATGACTTGTGCAAATACTCTCGTATTGCCGTATTTTTGAACGGTAGTAAGTCATTCGATGCCCTTTCGTATATTTTAAATGCAAGCCGGATTTCACTAGGAAGCCTATCTAGTGTATATTTCGACATCTTAGATGTAGACAACCGTAGACTTTCATAGTGTACCCTAGTGCCTGGGGAGTCTGGAAAATCATATCGGACTCTAAGAAATCACGTGCACGGCTCATCAACTTCAAATATTTGGTGATGATTCGTTAGTACCGTTGTGATTAATAGTATAAGTTTCAATCTTAATCATGTCAGATGAGGAACTTCTAGAGTCGGGGTTGTTCGAGGAACCAGAAGGATTTCTCCCTCCACCACCAGAACCTCATTTCGCCAACTATCAGAGAAAAAATAAAACGAATCCATCGGAACTCAAATTGAGGTTGGTTGGAAAATCACCACTATGGGGCCACTTATTATGGAACGCAGGAATATTCACCGCTGACTACCTCGACGAACATTCTGAAGAGCTTGTTAAGGATAAAAATGTTTTAGAATTGGGGGCTGCGGCAGGTCTACCATCGGTCATTTGTGCCATCAATAAGTGCAACAAGTTGGTAAGCACCGACTACCCGGATCCCGAGCTCATTACAAACATACAATACAACCTTGACCATTGTGAAGGTGTTGACCGGTCTAGGTCCTTTGTCAAAGGATATATATGGGGTGCGGATGCGAAGCATTTGATGGTGAATAACGAGGATGCCGAGATTAAAGAAGGAGACAAGTTTGACCTAGTTATCTTGTCAGATTTGATTTTCAACCACACTGAACACCATAAGTTGTTGAAAACGTGCAGAGAAACGATGAAGCAAAGTGGGAAGTGTTTAGTGGTGTTTTCACCCCACAGGGCCCATTTATTGCATGAAGATTTGAGATTCTTCGAAACCTGTGAGGAATATAAGTTCAAGGCACAGAAAATCGACATGGTAACATGGCAGCCAATGTTCGTGGAGGACGAGGCAACAGCAGACATCAGGTCAAGAGTTTATTCGTACTTCCTTATTCCCCAATGGTAATCTGAATTGCTGGACCAAGAATTGATGCAACTCCATCTGTAATAAACTATAGACTTCACACCTACATTGTAACATACGTAAAAGCATAGTATTAACCTATGAACGAGTAAGATGTATTTTCAATTCAGAAAATAGAAATCCATACTTATGAACTAATAAACATAATTATTGTATTAATGTACTCATAAAACCAATAAAAAAGGCTCTAACCTAAATCGCTTATTGAGAAGTTGGAGATGGATTCATCTTTCTCTTACCGTTGGTCAAAGTAACATTGACGAATCTTCTGGTGTATAACAAACGCTTGTAAGCTCTGCCCTTAGGCTTCTTTGGCTTTTCTTGTGGCTCAACCTTTGGGGTTTGAGACTTAACTTTACCAGCACGAGCTAAAGAACCGTGAACTTTACCCTAGAAATATGTTAGTAACTAGCTCCAAATGTCATCACAGGATTCAGTGGATTGAATTTGATCAGTACCAGGTATTATTAATATTCTTCTCAACGAATTAAACACTCTTTGCGTATCTTTCCACCACACTTCATATATCATTTCTAGAATATGAGCCACCCATTTTGTTCCTCAGTTTCATTCACGGGTTTAAAAGATTTTCATCGTTGACCAGGTATCATGCCTTAACTCGCTTTTGTTCGTGCAAAAGAATCTTCACCACCAAAGAGCCCATCAATAGCTCCTGCCATCAGCTCGTCCATTTTTCACTCCCATGTCATCTACCTTACAAATTCTTGGTCTTCTTCAAATTCTCTCTGCTGAACCACATAGGTATCCTCAGTTCACATACCATTTTATATAGATTTATTTATATAATTAGATTATGTAGATCTAAAAAACCTTTAATAATATAATAATATGTGAAGTAGTAATACTGGGTATTAGCTGGAGGGAAGATTTTTTTCGCCAAATTTGATTTTGGATTATGCACGACATTTCTTAAAAAACGGAATGAAGATCATGTGCTCAGATATTGTATTTAGGGTTATGGCCCTAATATCCAACCTAGACAGCAGCAGGTACAGAAGATGGGCCAACCAGGAAGGGACATCATAGGTGGTTGAAGAGCTAAATGCGGTATCGGAAGATGGGAGATAATCGGAGAACAATTGTGTGTATTATAGAATTTAGTGAAGGAAGGATTTCACCACCATAGCGAACGTTATCAAGATTACCACCAGGATGAGCACGATCAATACAAACACGGAAAGCCTGCTGGCGGGATACTGTTTGTGCACGAGCATGTGCTGGACTTTGAAAAAGCGGATAATGCCGCAAATGAGAGTTATGATACCCAAAACGATGAACACGCATCCGAGAGGTCTGCCGTAATCTTTGATATCCTCATTGGTCCGGTCAAGCTGGATAACCTGATACTTAAAGCTCACCTTGGCAGACTTGTCCTCTAAGCGAAACAATTGGGTCACACCTATCCCAATGGTGATGAATGAAAGCGATGTGCGGAGCCATGCCAAAAATGTTCGTTCGTTGGCCATCTGCAATGTTAGTATAGAACCAACCTGGCGTTATAACAAGAGCGAATACATACGTGGTCTCGGGCGACCGAACCCTTGTTTTCGAGGGTCAATGACGCCAGTTGAAATATATTTAGCTTGTCCCCCAATGAGCCATATTCATCATTCTCTGGTGCGCTGTAATTGGGCACCTCGGCATTCGACGATTGCATCATATGTGTAATGCTAAATGCTCCATTTGACTGCTTTATGCCCTGTGGAACCTAGATCAACTACATAGTATCTAGTACTAGGACCTTTGTGCCACAGTGATACTGCAGTATCAACATTCACGTGATCGTTCGGGCCCTTTCCAGTATTCAGGCCACAGGATGGCTAACTAGTATAAGCTCAACCTGCCCTACGTAACGTATTTATACTCAATAAACCAGGAAAATACGCCTAATACTGGGCTCGTTTTCCTTGTCAAGAAAAAACTAGGAAAATCTATAAGCTGAAACGAATATGTATTACTGCAAACTCTATATTGAAAACTATACTAAGCATCCATGACTTGACTGGATGCTTGACCAATGAAGAAAATGTATGGGAACTCTTGCCGAGCATCGTAATGAAAATAATATATAGGAATCAACGAAACCCGAAGATCAACAAGACCTTAGAGTAATGAATATGGGAAATGACTAAAATATGACCTTTAAATCAAACAAGGAACATGATGCAAAAAACGAAAGTGGTGATCAAACCAATACACGCAGAGCTTTGTAAACCTAAACCCCTGTCAGATGGCAGGAATGAAGATTTAAATGAGAAACCATTGTTGGCCGAAGAAATAGATTTAGTACTGTAGTGCCTAATCTTTCCAACCTGGCCTTTAATCGTTCCCAAGCCTATTTCGCCCGCGGAGGGAGTAGCTATTTCATCAGACCTACTGATCAAGGGCAACATCGACTGTGAGTACGGCATTGGAGTGTGAACTGTAACACCATTTGCCTGCGTAATGGTCCTCCACACAGTGGTAATAGGGGTTGTGGTGGTCTGCTTGCCGGCCACGATAGCGACGAGTGCCATGAATAATATGAAAAATCTCATTATTAACCTCTCTGAAAAAGAACGATAATTACTAAACTTAGTCTTTTGACAGAACTTAACGTGGATCCGGTTCTATTGGTGGGAAATTTATGCTATGCTATGCTGGAGCTGTGCGTTCACGTCAAGCTTGACTCTTCTAATAAAACTCTGAATGATCAAACCAGATGAGAACTATCAGGAAAAAAAAAAGAGGATTTTTTTTGAGTATTTAAGGATGTAATGGGCGATAAGAAAAGAGTCTGTGGAAAGCGAATTATTTTCATGCGTCTGTCAACCTCAGCTATCCAATAAACCTTTCGCAGATGCATATTTGGTTAGCTGCAACATGATCCTATGCGTGGCTCGGTAACGATTTAATTTTTATTTCCGGAATGGCATACCTGTTTCCGATTTGGTTTTGCTTACTATACCAATGTGTGCTCACGGAAAATTCTACAATAGCAAAAATTTATTGAGAACAAGTCCTATTGTACAGGCTCATCTGGTGCCTATGCATCGACTATTATATCGCAACAGCAATGTTTTTGGTCGTAAATGTTTACGCTTCTATATTAAATTATAAATGGAATGCACTTATCCCTTCCATGCTTCTGAAAACAAAGAAACAATACCTTGCGACTCTATTATAGTCAAGAATTTATTTTTTTAGTTGTACAATACACCATGGTGCCTTGTGGACACCATTAGTAAAGCTAGTCAGGCCGTAACATCGTACACTTGTGTTTTTTCTGGATATAATTAACTCGGGTGCCTTCCGTCAGAGCATGCCAAAAAAAAATTTTCGGTAGAAGAGACCGCGAATGGGCGATGTGCACTGGTGGGGCATGGCCGGGAAATTTATCCGACACTGCAATTCACTTTATGATCCCCTTGTTCTTTCTTTAGCGAAACCGTACTTATGAGCCCACACGCAAATATGTGGCAAACGACACCTCAGATTCCAGTTTTTTCTTTGGTGAAAAGTTTCGAACGTGAGGTGTATTGATAAGTCGGTGCGAGGGAACAATAAAAACGCGATAGCACAGGCGTTCTCGACGCACTGTGAGAACATATAGGTCGGGTCTCACAGTATGCTAAGCCATCTACAAGAAGCAGGATTACGATCAAATAAAGTAATCGACAGGAGGCTTTTTGGAAGGAATTGAGCTGACGTCTTGGGAGGCGGCCTTGAAGACCTTGTAGTCTCGGTTGAGGTTATCGTCGATGCTTAGCACCAGGGCGATGTTTCCACATCTATAGCAGTAGTTTGGGGCCGACCACACTGTGACCAAGCCCTGGTTGAACATTTCCTTATATCCCTCCATGACAAGCTGGTGGGCTCTAGCAATGAGTGAGATGTTATTGACCTGCAAGAACTTGTTGACCTCGTTTTCACCAAACAAAAAGCCGGCTCCTCGTGGCGAAATGGCCCATCCTGGCACGTACTCGGGATCGGACCAAAGCAAATCGCACATTCCTCCTTCGTGGGGAACTTCCTGCTTTCGATCCAACGCACCGATTTGGTCAATGGTTTCAATGTCAGGACTCAAACCTCCATGTATACAGAACACTCCTCCTTTACCGCCAACAATCGCTCCTAGCGATAAGTAGTCAAACACCTCACAGCAATATCGCCACACATTAACAGAGCCGTATTTTCGTACGCACTCGTCATAAAATCCATATACAGTAGTTATCTGTCTAGACTCGTGGTTCCCTCTTATAAGCGTTATTTTGTCCGGATAACGTACTTTCAAAGCCAACAAGAGCAAAAAGCTCTCTAGGGAGTAGAACCCTCTATCGACGAAATCGCCCAAAAACAAGTACTGCGTCTGCGGACATTCGCCGCCTGTCTGGAAAAGCGTTATTAAGTCATGTAATTGTCCATGTATATCTCCGCAAATGGTGACTGGGGTGTCCACCAGCTGGATATTAGCTTCCTCTATCAATAGTTCGATGGCCTTCGAGCATAGTTCTTCAACGTCGGATTCTGGTACAAATTTGCATAATTTAATCGCTTCAATGGTCCTTTTTCGCTGTTAATAATCTTCTTTCAAAGCCCAACTTTTCTGTACTTACTCATCTAAGTTCAACATTGTTTACAATGAATCACTCTAGAGAATTACTTTACCATACTAATTAGCCTTCTTTATCAAGATGTACGCGTAGCGATGATATCGGTCTATATACAGGATTCGAATAAACACTAATATTGATTAATTATACACTATAGAACAACAGAAACTAATTCCTTCTAGTAGGCAAGGTATACTTCATGAAGGACTTTTGTAATTGTCTACGGACGGTGATTTTTTGGGTACCGACGAAGCTATCAATACTGACTTTAATGGCCCTGTTTAAGTCATTCTGACTGACAAAATCGGACAATCTCATCTTGGCAAAAGCCTCAGCAATCCTTAGTATACTTTCCAAGTGACGCACTGTAATTGGAAAGGAACCCGTTATAATAGATTCCCTTCTCAAGTCGGCGTAGACACGAGAAACCTTATCCATATCCATTTGGTGCAACTTGGGATGAATCTTGACCCTCGAGTAGTTTATATATTTGACGAGTAGGTCCTGAGGAATGGGCGATATTTCGTTCTCGCGTTGCTTGTTGAGTTGATTTATTTTTTGTTTCCTGGTCTGCTTCGTCCTGGCTTTCGTGGGCGTTTCCAACGGCTGCTCTTCAGCTGCATCTTCGTCGTCTTCGCCTAGCTCTAAGTCGTCATCATCGTCCTCTATCTCGTCCGTCTGAGAAGGATGAGACCTCATATGGGAATCAACGACAAAGCTGGCCAAACGCTCATCCAGTTCGGGGTTTACTAGATCTCTGACAACGCACAAAATATCAAATCTGGATAAGATCGGCTCTGTCAAGTCAACATTTTGGGAGAGCGGTAATGTTGAATTGTATCGACCTCCGTTTGGATTGGCAGCAGCTATAATTGCGCATCTCGCTTGTAAAGTGGTAACAATACCTGCCTTCGAAATAGAAATGGACTGTTGTTCCATCGCTTCGTGGATCGACGTCCTGTCCTGATCGTTCATCTTATCAAACTCATCAATAAGACAAGTACCCTTATCAGCAAGAACTAAGGCGCCTCCTTCCAAGGTCCATTCTCTAGTTATCGGATCTTTTCTCACCGAAGCCGTCAACCCGACCGAAGAGGCACCCTGACCGGTGGCGAAGACTGCCCTATTTGCAGTCTTTTCGGCGTATTTTAATATTTGAGATTTCGCAGTACCTGGATCACCTAACAATAACACATTTATGTCTCCTCTAATTGAGTGCTTGCCATTGACATCTTTTGGAACTCCTCCAAACAAAGAACACGCTAAAGCAGTCTTTATATCTCTATGTCCGTAGATGGAAGGTGCCATTGACGAGATAATCTTGTCGATGATACCACGTTCCTGTGATAATTTTCTGAACTCCCTTTCTTCTTCCTCAGTCCAAGAATTTATCACACCTTCATTTGATGCGTTGCTTTCTTTTCTGCGAATAGAGTTTGCTTCAATAATGGTGGCGAAAACTGGAAATCCATTTTTGGCATTCAACAGGCCATCATAGTTATTCTTGTATATACCTGTAACTTCGATTTCCTCACCCGGTTTGGCTATGTCTACAAGATCCCACAATAATACGATTTCTCTATGTCTTGGTAATCTACCGGCAGGGACAGTACCAGGAGATTCCTGCAAAGTGATCCTTTGATAGTTACGATAGAGCGTTTTCTCCGAGTTTATCCTGAATGGGCCCTTGACGTGACAATTTGTACAGAATGAAATCTTAACTTCGGTGTTTGAATCTTGAATGAAGGGTCCTAACACTACACCGCATTTAAGACAATCGAACTTAACATATTTCAATTGAGGGAAGACACCTGTTCTTCTTGTTACAACTCCATCAACTTTAATTAGGTTATTCAAATTATTTTCTCTGAGATCTCGCAAATGTAAATGGTTTGGAAAGTTGGTGATTCTAACATGAATTTCCTGATGAATGTGAGAATAGTTTGGGTAGTGCAACTCAGTCGCCTCCATTGCAACTATATCGAAGATTTTCAACATGTCTGTTGGTGAGGTAGCCAAAAATAACGCCAATATCGCCTTTGAATCGGCTAAGTGGTCGTACGACACTTCTAGTGACTCAGCATTTATCTCACCAAGGGTACGGATTCTAGCTCCGTAAACGGATCTACCCTTATCATCGGTATATTCCAATAAAAATGACTTCAATTCTCTGGCGATGGACCTCGACACAGCCGGCTGGACGATCCACTCGGTGATGCTGGGGGCCTTGATATCTGTCAAACTCTCCAATGACAATTCTTCATTAAACGGGTCAATTTCCACGTCGTCCATGAGGTTTTCGTGGTCCTCGTCGTACTCTCTTCTCCGTCTTCTCTGAATCGGCAACCCGTACTGGTCTATGTCGTCGATTTGGTCTTCGTCACCCTCGTCATCCAAAAATGCTTGCCGTCTCGACCGATTACCCATCGAGTCTCCCAATAATGCATCGCGGCGATTCAATTGGCTATCAATACGTCTTCGAGTGGCGGCATCCATTTCCTCGTATTCTTCGTCATCGATATTTCCCTCTCCCAAGTCGTAGTGGTCCTGCGTTTCGTTTCTTCTGTAGTCATTCTCCATATTTTCCATTAAATCCTCCCCGTCTTCTTCATCCGAAGGATTCAAATCCGCCACGTCGTTATGAATTTCCTCTTCCTCGTTTTCATCCTCAAATGGTATGGCTGGCGATGAAGGTGGAAGCTGCGGGCTATTTCCCATAGAAGGTGATGATCCATGCGACCCTAGGTCCTCTTCTTCATCTGCCTGTCTTTTTCTTGTGTTCCCTGGAGGACTAGACATGTTTTGCTTACTTTTCGTCTATCTGGTGTCAATATAATTGGGAAAAGGATAAAGTAAGACATCATATTTTCATATTACCTATAAATGGTTCTGTAACCTGACGCGTGTAATAAAATTCTCGCTTGCCTTTTTGGGATAAATGAGACTTGGTGTACGAATTGATCGCGAAGACTTGGTGTTTGGATGTTTTTTTGAGAACCAGGGTCAGAGTCAAAGCTCAGCGGTGGGGGCGCCATTTGAGCGACAAATCACAAAATCAAACATCCATACACCGGCATTATTCTGAGTGGCCTTGTGTCATAAGTCTTTTGAATGTACCAGCTTCTGTACCAACGCCAACTGAATTGTATTGGCCGAATGGGCCAATATTAGGTTTGTTGGCGGGTCACTAAACGAAGTCTAGGAGATACGCAGAGATTAACAAAAAGATGAGTGAATAACTTTTCGATAGCTGACTTGTTTCTTTTAGTTGTAAAGTTAGTTATTCACGAAAATGTTAATTTATGAGCGTATGTATGAAATTCGGAGATGATGATATGATTCAACACAAGTAGCACTGACACGTAGCTTTTTTCTTCGAATGCTTACATACGCTGGCATAGGCATCCACAAATAAGAACTATTCAACCGAGATAAACCTATTCTTTGTTTCTGTGCCTGTGATTATCGTTCTATTCCAAGCTTGTTCTCCACGGTGGGTGCAAATTGGCCCTGAGCTGAAGAGAAGGGCACGTGACCACTACTAAACCCACTATAAAGCCCATATTTCGACAATAATCAGGATCTAATTACCAATTCTTTAGTGATAGCAGCGTAAAGACAAAGAGAATGAGTGTGGGAGGCAGCAACAGAGAGCCAGAATCGCTAACGGCCGTAGATTATATTGAAGCGAGGGAGAGGATGGAAAAAGAGGCGAGGGAGCTCATGCCATTTGATCCTAGCGAGTGCACCTACTATAAGGGTGAGATAAGACAACCGGTATTTGCATGCATTACGTGTTCAGAAGAAAACGAAGGGCCAGTTGGGGTTTGCTACTCATGTTCTATTCAGTGTCACTCAACCCACGATATAGTGGAGCTCTTTAGTAAACGTAACTTCGCATGCGACTGCGGTACCACCAGAATGTCTAACACGCCGAACGGAGCCTGCAAGCTAAGATTGCAAACAAACGAAGAAAAAAAACCGCAAACAGCAAAATCGGGCCATCCTGCGGCTTCCTTCAGCAAACGCAGCATAGTACAACAGCAGGCTGAAGATGTGGCCTCACTGTCAAACATATACAATCAAAACTATAAGGGTCTTTTCTGCTCGTGTCTGAAACAGTACAACCCTTTAGAAGAGACTGGGAATATGCTCCAGTGCTACTTCGGTTTTACGTGTGGTGAGGATTGGTTCCACGATGAATGTATATTGGGGTACAAACCTGGCACTATACGTCGCCAACGTGAAGCAGAACGATCCGAGCCAGGTAAAAATAGGTTGGATCAGTTATCTCCTCCGGGAGAAGATGCAAGAGCTGAGTCGCGTTCAAAGATCGGCATATCAAAAGGCGAATACCCGGTTCCGTACTTTCCAAAACTAGAGGACTTTGATGTGTTCATCTGCTGGAAATGCGTAGACGAATTCAGGCATATTTTCGATGAACTAGAGAAGGATAAAGAAGTAGTTCTCACAAAATTGCCTCACTTTGACGAGATAGGATCCATAGAAGACTGGAAACTTAAATATCAAAAGCTAAACGATAACGATAATGAGGGGGAACCCAAGGCCAAAAAGATAAAAGTAGAACTTAAACTGGAGATACCTTATTCAGTTTTCTTGGTCCCAGATTTTAGAGAAAGGCTAAACATACTTAGTAAGTCTTTGCCTCATGATACGAAATTGTATGAATTTCTTCACAATAATGAATATTTATATTTGAACGATCCTATATTCCAAGATTCGGAAGATGAAGCTGAAGGTTCAGCAGAAGGCTCCTTATATAATTTGGGGACTGATGCTTTACTGAACATGCCAAGAGACCAAGCAATCGAAGGTTTGCAAGCATACGAGAAAATCAGTTCGAAATTGAAAGAATTTTTCAAGCCGTTCGCTGAACAAGGAAAAGTCGTTACTGAAGATGAAGTTCGGAAGTTCTTCAGTGAAGAACGGAAAAAAGATAAGCAATGAGCTAACGATCAATTCGTCGAGATTTTCACGACTATTTTACTTTTAATAACGTGAATTAAAATCGAACACAGAATATGTACAAATATACAGCACTATTTCAAAAGTCTGAATAGTTTACGATGTCTTAAAGGTGTACTAATATACTTATTTCTTTTTGCTTTTCTTCTTCAGATCTAGTTTTGCAAACTCTTCTTTCCAGACATCATTGAAGTTCTTCGCGGCAGATCCGGGAAAGATCTTATCGAAAACTTCTTGGTACCATTCCACGGGTATAAATTCAACACCATCCTTTACTTCATCTGGGATTTCTTCGAGTTCGTTTTCGATATCCTTAGGGAAGATAATGGTGTTGCATCCGTATCTTTTCGCACCCAAAATCTTTTCTCTCAAACCTCCGACAGGTAACACCCTACCAGTTACAGTGATCTCACCAGTCATAGCGACAGTTGGAGGAAGAGATTGGTTAAGCGCCAATGATACCAATGACGACGTAAAAGAAATACCCGCCGAGGGACCATCTTTTGGAATCGCTCCGTCTGGACAATGGACGTGAATATCCGCAGCCTCAAAGAACCTGTTATCAGGATACTTCTTAGCCATAAACAGTTTAGAAAAGGAGTATGCAATGGATGCTGATTCCTTCATAACATCTTTCAAACTACCCGTTACATGCATACCAGGTGTACCAGAGCCTGATCCTATTGAATGTGTCAAGATCGATTCAATGTAAAGCGCATCACCATTTCCTGAAGTACTGTAAGAAAGACCTGTAGCGACTCCAGGTGGAGGGAACTCGTAGACACGATCTCTTGTATACACTTCCGGACCAACGTACTCTTTTAAATTCTGAGGAGTGATTTCCAATTTGATATCTTCAGGTATATCAAGCTTCTGTACTTCTTCTTTATCCTCTTCTTTATCCTCTTTTTTCTCCTTCTCAGTTTCGCTAACCTTTTCTTCCGCGCTAAGACCGTCCTCATTTCGACCTTTAACTGGGTTACCTTCTTCAGTACCATCGACTTCACTGGCAGGCGTCAATGTAGTAGTGGTAGAAGCGGCAGCAAGTTGAGTTGAGTCCTTTTTAGTCACAGTAGTACCAGCCTCATCAGCACTTTCTGGAGTCTTCGAGGGTTTTTCTTCTTTTCCTTCGATTGCTTCGACTATTTTGAGAGAAGCTTTACTGAAAATCCTTGTGATCAACTTTTTCACATTTCTAAGGCCGCTCTCGCGACAGTACTTTTCTATAAGGCGAGCAATGGTTTCATTGGTAATCACAATATGGTCACTTTGTAATCCGGCCTTTTTGCTAGCTTCGGGAATTAAATGCCTCTTGGCAATCTCAATCTTCTCATTGTTCGTGTAGCCAGAAACATCAATTATTTCCATACGATCTCTCAAAGGGGCTGGTATGTTACCCAAGTAATTAGCAGTGCAAACAAACAAAACTTTTGACAAATCAACTTTAACGTCGATATAGTTATCAACGAAAGCGTTATTCTGCTCTGGATCCAAAATTTCTAGGAATGCGGATGCTGCCCCTCCCCCACGACTTAAATCCAATTTATCAATCTCGTCAATCAACATTAAGGGATTTGATGTCTTAGCTTGCTTTAAGGCAGAAATAATACGACCAGGAATAGAGCCTACGTAAGTCCTTCTGTGCCCCTTCACTTCGTGAACATCTTGAATACCACCCATTGCAATTCTAACATATTTACGATTCAAAGATTCTGCAATAGATTTGGCAATTGATGTCTTTCCCGTACCAGGAGGCCCAGCCAAACATAATATTTTACCATCGACCTTACCAGAGACTCTTCCCATGGAAATAAATTCCAAAATGCGTTCTTTTACATCCTTCAAACCATAATGGTCTCGTTCCAAAATTTCCCTAGCCTGCCTGATATTGAAACGATCTTTCGAATACACACCCCAAGGGATGGAGGTCAACCAATCTAAATATCTCTCGCTGACACCTAACTCGCTGGAATGCTCATTCTGACTCTCCATTTTAGCCTTTTCAGAATTGTATGCTTCCATGGCTTCGTCAGTGAGCTTTAAATGCTTGAGCCTCTCGTCAAATTTAGAAGTCTTCTTATCATCAGATTCAGTAATGCCTGCTCGTTTTTGCAATTCTTTAATGAATTCCTTGATGAAAAGCCGAGTCTGATATTCATCAGCCTTGGTGCTTAAGTTGTGTATTGTGCTTTCCTTTATCAAGCTAGCCTTGAGCTCGACTTTTAACAATTCCAATGCTCTTGATAATCTCGATTCAATATTCAATGTTTCCAAAATTTCTTGTATCTTTTTTGGGTCTCCGTGGATTGTAGAACCCACGAAATCCGCAAACTTTGAAGGGTCGTTGATCAAATCAGTCCCTTCCTTGATTTGTAGCTTTTCAAGTGGATTTTTACCACCCATTTTACTTAATAACGTCTTCAATGACTCAACGAGGGACCTTATTTCAGCAGAAAATTTATCATAAGGCTCGTCTTTAACAGGCTTGACGGTGGCATATGAGACTTTGAGACCTTTCAAGTAAGACGTGGGAAAATTCTCGGTTTCATCAGGAACCGAGTCATGAGATTCGGCTTCTTTCCCACTACTTGGGGTTGTCAACTCTTCAAGCTTACACCTTTCGAGAGGGTAACCCAACACATTGAATACACCGGGTCTGGGAGTTGTGTGTCTAATGATCTGGCAATGCACACCAATATCATAAACCGAGTCCTTTCTATTTATCACATCAGTATCTGCCTCATTTTGGTCCTTGACGTGAAATAAGACGAAATATGGTTCTCTCTTGTCAATGATAGTATATATGGATCTAATGACTTCGGAATCTGTAATGTTGATGGCGAACGGCCTCCCTGGAAGAGGAGGACGGTCCTTCATAGGTATAGCCAACAAAGGTGGATACAATCCAGTGACAGGATCGAGCGGAAGCAGCGAATTGGATTCATCTGGATCGTCCCCGTTATTATTCCCCGGAGGAGCAGCTCCGCCGGACCCGGACGATGCAGAGGGTACATTGTCACCACTCTCCGACGCCTCTTTGGGGCTTGTTTCGCTCTCCTTCTCCACCTCACTTTCCTTGTCGTCTTTTGGCTCTTCTTCTTTCTGGGGCGTCTCCTGATCTTGGCTCGAGTCCTTGTCCTTTTCAGAAGGATTATTCTCCAGTTCTGACTCCTGCGAAGGCCCGTCCTTGGCTAACGCCGTGTTGCTATGTACAATATCTTGATAAACTCTGAATGCTGATTGTGAAAGTGGCGAATCATGCCCAATCCTTACCGGCAACGATTTCTGGTTAATTGCAGTGGAGGCAAATCTTCGTCCAATTTGACAGGATTTTACGCACCTCCAACGCACCTTACCTAGGTAAGTTCTTGTCCTAAGCATAATAAATCTCTATGGTTGATTTATTACTATTAGAAGTACTTATGATATACTAAAAGCCCTATCTTAAACAAATTACTAATTAGTATATGGTAGATTGTACATCGTTGATCGCTGGCGTTCGCTTTTCCATCAAATGTCAAGTCACGTGACTTCAAAAGTAGCATAGCATACGGACAGGTATTTAGTGGCCTAGATAAGACAAAGAGAGAATAAAGGCGGGTGTAAAACGACTGTATTTTGATCCCAGTTGAGTTAGTCTATTTTGAAGACATTTTTGTTTTTTTTCTTGAGGCCAAACGAGGTGTCGTCCAGCTCTTTTGTCGGTTTGGACTTCTTCGACACTTTTGGTGTCACTTCGTTCTCGTTCATAAAATTCTCGTCCTGATAGTAGTTTAGGGAATTCAAATCTTCGTCTTCAAGATGTAAGCCTTTGATTTGAGATCTTGGGTGCTTGGCAGTGGGCGACGAGGATATACGAGCCACTTCTGATTTCCAAAGCTTAAGCTTTTTCTTTCTTGGCTTTGTTGGCTTGTCCGAAGACATATTCGTGAGCGAAAAGTCGGCACTGGTAAATGTCTCTTCCTCAGGAACGGATCGCGGTTGTTGGATATGATCTGGGTTCTCGAGGGTGGTTGAGTTTGCTTCTGGATTCTCATTCTCGTTCTCGTTAATGCTCGTGAAAGACTTGGTTATGACATCATCAAGGGATTTGACATGGTCCTCAAAAAGCTTACCATTGTGTGGTACTTTGGTGGGGGTGACGCTCGGCGTATGGGGATTCGATGAGTGCTGTGGATGGACTTGAATGTGAGTGGGGACTGACTTTGTTGGGGTCCCTGAGGGCGACGTATTCCGGGATATAGATCCAGTGACAGGTGCTTGGTTATTTGGGGTCAGAGAGCTGCCTTCGCCAACTTTCATTTGTTCAAACTTGCCGCTCTCAAACTTCTTTTTCATCGAGTTATAGTTCGTGTACTCCCGCTTGGCCTTGGTAGGCACTAGTACCTTCTTCTTACGCTGGATGGGGGATAGTATGCTGGATTTGGGCTCGACTGCAAACACAGACTTGCTGAGGGAATTGTACGTGGGTGATAAATAGCTCTTACCAGACCCGCTACTGTCCTGATTGAACATAATTTTCTTGACGTAAGGCGACGTCGAGAACGAGCTTGGAGGCCGGCTGGAGCTGGGGTCTAAAACGGACAGAAAGTTGCTCAAGCTCGGCGCCGGTAAGTGCCCCCCGGCCTGTTTAACTTGCTGCTTGAGCCGACTAACTTCTTCTCTTAATTGTTCGAGTTTAGACTCCTGCAATTTTTCCTTAGTTGTATACTGCTGCTTTAACTTGTTAATCATTAATTCATACTCATGGTTCTTTCGGCTGAGCTCTTCTACCTGTGGATCTTTCTCCACGGGCCTAGACGCTGTCGTCTTGATATTACTGCTCCCATTGTGATATACCATGAGTACGGCTAGGGTAATCAAGTCTTTTCGTTTTACATCTTCATTTTCAATCTTGGCAATATCTGTCTGCCCTCTATAGTACCTCTCAAGTGACGATACTGCGATCATTATAATACTGTAAACATTAGCCAAATCAATAACAAAAGCTCTTTTTCAGTTCATCAAAATATTGACCGCTCGCTGCTAACCATTTTTCTACAAGCTCTTAGCTCACCATAGAAAGGGAAGAGGCATTGAAAAGAATACGTTAATGAGTCAAATATATAGATATGAACGCTACGAAGGGGGACTCTATTAAGGCAAATATATTCCAGGCATGCAACGATGAAATTCGGAAAGGGGTGGTTGTAGATCAAGCAAAGCTCATGAACTCATCTCATGTAGTGAAAGTGAAAGATAATCGGCTTGACTTGATAATAAATAAGGATGCGGAAGATGCAGACGTGATATTCAAGAACCAGGGGACTGCTATCCCACCAGACGAGATTTTACAGTCATTGAATACGACACAGGTAAAAATACCGATGAAGCACCGGAGCATGTTCCCAGCAGGGATCAGTTTGCCCGAGCCCGAATTGCTCAATGTGTTGCATTACTACACCAGCAAGAAGATATCGGTATCCAAGTCGTACAAAAAGGTAGAAAGAAGCATGGATGAGACATCGCTATTGGCGTTTGGGATGATGGTCGAAAGTTGGGCTGATGAGATCGTAAGCGAAACAACTGCGCAAATGTTTCTAGAACCAGACGCGACGGACACAATGGATAGCCCCCTAGCTAGCGACCAGGAGGAGGAGGAGGAGGAGGGCTTACTGAATGAGAGTTCTACAGAAAGTTCTGATTCGATTTCAATTTTGGAATCGGATACCAGCGCAGATTAACGACGACGGCATTATGAATGAATAAACCTATTTATATTAATATACAATTGAAGCATCCTTATTTTTCAGCAGACTCGGATTGGGGAGGGTCGACGCTAGATTCAGGCTCGGTGGATTCACGATTTTTCTTGATGGTGTCAATTTTTTTCTGATAAACCGCCTCTTTTCCAGCATCTTTAGCACTGGTTTCGATACCAAACACTCTGTAAAGTAATTCGTGCGTGTCCTTCTTGTTAACCATCAAATTGACATTAGTTTTACCTTTCCACAAGGGCAAGAATAAATCTTCCAAATCCGCACCATCTCGCTTCACGGTCAAGAAAACACAACCTTCTTCCATTTCTTCTAATCTCTTCGAAAATTCAGGATCGAGTCCTCCTTCTTTAATGGCATGAATTTTGGGGAATGCTTCTTGAAATAATAATTCTAACAATTTTAAACTGCAGCTCAAGTGTCTTTTATCACTCAAAAATGGTTTGATGGTGTGCAACGATTCATTTTGAACTCTCCAAGGACAGTTGCCACTATCGTTTCGTTGCGATACAAATAGTTTGATACCAGCATGAATTATTTTCAACTTTTGTTCGGTGATGGTCAAGATTTCTTTCAAAATAGGAGACACATAATAAATAGTCCTTAATGGCTCACCAGTAGCATTCCTGACGAGTGTAGAGTCGCGGTGGAAGCTGTCATTGAATCCATAAAATGGCCAGCACTTTGCCAATTGGGGGTGATCAGGATCCAAGAAAATGAATGGTTCTTCGTTAGCATCCCTAGGTAACTTCTCTTTCTTTTGAGGCTTTGGTTTGTCTGATCCTTCGCCAGAATTTTGATGCTCATCAACCTTTTGCTTTTTAGCGCTGTCTTCCTTGTCGTCTTCTGCAGTTCTCTTAGCACCTTCAGGGTCGACCTTTTCGAGCACAGCTATAAAAAAGCCCCCCGTATTTTGCAAATGGGGATAGACTCTAATACAGTTCTGCAACTCAAAGTTATCGGCTTCTTCTTTAGTTGGTGGAAAAACGGTTGCGGCAACGTCTTCGGCACCTTTCTCTCTGAGTTGCATATCCTTCCCAAACACAGCCCAGTCGCTTATACCCTCACGTCTAACTAATCCGGGCAATTCGTTATTACAGTCAACAAGCTTTATTTGCCCTCCCCATTTTCTTAATGCAGCAGCTACGACTGCCTCATTTTCGATGGGTGACAAAGAACAGGTGGAGTACACCAATCTTCCACCCTTCTTCAACAATTGTAAACCTCTGTTCAAAATGTTAACCTGCAAAGAATGCAAACCCAAAGCATTTCCCACAGTGAAATCCTTCCACACGTTGACATTTTTTCTCATTGTACCGTCCCCAGAACATGGCACGTCACATAAGATACGGTCAAACTTCATGAACTCAGATGCACCGTTCAACTTGATTCTTGGGAAAAGTTGAGCATCATGATTCACAACCATAAAGTTAGGCGAGTTTAAACGCTTGACCTGATGAACCAACATGTGGGACCTCTTGTAGTCAGAATCGTTGGCTAACACGAAACCGGATGCGAGCTCTTTATCGTCGTCTGCAGAGTGCAATGCTTCCACCAATTGAGCAGTCTTCGACCCTGGGGCAGCACACATGTCCAACACAGCGTGGTGAGGTTTGATATCCATCAACAAAGGAGGAATCATGGAAACAGCCTCCTGTCTCGAGATGTTTCCTACTTCGGTCTCGATGACTAAAAATCGTTGGGTTTTCGCAAATTCCTCATTCTTTCTAATAACGGCTTTGGAAACGTCAATCTGCCATCCGAGCTCGTTAGGGTAATACGACAAGTTCTTTGGTGTCAACTTGACCCCCTCGAATTCGGCATCCTGCAACTTGGAAACGTGATTTTTGATAAAATTATCCTTGATCTCCTTTGCATGTGCACGAGAGCCAGTAATCCTGAACGTCAAAGGCAAATTCTCTTGGCAGTGCTTCTTGAAAGTTTCCCACTCCTCCTCTGGAATGATCTTCATGGCTTTGTAGTAAGTTTCCCATTTTTCATTCTCTCTCACGGCTTCGGTCCACGATTGTGATCTATCGTCCGATCTTTTTCCAAAGGTCTTACCGCTATTACCGCCTTTGTTCTTTCTGAAGTTTCGTTTGCCCATCCCTAATACGTTCTTGAATGCGTTCAAAAAGTTCATCCAACAGTAATCGTTGTCTCATCAAAATTTTTCAGTTTGTACTTTGGCTACAAACCAAAAGCCCAAGCGATGATGTGGGTTTGTGTAACGAACAAATTAACTCCATATATTATCCCACACAACTCATTGGAACCGCAGCTTATAAGGTTCTTTTGAATATAGATTCATATACAAGAGTGTTGATAGAGTGTGACAGATATGGTGGGACCTTCCACAAGAAGGCTTCGTTACGGTGCAGTAAGTAAACAGAAAAGAGTCATCTTGATGGAGAATTTCGCTCTTATAAATGGCGTACAGCCTCACACGAGCAGACTACTAACAGGTAAAACAGGTAGGAGCATGTTTGGGCGCTTCGATATACACCAAATTTGAAATGAGACCGGTGCCGAACTACGTAGCACCCGTTGGGATCGGAATGAACCCCATTTACGCTTTGAGGAGCTACTATAATGCGGGGGTCACTTTTTTAACAAGTATGTCTACATTTAATTTTAAGTTAGCCAATGTCTGCTTGTTTGCAATAATATTGGCCGTAAACATTGCAAAATGGGGTGTATTTGGGTCCTTGACGAGGGCAGAGATTCGAAATTTGAAAGACAAAATAAGCTATACGCTCTGGGAGCTTTTATTTGGAATTGCTATATTCTACTACAATAATCTGAAAGCTGAAGTCAAGACAAGCGGTGGTGCGCTGCTACAGTGCGAGCTTTTGAAGTTTGCTGGTCTTTTTCTGTGCGTGTTTCTTCTCAAGTGTTTCCATAACTTGAGTGTTGATAGAGCGCATAATATGGTTCAAAATGCAACCGTCGATGTACCAAATTTGAAGCTCCTGTGCATCCGGTTCACTATTGGCTTGGTTGTCTTGAATGTTGTTGATGTTTTGCTAATTCATAAGTATTTTCAAGAAGTCATGTCTAGCTATGCTTCGAATTCCTTGCAAGGAAATATTTTGATAACGATATTTGGCTTCGAGATTTTGCATATCTTCCCGTTGATTATACTTAGTAGCGTGAAATTTGGCTTAGACTGCTATGAAATTTTCCAATTTGGAAATGTGGATTTGATAAGTTCGTCAAAGTGGCATGAAGTTAAAACGAATGTTATATATACCGTGGAGTTTCTAGTCAACTTGACGAGGTTCGGAATAGCATGTGTTTACTCAGTGCTATTCTTGTACTTCTATACATTTCCTCTTCATGTTATGCCTTCATCTTACTTGAGTTTGCGGGTTCTAATCTTGAAATCACGAGGCTTGATCAATCTTAAAAAGAAGCAACTTCAGTTGCAAAAGTTTGCTACCCCCTGTGCGATTTCTAGCCTAGAAAGATGCGTCATATGCTTTGATGAATTTTCTACTGCCCTGCTTGGGGACCTTAGAGTACTTCGTCATTGTCCTCACCATTTTCATTACGATTGTTTGAAGCTTTGGGTGCACTATTCGGGCTCCTGCCCGATATGTCGCAAGCAGTTGTGACGAAAGCTGAGACTAACTGTCGGTTGTTAGTTTCTGTTTATTTTTCAATTCTTTTTCTTATTTATCGATTGAGTCTTGTTTGATCTGATGGCATAATGGTTCTTTCAGACATTTGATTCAAGTTATAGTTTATTATCCCTGAATACATAGAAGCGTACAGAATATGTACTAAGATCAATATTTATTTAACACATAGTTGAGAACTGAAATTTGGGTGCTTTGCTAAAGTTTTAGATGAGTCTAAAATGAAATGTCTTTTGATCATGCTGACTAAAAATAAGAGTTGTTTTGATTAGAATTGGTGATTCCAGCCGCAAGAGTATCGATGTCAGGTTCGTCATGAGTAAGCAGCTTGGCCAAATCATCAATATGATGCTGATGATTTTGGTCGTTCGGATCACTGATGAAATCATCATATCCATAACTCTCATTTTTCTGTGATGCTCCGTCATGTCTGCCCTCTACTTCTTCATGTTTTATTTCTTTATCATGATGAGGCAAATTTGCATCGTCGTTGACGTCTTCTGGTTCGTTAGAATTGTAATGATTGAAAAACGACTCAGACGAGCCTATTGAGCTTCCTGTGGATGCTTCTAGTCCTATAACCTCATTACTGTTAGCAGATTCATGTGCTAAGTGCTGCTCAGTTTGAGCGTTCTCACCCACCTGTTCTTGTTTAGGCTTGCGATACTCTTCCGGTATGGGTGAATTGGTGGCTGATTGCTGTTCTTGGGCACTGGATTGTGCCTGGGCGTCGTCGTCTGCCACAAAGGAAGAAACATCCTTCTTCTGCCTCTTCGAGGCCTTCATTTCGTTTCTCTCCTGCTTCAAAGCTTGCTGCTCCCTGTACTTTGCCAAATAAATTTTCAACACCTCGGCATAATTCTCAAACCCCAAATCGTGCATCGAGTACAATATATCTTCCCCGTTGATGGTCTTCCGCTTTTCTTTCAAACATTTGTCGCTGGCTTCGCTCGTGATAAACGAAATAAACTCCGACACACACTCTTGCATGCATTCTTTCGCGTCCTTTGATACCTTGGCACTCCCGGGTAGGGTGTTTTTCATTAGCCGGGCTACGTTGGCAATTGGTAGCCACCGGTCTTGCTCTCTTAGCTCAACCTCGTGTGGGTTTATATTATTTGGATCCATGACGATAATGCTTTAGCGAACCTACGTTCAAGAATGAATCTCCAAAAATCCTGGAATAAGCTTGGCTATATTGGTGTTGAATCTGTGTTTACTTCCACTTTTGAAAATGATGACTTTTAGCTGATCGACTAATGGCCCAATTATCAATATCAATATCAAAAGTATACAAACGTTGAATACAATAAAAAATGAGCTAAAATCCTTAGCGGGAGACGGTTCGATGGTTACGCAGCGAGATGCGTAAAATATAGTACAATATGATTTTAACCAATTTACTATGGTAGACAGCACCACTGGTACTGATGGGTGGCTTTTCGAATACTGACGGGTGGAGGGCCATGAAAGAGTATAAGAAGGTACCACAAGATATTAAGCATGATGATGATATGCTAAACCGATCGACAACGGGGGCATCGCTTCTTATGTTGACGCAATTGCTCACAAAAATCTTGACATTTTCATTGAATCAGGTTATCATTCGGTACATTTCGCCGAGAGTTCTTGGGATATGCAGCTACTTGGAACTTCTTGTATCAACAATACTATGTTTTAGCTGGGAAGGCATAAGGGCCTCTGTGCAGCGAACTAGGCCCGTGGAAAAGGGCCCGAAGGGTGTTGGCCAAATTGCAGGTGGGTACCGTGAGGGTACAGAAGCAGGCACGTTGCAAAGCGTGATCAATTTGGGCTACCTTCCTTTGGCTGTGGGCGTTCCAATTGCGGCGGGAATGTTTTGGTGGCAATGGCGGACGCTGATGTTCCACAGCGGTGTATTGCAATTGTCCTATACGTACTTTTCTTTAACATTAATTGGGCTCCTGATACTTCTCGAGCTTTTGGCCGAGCCGATATATGTGGTTAACCAGTTCCAACTTAATGTGAAAAGGAGGTCCAAGTTTGAAGGTGTGGCGGTTTTGTTGAGGTGTGTAGTCACAGCGGCCGTGGTATTGGGGTCGCAGTCTTTATCTTTGTCCGGCACCCAAAATGATGGGATTGCGGTTATGGCATTTGCATTGGGTCAATTTGCATACTCTCTGCTGCTATTTATCCAATATCATAAAAGTTTTTACGAGGATAACAGGAGCAAGTCTGCTGAGCAACAAAACACTTTAACACTTCAGCCTATAGTGACAGATTCCGGGTCATATTTTTTCGACACCAAAATCGTCCGGTTATGGAAGAATTTGTTCGTTCAAATGATCTTCAAGCAACTCTTGACGGAGGGAGATAAGTTTTTGATAAACTATTTGTGCACTATCGAAGAACAAGGGACATACTCGGTGGTTACCAATTATGGATCCATAATCGCCAGACTAGTTTTTCAACCCATTGAGGAATCGCTACGGTTGTACTTGACGAAATTACTTTCGACAAGCAGTAAAGAAAACATACATGAATCATATCAAGTAATGAAATATATTTGCATCTTTTATTTCAATTTATCCGTTTTGATGGTACTTGCTGGGTATGCCAATTCGGCGTATCTTTTGCAGATTTTGCTAGGTAGCAAAGCTTCTAAATGGGACAATACCGGAGTCTTTGATATCTTTTCTCAGTACATCGCATACATCCCGTTTTTGGCGTTCAACGGTATATTAGAAGCGTTTTTTAGCAGCGTGGCTAACAGCAGAGATATCAAACAGTTTTCTTTCTTCATGTCGTTACTGACTGTATTCATCCTAATTTGCCTGTACCTATTCATTCGCCATTTAGACTTTGGTTTGAGTGGCCTAATTTTAGCTAACTGCATGAATATGCTTCTAAGAATCGGATACTGTTCTATTTTCATGAAGAGATTTTACGCCAGTGACCAAAACAATGTATCTTTCGTGGGCGCCGTCAAACGGGTGCAACGTACTTTATTGGTGGGTTGCATCACGGGCGCGTCACAATATTTTGCCCTACGAGGTTGGAAGAGTAGTTGTTTTCTTGATCTTCTCAAAAGTGCATTCGCGTGTTTCCTATGCTTAGTGCTGATGCTATACTTGGAGAGAAATATGTTGCACACACCTTTGTCAAAAGCTAAGGCCATATTCGATAAGCTTTTCAAGAGGCGGGCGCACGCAAAGTCAGACTAGTTACATATATAGTAATATAAGTGTGGATTTTGGTTTTCGACTAGTGGAGATTAGTACCTTCCTATGGGCAAAAAAAAACGGAGTTGCAACACTAGATACTAACAATTCCCTACCAAAGCCAGCCGAATGCCATCCGCTTCGCCTCTCTACGGGTAGCCAGCTGTGCTGAATTGCTTCCCTCCAGCGGTAATGCCACTCATTGCTGGAACTTGAATAATTGACTACTCGAATTATCAAGTTCGCGACCGCAAAGATCGAACCGGACACTCAAACTGTAATAAAGAATCTAGAATAGTACACATTCAGTGCGCTTCTGCCACAAGCCATCACAGCACAAAGTTCTTCAAGAATGTTACTGATACATTATTTATTCGTATTAAGAAGTTGAAGTACAAAAACAGTTCTTTCATGGTCATATTTAGCAAATACTTTTGGTAGAGTGAAATGTCGATTGTCGAGTTGCTGAAAAGCATAGACACGCTTGCGAAGACAATAAACTTGAAAAATCAAGAAATAGATAACTTAAAGAGGCATTATGACGAAAAGGTCAGGCAAATCAATGACTACATAGAAATACTATACCAACAGGAAGTAATGGCCAAAGTAGACGAGGACTTGCCAGAGGATAGGCTTCGAGAGGCTATTAATCAACCAGTGAAGTGTAGCAATTGTGAGCATGAACTATGGAACCTCGAAAAAGATAGTGAGTTTATACTTATCCTGAAGAAGAAGTTGCAGTATGCGTTGAAGGCAGCACGTAGGGACGAGAGAAATCAAGCTAAGGAGAAACCAAGCAGAGCCCCAAAAAAGGATACTAACTGCTGTCTGGAATCAAAAATACGACCCAACCAGCAGCCTGAAAATTTTGAAAATTCTAAAGAGCTAGTTAATAGGAAGCGATACCCTAATAGGTCCAAGAAAACATGCTCCTACTGCAAAAAGCCCGGCCATTCGAGGGCAAATTGCTTTGTGCGGTTAGGCACGTCAACGCAGTGACTACATGAAGTGCTCAGTATAAGTGACATTTAAATGGTTCTTGACTAAACTATAATACATTAACTACCCCTAATTCGACAAGTGAACGAATTTCTAGGCATTTATTTTGAGGACTGGACCATAGCTTCTATATGTACATTGTTAGTATCCTTTCATGAAATGATAATTGAAAAACCAATTTAACATACCTCTTCTTGATGCATCTTGTAATAATGTACAGTCAACTGAGTTTGCATTCATATGGACGTATCGGACTGTTGACCCTCTAATAAATAAATTCTTCACAGATTGCAAGTGTGGGTACTTCGTTTCGTTCGTACACACAATGTTGTCCAATTTCAAATTCAAATATTGGTCTACTGATTTTAAAATACCTCTAATTTCTATATCATTTTTCAATTCAACTGTAACTTCTTGATCAACAAGCGTTTTGAAAAAACTAAAGAACAACATTAAGTCTCTTTTTTTCTACTAAATGAATAGGATTAGGACTATTGAGATCTTACTGTGACAAATGGTCTATTCTAAGGTGTCTTCTTGATCAATTTTGTTGATGGTGAGGAAAAGCTTGAAATTATGTAAGCAAACTAACTACTTTAATGGATGCAAGTTAGAAATCTTATATCTAGGGAGTACTCGACTAAGATGTATATAGATGTGTTGGTTGCTTGTAGGTTATGTGCTCAAGATACAAGGCCTAATAACCCTTGGTCGTTTGCAAAATCTCCTTTTAATTCTTTTTGAAGCATAGATAATTCCTTTTGGAATTCGAGAAAACTATCGTCCTCGCCTTGGTTGAGGCTAGAATTGCTATCACCTTGGGACCGCTGAGCTGAACGGGGTATCCTAGATTTGCTCCGTTTATCGTGTTCCCGTTTGTGTGATTTGCTTTTCTTTGATTTTTTGGATTTCTTCACCTGTGAGGTGGGTTCGAATCCAAAGTTAAAGTCGGACTGGAACGGGTATGAGTTAAAAAGAGCATCAAATGATTCGGACCTTGTCTGGGGAATTTCCGAAAATAAGTTCTCGTCTATAAATTCGTCCTCCAACTCGTTTGACTCATGTTTCGCCCCAGGGTTTTGATACGTCTTTAGAGGAGCCAAGATTTCCAAATCAACAGCATCACCTCTCTCCTTCTTCTTTCTGCCCCGCTTGGAAGGTCGTTGTAAACCCAACAAGTCATGCTTTGTTCTGATTAATGCTATTTCCTTTTGGTATTTATCTTTAGAATCAGCTTCTAGTGAATACTCACTATTACTGACAGACGTATTTTCCGATTGTATGGGAGACTTTTGGAATTGCATGCATGTCTTTAGGTCGGACGATGCCATGGCCTTAAGATTTCGTTTTGCCATCTGGTAGTTGGATGGCGACCTTCCTCTCACGACTAACGGTTGTGTTTCAGTGCTGGCAAGTACGGCGTACTTTTCGTCGTCAAGCAACCCTAACAATTCAACCTTCAATATGAAATGGCGGTTCACCATGGTTGATTTTCTGTAATTTATGGAGGTTGAAAACTGGATCCGTTCGTACCGTGCCACTGTGGCAATTCTACCTTCAGGATAGGTACTTAAAATTGAGTCACTGGTACCTTTTAAGATGGTTGCATTATCAACAAAAAACAATTTATTATACTGATCGATCTTGTCGCCGTTGCGGATGTTTGAGGCCTGCTTGATGATTGAGTGGGAGGGTAAGTATCCAGAAATTGCAGGATACACTGGCGGCAGATACTGTGGGCCTCTGTCTCGTTTCGCTGTATGCTGAATGAGGTTGACGACCGTGTCGTCTTCCGAACATTTAGATACCAATCTCAACGCAAAACAGCTGATGTTTTCAATCTCGCCCATATCGTTAAGAATATGGAACTTTTCACTTAAAAAAATGTCCGGGGTCTTGTCTTCGAGCTCAAAGCAGCTCACCAAGGTAAAGTAGTTTCTCTTGTACCCGATCCACTCCCCGCCGTAATTTTCAAACCCCCGGTCAATACGGGCATTGACAAAGGGAAAAATGCTTTCATTAGTCGATGTTATGTAAATGGGTCGATACAACGTCGTGTTGTCGAACGAAGGGCCAACTTTGAACTGCAATCCAGATCGAGGCGCAACTTTCCTTTTCTTAACCACTAGTCCCGTCTCATTTCTGCCTCGAATTTCTTCCCCAAACACCCTATAATGATTACGAAACTCATTGTTTAGTCCATCTAGACCTCTGTCATCGTCATTGATGACTTGCAGCTGTCCGTCGTGCTTTCTGTTGCTCCATACTGATGGTTTGGTCTTGACCTTATTTTTTGAATTCTTAGGTCTTCCCATCTCGTCAAATTCGCCGCTTGTTTGAACTCTATCTAGACGAAGCCAATGCGTACCAGATGTAGGATTAATATGCCTACAGTATGCAAATTCCTGCTTTTACAAATAGAAAATAAATCTATTACCCGCTGAAGTTCAGTAGATGGTTTTGGGGCCTAAAGGATACCTACTGGGACACAAACAGGACTTTTTATACACAAACACCGGTTTTTCAAATAAAAAGTCACAAATCACTCCCTGCGCCTACATGTACATTATACAATGATTATTCATGGCTAATCTGCCTTTTTAGTGGAACTTCAATGGCTGTTCTATAGTTAAGGGTCCTTAATGGATGCAAAATCATGACTTGGGGGAGATGAGCCAAAGTTTTGGTTCGAGCACGACTCATCCTAAGCTGATTTTTTTTTCACCTACTTAAGATCAATAGGATATAGCAGTTGGTTTAGAGGGTAGAAAAGGATAAAATATCGAATATGGTTAAGAAAGCTATTGACGCACGTATTCCCTCGTTAATTCGAAATGGGGTGCAGGAAAACGAGAGGAGTTTTTTCTTCATTGTTGGAGATAAAGCCAGAAACCAGTTGCCCAACCTTCACTATTTGATGATGTCGGCGGATTTAAAGATGAACAAGTCGGTGTTGTGGGCGTACAAGAAGAAGCTATTGGGGTTCACATCACATAGGCAAAAGAGAGAGGCTAAGATAAAAAAGGACATCAAGCGAGGGATAAGAGAGGTGAATGAACAAGATCCATTTGAAGCATTTATTTCCAACCAGCACATCAGATACGTCTATTACAAGGAGACCGAGAAGATATTGGGTAATACGTACGGAATGTGTGTGTTACAAGATTTTGAGGCGATCACGCCTAATTTGTTGGCCAGAACTATCGAAACCGTTGAGGGCGGTGGCTTGGTGGTGATATTGTTAAAATCGATGTCGTCGTTGAAGCAGTTATACACCATGACAATGGATATTCATTCGCGTTACCGTACCGAGGCACATGATGACGTGGTGGCGCGTTTCAACGAGAGGTTTTTATTATCATTAGGATCATGTAAAAATTGCTTAGTGGTAGATGATGAACTAAACGTGTTGCCCATCTCAGGCGGTAAGCACGTCAAGCCTTTACCACCAGCGGATGACGACGATATTTCACCACAAGCCAGGGAATTGAAAGAGTTGAAAGAGAGCTTGGCAGACGTTGAACCAGCCGGCTCCTTGGTAAGTTTGTCCAAGACCGTCAACCAGGCCCAGGCTATATTAACATTCATTGACGTTATCTCAGAGAAAACATTGAGAAGTACTGTCGCGCTTACTGCTGGAAGAGGGCGTGGTAAGTCTGCAGCATTAGGGATAGCTATTTCCGCAGCTATCTCCCATGGATATTCTAATATATTCGTAACATCGCCATCTCCTGAAAATTTGAAAACTTTATTCGAATTCGTTTTTAAGGGATTTGATGCGTTGGGCTACTCAGAACATATGGATTATGATATAATTCAGTCGACAAATCCATCATTCAATAAAGCCATTGTCAGGGTGGATATCAAGCGTGGTCACCGTCAAACTATCCAATATATTTCCCCAAACGATAATCACGTCTTAGGACAAGCTGAGCTACTTATCATTGATGAGGCTGCAGCTATCCCATTGCCTGTTGTCAGAAGCTTGATGGGCCCTTACTTGATATTCATGGCTTCTACGATTAATGGTTATGAAGGAACTGGTAGATCGTTGTCCTTAAAATTAATCCAGCAATTGCGTGATCAATCCAATAGTAACAAAACCAACAGTGATACAACGATTGTGTCTAGAGATAAAAAGGATTATGAACCCACGGCGTCAGGAAGAAGTTTGCGTGAGGTTGTGTTGGACGAGCCTATCAGATACGCTCCAGGAGATCCAGTTGAAAAGTGGCTCAACAAGTTGTTATGTTTGGACGTTACTTTGTCCAAAAACTCTAAGTTCGCTACTAAAGGCTGTCCTCATCCTTCGCAGTGTAATTTGTTTTATGTCAACAGAGATACGTTATTTTCGTACCATCCAGTCTCCGAAACATTTTTGCAAAAAATGATGGCTTTATACGTTGCATCGCACTATAAAAACTCCCCTAATGATTTGCAGTTAATGAGTGATGCCCCAGCTCATCAATTGTTCGTGTTGCTACCCCCTATTGAGGAAGGAGATAATAGGATTCCAGATCCACTTTGTGTTGTTCAGCTAGCTTTAGAAGGTGAAATTTCGAGGGAAAGTGTCCGCAGATCTTTATCTCGAGGTCAGCGAGCGGGTGGTGACTTGATTCCATGGTTGATCTCTCAGCAATTCCAAGATGAAGAGTTCGCTTCTTTATCAGGTGCTAGAATTGTAAGGATTGCCACTAATCCGGAATATGCTGGTATGGGTTACGGTTCTAGAGCCCTTGAATTATTACAAGATTACTACGAGGGCAAGTTTACTGATATCAGTGAGTCATCTGTCATCGACGATCATACAATCACTAGAGTATCTGATAAAGAATTGGAAAATGCATCTTTGAAAGATGAAGTAAAGTTACGTGATGCGAAGTCATTGCCTCCGTTACTTTTGAAATTGTCAGAAAAGCAGCCATATTTCTTACACTATTTGGGTGTTTCGTTTGGATTGACCCCCCAGTTGCAGAAATTTTGGAAGAGGTCTAACTTCGTACCAGTGTATTTAAGACAAACTGCAAATGAATTGACGGGAGAACACACTTCAGTTATGTTGAATGTTTTGTCAAATCGCGATAAGAGCTGGTTACAGGAGTTTTCAAAAGATTTTCACAAGAGATTCTTACAGTTATTATCGTACGAGTTCAAGAAATTTGGAGCCGTCCAAGCATTGAACATAATAGAAGCCACTGAGGCAGGTGAGAGTCAAACCAAGAGGGTGAAGAAATTGACTAAAGAAGATTTGGATAACATCTTGTCACCATTTGATTTGAAAAGATTGGACTCCTATGCTAACAATTTATTGGATTACCATGTTATTGTGGATCTTTTACCATTGATTGCCCAATTATATTTCTCTAAAAGGACTGGAGATGATGTCAACTTATCTTCGGTTCAAGCAGCCATTTTATTAGCCATAGGCTTGCAGCACAAAAATATGGATCAGATATCGAAAGAATTAAACTTGCCCGCAAACCAGTCTATGGCCATGTTTGCAAAAATTATACGTAAGTTTTCCACTTATTTCAGAAGCATTTTGACCAAGTCTATTGAGGAGACGATGCCGGAATATGAGGATGAGGCCGTCAGAGACATGAACGGTGAAAATCAAACTGTTAATTACGATAAAGTAGAAGAACAACTACAAGATGATTTGGCAGAGGCAGGTGATGAGGCCATGAAGGAATTAAGGGCAAAGCAAAAGGAGTTCATTAATGCCATAAAGTTGGATAAGTATGCCATTGCGGACGATGCAGACTGGGAAGCTGCTGGGAAGGCAGTATCCAAGGCCGTAAACGATAAGGGTGTAGTTAGTGTCAAGAATAAGAGCTCTTCAAAGAGACCAAAGGGCGAATCTGCCTCTGAGATCTATGAAAAAGAAATGAAGCAGGTGAATAAAAAACCAAAGAAGGCGAAAAAATAAGCTGTATAGTAGTATAATATATATAATCTGTATAGGTGTCTAGGAATTATTCACATTATCTAAGATAATTTTTAAAGAATGGTCAACTAGCTCATGTAGAGATAGGTCTTCATTCACTATGTCGTGAATTTTGAATTTGCTGCTTACTTTCAAGTCCAAATTTACATCTCCCTTTTGGAAGAGATACTTGTGACTCTTCACGTATTCGGGCCATACCAATTTTTCAAAATACCCAGGAGGATCAACCCAAAACCCTGATATAGTATTATACCCTGAGCGTGACTCCCTTCTTGCTTTCAAAGTTTCGAATGATGCCCGAAAGAAAATCCTCACGTCGAATAACTCAAAAATCTTCGGATCATGGTATAGCATGAATCCATCAACGAACACGATAAACTTATCAGGGCTGAATGATGCGTGGCGGGAAACTTCGTCTCTGAAACCTTTCAATTCTTGCTCTGAGAGCTGCAAGTCGGCTTCTTGCTCTAAACTTTCGATTTGGTCATTTAGATTTTCGCCTGCTTTCACACTCTGGATATAGCGAGAAAACTTTTCGAAGTCAATTGCACCGATACAGTCCCAATTCTGCTCATTCAATTCTTTATCGATAGGAATTTTATCATCAGGTAAATAAAAATCATCTAAGTGGATAAGCTTTGAATTCTGAAATATGTTATGGAGAGCCCTTGCAGAAGTGCTTTTGCCGGAGGAGGAAGGTCCGCTTAGTGCTACCAACAAAGGTTTGCTATTCCCTGCAAGACTCGGGTGTTGGTCCTTGCTCCCCATCTTTGCAAGCGATATTTACGGAAAAGAACAAAAAGGTGGGCAACCAGGCTTTGTTTAAGACCCTGTTTGGCGAATTTGATGGCGCACATCTTTACATATCTATTATTCAGGCACCTGTTCAAACCTCGACTCAAACCTACAATTAGGTTGACAAAGCTGCGGTGCACCACCTACTCCTCCCCGCCACTCCTGCTCGTCATCTTCCTCCTTGCTATTGTGGACGTAGCATCCTACTCGTTAGTAAGCACTGCGAAAAGCTAATTCATATGTACTATTTTAGTAAAAGCAACTAGTGATGGTCCCTCTCTACAGTACTATCCCCATGGCCAACTTGCTGGTGACCTCGAAATCAACACGTCAACATATATGTGGTACCTGCCACGCACCAAATTAGCCTATAGTAGCATATGAGTGCCTGGACCGTTGCATAGCAAACTCCATGCTGGAGCCTCGGCTTTGCTCGCTACCCGACAACGACCTTGCAGCAACCAGTTCCAGATTAACAGCAAAAGCCTCCCTCAAATAGCCACGAACAGCTCATTTGTTTCGCTCCGTAGTCGGTTTGCCATTAACTTTAGGCATCGAATCAATCTATACCAGATGTAGTAAATGTAGCTACGTCAAGTTGGTGAGGCTGATGCAACTTTATGCGAGTTCATACTGCCACGAAGACGAAAATAATATACCTCTGTACGTGAAAAATACCTTTTTAAGGTTTTATTATCCTCATCAACCCCTGCTACGATAACTCCCTCCAAATAGAATCCTTTCCTCTACTTCTATACCTAAAATGGTGAAAACTAATGTGCCCTCAGGAGGAATTTATGTGCGTCAAGCATGAGCTGCAATAACATTTCCTAAATAGGAAATTGTTCATTTTATTAAATTATTTCGATTCGTATTCTGGTAAGATTGATTCCAATAGCATCTAAGAAGAGTAATTTTGCAAATCTTAAATCTTTATATATATATGATGACATATTGAAGCAAGTTTGAATTGACCAAAGTTTAGGCATTAATTTCAAACTTGAGAGGTACTTTGGTCAATATTAATTGTGGCCGGAAGATTTAAGGACGTAGCATCTGCAGTAAAAATAGCTAGAGGCGTTGATCAGTGCTTGAGATCGAAAATACCAAGAGCTTGTTTTCATTGCAGTTTTAAAGGCAGTTTTCAAATCCATTTTATAGTGGCAGAGTGGGAGCTTTGTTTACAATAACGGTGGAAACGACCAAAAAAAAAACGCTATCAGTTTTAATAATTTGTTATCAACCAGTCTATGCCCATAAAAAAATCTTTCCAAGTTGTTATCGCTAATTAGTCTAATGAGTACACCGCAGGCCAATGAAGGGGTTGCGCCTTCAGGGTCACCCACCAAGCCCGGTAACCTAAAGGAGCTCCATGTGTCCACTGAGTCCACCTTGTCCCCCACCGAAACCACCAACAGTACCAATCCAGAGACGGATTCTGACACTGAGAACAGGCCGGGCATCCACGCGGGCGGTGAAAATAAATCGCCCACAGAACAGAAGTTTCTTTCAACGTTGAGAGGCTTCAATATAGATAAATCCAGTTACAAGCATTACGGCCACCAGCTGCTGCTCAATTCACAGTCGCTTGATAGAATCATCAGTGAAGCTAAGATTTCCACCAGACACAAGAATATGAGTAACCCTATTTCCGGAAGCGAGCCAACCAGCCATGACTCTAAAGAAAAAAATAGCTCCATTGATTGGCAGAAACGCAATAGAGTGATCATTGACGAGAGCATTTCTCACATACTTGGTATTCCACCACAGACTATAGACAAGGAATCCATATGGCCCTACAGTGCCGAGACACTTAACGAAATTTTGCGATACAAAACAGAACAGGAAAAGACTCGACAGGAGTCAATTAAAAACGACTTTGGGTTGACGGCAATTGAGCTTTTGAGGCTTGCCAAGTCATTGAATATTAGCGGCGATTTGATTCCATTCTTATTCGTCAGCAATACTACTATTGATGATTTGAAAGCAAACATTAGTACCTTGCAGTCTGATCCTGAATCTGTTGTCAGTAAGATTACGAAGTTGGCCAACAATAACGACGTATATGATCACGAAATCAGCGAACCTTATAGACATAGTGCCAAAAGAAAAACTTCTGAAAGCAAGCCTTTGCCATCGTGTCTGGAAACGACCGAAAGCATCAAAGCTACAAGTGCCGAGGTCTCACCGATTAGGTCTCCCAGCAAGCTGCCCTCGCCTTCGCAACTGAAGTTTCGTCTAGATGGGAATGACTCCAAAGAAAAACAATCCCCTAATATTCAAAATGATAGACCCATTCTCCTTCCCATCCCATCCACAAATTATCTGCATCAGCACCTGCCTCAGCAACCACAACAGCCTCATACAAACGTGTATCCAATGTACTTTACTCCAGGACAACAAGGCACATCGGCTCCTCCTCAGCAGCATGTGCTGCATGCGATTCAGGATCACTCAAATGAAAATTCAGCTTCTTCCACAACGGTGCTTGGATCCCCTTATTCACAGAAATATCAGCCCGTCATGTACCAACCTCCTCAAAACTACCAGGCGGTATCCGGCACCAACTTCCTTCCCCAACAGCGTCCATACCAATATTACGTTACCTCATCTCCGCCAAACGCACCCCCACCACCTCATCAATACGTAATGCATTCAGCGGCTCCTCCTTCTGGTTTGGCTCCCCCTATGCATCCAGCTGTTTATAATTCTCCTGATACAGAATCAAGAAGGAACCATGGAAAAGCTCACAAGGACGAGGACGAATATTCTAATGGCAGCCTGAGCTGCAAAAGACATAAATCTAGTTCTAAGATTTCAAGCATTAATTTCATGATCACCACTCCAAAGAACCCTCCTGCAAAGAAGTATAATAATACAAGCAAAGATCGATAAATAGTTTAATACCTTTCATACCCTTTCAATTCTACCTTGCTATATCCTTCAATATATAATATAAAGTACCCAATATAAGTGCTGTCGTCTAAGCACGAGTCTGGCAAAGCTCCTGGTATATATATTGATCTTAAACTAAGCTATCGGCGCTTTCACAGTCCTACTACTGATATGGTGATTATTTGCCTTTATTGTGCGGTAACGGCCCGATTTCGGGAAGGGCATCGCTATCTTGTAAAGTTAGCTAACATTAATGATAAAGTGGAACAATTATCTACATTTTTTAAACGGTAGAACGATTTGAGGATATGGATCAAAGGTCTCCTAGCTTTTCATGCCTGGGACCTTTGAGGGAAATGCCGGACTGGAAAGCTAAGGTCTCTAATGAGCATTTTACACGAGAGAAAGAAAAAAGCGATGAGGAAATACCGTATTCAATATTAACCACTTCAGAAAAGTACGTGATGATCCTTTTGTTGAGCTTCAGTGGTATGTGGTCTTCTGTCTCCGGGTCTGTTTATTTTCCGGCCCTTCCAGAACTCTCTAAGAAGTTTGGAGTTTCGGGTGATGTTGTGAATTTGTCAGTGGTAGCGTATTTGGTATTTCAAGGTATCGCACCCACTATATTGGCTTTTATCGCAGATAATTATGGAAGACGGCCATGTATAGTGGCGGAGTTAGTATCGTACTGTGCTGTGTGCATTGCGATCTCCCGAACGAATGTATATTGGTTGTTGGCATTTTTAAGATGTCTACAAGCAGCTGCAATTGCTCCAATAATTGCTGTTTCGGTGGGTTCTGCGGGCGATGTATGTGACGTTCAGGAAAGGGGACAGTTTGTGGGGCTTGTTCAAGGATTGCAGCTTGTGGGGCAAGGATTTGGGCCTTTGTTTGGGGCTTTACTAGTAAATTCCTATTCTTGGCGAGGGATATTCGTATTTCTAGCCATTGGAAGTGGAAGTGTATTTACGATCACTTTGTTCACTCTACCTGAAACTAATAGAAAGATAGTTGGCAATTTATCGGTTGCACCAAAGCATTCTATCAACAAACTGCCGATTCTATATCTTCCTTATTTCAAACATCGTCTTATAAACCAAACATCTACAATACAGGCACATGAGCAGACGTTGGCTCAATTGCTATTGCCTCTAAAAATTCTTTTTCATTTGGAGATATTCGTTTTCTTACTAGTGGCTGCGTTTCAGTATACCGTGTGGACAATGTCACTAACATCTTTATCAACAGTCTTAGAGCAGAACTATCACTATTCTATGATACATATAGGCATATTTTACATACCTTCTGGTATCGGAACGATAATGGGATCAGTTGTCACTGGAAAGTTGATTGATTGGAACTATTCAAGAAGGATACGGTCTCATGAAAAAACTTACAAGCATTTATCAGAGCATGAGAGGCCTCGTTTCGATTTAGTCGGTGCCAGATTAGAACTTTGCATTATCCCAACTATTCTCTTGGTTTGTTTTAGCGTTGTTTTTGGGTGGTGTTTAGAGAAAAAAGTAAACGTAGCACCAGTCTTGTTATCAGCGTTTGTGATTTCGTACTGTTGTGTTTCGCTTCTTTCTGCGATTACTACATTATTGGTAGACATGTTTCCCGGACACGGTTCGGCCCTGACTAGTTGCCTAAATCTTGTCAGATGTTTGTTAGCAGCGCTTGGCGTGGGTCTTTTAGAAAAGATGGTCCTGGGAATGGGATTAGGTGGTTGTTATACCCTTATGGCGGGGCTTTGTCTTCTCAGTGCATCACTACTTTACATCAAACTAACATACATGAGGAAAGATATAGACGATAGAACTACAGATAAAACACAGTAGAAAATTTTATACACATACAGTATTCGGCTGAACAATGTCAATCCAAATTAACCATAGAAAATAAAACTATATAAATGTATGATTATGATAATAGTAATAATAATATAAAAACGAGAAATTTGTGGAACCCTTCACAGACTCTATTGAGATGCACATTGGACACCAGGGCCAGCACCACCGCCTTCTTCATCGTCTGAATCGTAGGCATCACGTCTTCCACCAGTTTTATGTTTGTATGGGTCAACGTCTACCAATTCGCACTCATCGACCTCAGCACCCTTTGGAATATCAATCTTAGTTCTTGGAGGCAAGATACTTTCCAATTGTTTCAATTTGTCTTCAGAAGTGAAATTATTCTTGGGGAATTTGACAGTGAACTTGACGAACAAATTACCATTCCCACTGTGTCTGTAAATTGGCATACCTTGGTTCTCAACGACCTTCGTTGTACCAGGGGAGATGACTTCACCTGGCACTATAGAAATCTTGATGTAGTCACCCGAAACATGCTTGAACGCGAGCTCGCCACCGGCTAACGCGGTAACCAAATCTACCTCGGCGTCGTAGTATAGGTCATTACCCTTTCTGGTGAACTTGTCGTGTTGTTTTTCTTCAACCACAAACACAACATCACCAGGAGTAATACCTGGCTCTTGGTCACCTTCACCGCTGAACACAATTCTTTGTCCGTCCTTCATACCAGGATCGATGTGAACCTGCAAGATCTTACGCTCGGTTTGAGTCTTCTTACCCTTACATACGGTACAACGGTCTTTTGGATCGCAAATGTCCCCCGTACCTTGACACACGTCACAGACGGTTTGGAATCTCTGGATCATAGGGCCCATTTGTCTGGTGACAAATTTCATACCTTGACCGTGACACGAAGAACATTGCTTGACCTTACCTTCTTTACCACCACGACCGTCACACGCCTTACACAACACAGTCTTGTTCAAAGCCAACTTGGCAGTTCTGCCCTTGTACAACTCCTCAAGAGTACAGCTGATTGAGTGCTTGATGTCCTTGCCTCGGCTAGGGCCACGCGATGCGCCGCCTCCCATGCCGCCAAAACCGCCACCAAAGAACTGAGAAAATATATCTTCAGCTCCCATGCCACCCATTCCACCGGGGCCCCCGGCCCCGGATAACCCTTCTTCACCATACGAATCGTAGATGTCCCTCTTCTGGTCATCAGAAAGAACCTCGTACGCGTGCGAGAGCTCCTTAAACTTTTCTGCTGCCTCCGGTGATGGATTCTTATCTGGGTGGTATTTCAACGCCGCTTTTCTATACGCCTTTTTTAACTCATTCTCTGCTGCCGATGGCGATACGCCTAAAAGATCATAAAATTTGGTTTCCTTTACCATCTTGTCCGATTATTCTGCCTGTTCTCTTATTTAAATACCTTCCAGTCTCAACTGATGTAGATGCTTCTTCAACTAGGTATCTAATCCAAATTCGACTCTATAAATGTAAAAATCCTTTAAAAAATCGATTTGTAACAGAATGAGCACCCGAAGTTTTTTTAGCTCTCTGGAAAATTCTTTGATGTTCTTTTTTTGTGTCAGGATCAAAACACCTTTTGTGTAAGGTAGAAGGTGCATATGACATCTACTATATGTATTTAGAGACCTATAGAAGACCTGGGCCTGAGGTTAGAGCACGGAGACTCGTGTGGAGATACTCTGGAAATACCTGGAAATGCCAAAGGTTCAGTCAGGCTAACCGGCGTGCTCGACGGCTTCACTGACAACTTTGCCGTCATTAATGTAGTGTCTGAATTGTTCTGGGATGGGAATTTCCTCGTAGTCGTCGTTTTTCAATACGTTGATATTCAAGGCGGTAGAGGAGCTGGTGTAGATCTGGGGGCTGAGGGCGGTCGAGTCGGGGGATAAGTAAATACTGCCCTCGTCGGACTTGTCAACGGAAATGATTGCGACGGAGCCGGTAATCTGGAGGCCGAACTTGAACGATTTGATGATGTCGATGCCGGAGATCAACGAGTCGACTACCACGCCGGTTCGGGTGGTCTCAGACACCGAGATGGCATTGGCCTTACCTCGGACATGCACGGTGACGTCGGAACAATTGCCGATGAACACAGAATGGTTCATTTCGGCGTCGATAAGAAGGGGATGTTGTGGATTCACGTCGACCTCGGTGAAGTTCTCAACAATCCATTTCGTGCCGTCCACCAACTCCATCTTGGGAGGCTTCCTCTTCGTGTCGACGTTACCCTGGGGCGACGACAAACTAGAAGGCTTCTTGGGAGGCTTTGGCTTTTTTGTGGGAGGAGTTTGTTTCAACAAGGGGTTTTTGTGGGTCATCTCGGACTTGTCGACTCTCCGGAGCCCGGAAGTAATGTTCTCACCCTTGTTCAAGTCGGCAAACACGGCGTTCATACCACCAGGTGACGAAGAGGAGCCAGGGGACTCTTCAGCTTGAAAAACACCGGGAGGAGGTGGTGGAGGTGGTGGTGGCGGCGTGGCTCCGGCTAAAGAAGCGCTACTCTTTTCGCCTGCGCTTCCAATGCTTCCTCGGTTGTCCCTGCTGCTGCCGCGTTTTTCTAATACTTTCTCCAACGGCTCGCCGGTGGTGTTGTTCCACGAAAGTCCTTTAGCGTGGTGCTCAATCACGTAGTTCTTCAACTTTTCAAAAATACTCAAAAATTGCTTGACCCACTCTACTTGCTTGGCATCCTTCTCCCTGAACTCTTTCATCACCCTATTAGACCAGAATCGGGCGCTGTCCATGAACTCAGGAATCAACGACAAAGGCGTGGGGGAAACAATCCATCCCACCACAGGCGCCCCCTCGCTTATAGTACTCAACTGATTGTAGAACACAGATCCCCTATTGGCGTCCTTGAGCTGGCTGATCTTCTCAATGCACTCATTGATAGGGGTCAAAAGGTTCGTAAGGGCCGGGTTTGTAAACTCGGGCTTCTTGCTTCGGGCCGCAATCTCTAAAAACTCCAATTCCTTGTCAAAAGCCTCGCTCAAGATCAACCCGGCCTGCCCCACCAAAGCATCTATCCCCTTGGACGCGTCAACAAAAGGAATAACGTTGTTTTGAATTAACTCCTCAAAATCTTTAACAAACGTAGGTGTCTCGCCACTCTCAAGTCCTTTGTTAGATCCCCCTTCCACCGTTGGCTGCTGCTCCGTGGCTAGCGACTTTGATGGTTGCAGCGACTGATTCTTCCGTTCGTGTTGAAAGATACTAATGTCCTCCAACCGCGACGTAGCCGCTTCCAATCTTTTGAGCATGGTAACAATGTTGTACCCTTGCACATTGAACTGATTCTCTTCTGATGACATTACTATTTCCTTTTGATGGCCTTGTTCTGGCTGTATCTTCTTCAGCACCTTAATGGCCTTAAGTGGTGAATCAAGCAAAAGTAGATTTCGCACGACTTTTCATCAAAACCCGATTTTTAGTTCCACTAGTCATTTAGTTAGATCTGTGATACTAGAGGTATAGTTGTAAATAATAGGCGGTACAATGGCAGTGAAGAGTGATACAACTGCCACTCAAGGCGAGGAAGGATATTCCCCGCAAAAAGTGTATTCGTTGCGAGATTTTGAGGCGCCAGCAGAGCCGGAACCGTTCTACCAGAACTATCAATATGGGGTGCCAATCGCCCTCGATGCCGGCACTTCATCGTTTAAAGTGGGGATGACGAATCTGACGGTACCGAATAATGTTTTCCCGGCGATGGTTGCTCGATACAGGGATAGAAAGGCATTAAAAACATTGACGATCGTCGGGAACGACGTGTACAGAGATCCAGCGCTCCGGTCGTCACTGAAAGCGCCCTACGACGGGCCATTAATCACCAATTGGGACTACATCGAATACATGCTCGACTACACATTTGAGCACTTGGGGGTTCACAGTGATAACGGGCGTGTGAACAATCCGATCATAATGACCGAGCCGGTAACGTGTCCCTTGAGCCAGAGGAAGAACATGTACGAGCTACTTTTCGAAGCATATCAGGCTCCAAAAGTGGTGTTTGGGATAGATTCGTTGTTTTCGTACTACGCGAACTCTTCTGGGAAGTCCACTGGATTGGTGATCGGTACGGGTCATGAGCTGACTCACGTCATTCCTGTTTCACAAGGCAGAGGAATAATGCTGCAGGCAAAACGAATTGACTGGGGTGGTGACCAGTCCCTGCAGTTCATCCAAAGGTTGTTATCTTTGAAATATCCTTATTTTCCTACAAAGTTGACTGCCCAAAACACCATGAATTTGTTTCGGGACCATTGCTACGTCCTGAAGGATTACCAATCAGAATTAAGTCACTACTTAGATATGGACTTTTTGGATTCCCATGATATAGTGCTCCAAGCACCTGTTGATCTTACCGTTACTAACGAGAAAAAAAAATCTGCAGAGGAATTAGCAAAACAAGCAGAACGGAAAAGAGAACAAGGTAGACGTCTTCAAGAACAGGCGCAACAGAAAAGAGTTGAAAAGCTTCTCCAAAAAGAACAAGAGTGGGAATACTACTCGAATGTGAAACAGGAATTCGAAACTATGTCTCCTAAAGATGTGCAGCAAAGATTAGAAGCTGAAGAATTTGAAAGCATGAGTGATTTCAACAAATATTTGTCAACTTTGGAAAAAACCTTGAAAAAAGCTCGCCATCAAGATATAGGCGACCAGGTAGAAGTTGGTAATGATGACGGATCATCTTGGCCCTTGGTTGAAATCCCTGATGATCAGTTGACCGAAGATCAGATCAAAGAAAAGAGAAAACAGCGCCTTTTAAAGGCGAACTATGACGCGCGCGAGCGCGCCAAGGAAGTCAAAAGACAAGAAGAGGAATTACTAGCAAAGTATCAAAAGGAACAGGAGGAATGGCGTGAAAGGGATTTGGAAGACTGGTGCAGTGTGAAACGCATGGAATTGGCTGAGTTGTATAGCAAAATTAAAAGTCGCTCCAAATTACTCAATTCTTTCAAGGATAGGAAATCTATGGCGGCCCAACAACGTATGAAGAATATCGCTGACTTAGCCAATGATGAAACCGGGTCAACATCAAGTGCATCAAGAAAAAGACGCCGTAACGCCAATGCCACTATTGACAATGATCCTAATGACACTTTTGGTGCTAATGACGATGATTGGAGTGTTTACAGGGATATTAGCAATGCCACTCTTGTTGAAGAACAGGAGGAAGATAACGCAGCGATTCTTAAACTAGAAGCGGATTTATTAAAGTACGATCCTAATTTTCACCACGAAGATACGCTCGCAGCATCCCAAACGTTTGACTGGAAAAATCTGACTTTGCATAAATTCGTTCATGGTCCCAGGCAAAATATAACAATTTCCATGCAAGCTGAAATACAAGACCCAGACGAGCTTGCTAATCATCCAGAGATAATAAAAAAGAATCATCAGTTACATTTCAATATAGAAAGAATACGTGTCCCCGAAATTTTGTTTCAGCCAAGTATGGCTGGCCTTGATCAAGCTGGAGTTACGGAGTTGCTGAGTGACCTACTTTTCCGTAGGTTGGATGGTAATTTCTCTCCGGGTGGAGAGTCATATAATACAATTCAAGATGTTTTTGTAACGGGCGGGTTAGCAAATTTGCCCAATTTCGTTGAACGAACTTCGAATGATTTCACGGCACTTTTACCCGTGGGTGCACCTCTAAGAGTTCGCAAAGCCAAAGACCCGATCTTGGATGCTTGGAAAGGTATGCAGAAATGGGCCTCTAGTTCTGAATGCGAGAACAGTTACGTTTCTAAAGAAGACTATGAAGAGATGGGCCCTGAATACATCAAGGAACATGGCCTAGGAAACATGTGTCTTATGTGAAAGCTGGTTATATAAAATGTGTATAATTATAATATATGTAGTATACAAGAATAGAACAAATCAATTTCACTTATGCAAATAGATGCCCATCCAAAGATTCAAGCCTTGTTTCTGGTCTGTGGGTTGATACCTTTCCTCTTCAAGTTTCTTTTTATATTTTGGTCAATGATCTCCTCATCAGCCTCGTCGTTGAACTCAGCAAAATCGTCATGAATGATACCTTCTTCCTCGGCCTCAGTTCTCGCTAAAGATTCCTTTTCTTTAGCACCTGCCTTAGAAACATCATGAGGTGAAGGAGCAGTCTTCTTGAATTTGGCTACGAAGAAACCATCGACATTGTAAGTATGTGGATAATAACGTCTAGTCAAAGAGATACTAGGATTGAAATGTTTACCACGATAAGATGTAAACCCTTCTTTACCAATTTGCAACCCGGAATCAACCAACTTGACATTTGGTCTCTTACGTAAAGCGTAATCGACAACGGCTTCATTTTCGTCAACCGCAACAGAACATGTGGAGTATACTATGACACCACCAGTTGCAGAATTGGCGTCCACAGAATCAATAGCAGACAATAATAATTGCTTTTGCAAATGAGGAATTTGCATGAAATCTTTCTCTGTTCTACTTACTTTAACGGATTCGTCTTTGGCAATAACACCTGTACCAGAGCATGGAGCATCTAATAATATTCTATCGAAACCACCAATAACCTTGGGAAACTCTCTTGCATCGTAATTACAAACAATGGTATTTTTGCATCCTAATCTATGGATATTTGCTATCAACGACTTTGTACGGGCTTTGTTGGCGTCATTAGCAAAAATGCAGCCTGTATTCTTCATCATGGCCGAGATGTAAGTAGTTTTTCCACCTGGTGCTGCGGCCATATCCAAAATACGTTCATTTTCATGAGGGTCCAAAGCCATCACGGGCAAAAACGACGAAGCTGCTTGTAAGATGTATTGACCTGCTAAGTACTCTGGAGTAGCCCCAATTGGCACTTGAGAATCAAATATCTGTAAACCAACTTTAGTCCATGATCCAATGGGTTGCAAATTCACACCACGGTTAACTAAAGTTTGAGCTAAATCACGACGCCTCGATTTCAAAGTGTTTGTTCTTATAGTTATAGGCCTAGCAATCTCATTTGCCTCGAAAAACTCCATTGCCTCGGCTGGAGAAAATAAATTAAATAACTTTTCCGCAAGATACTCCGAATATCCAAAGTATTCACATATGTCCTTCAACAACCTATTAACGTATTCTGCTCTCGATTTACCTTCTTCTGCCAACTCTTTGAAATTTTCCAAAACCTTAACTATTTCAATCATCCTAGTCCTGGTCATAGTCACGTCTTGAGGGCCCTGCGCCAATGCATCTTCTTCGTCAGCCGTTGGCAAAACCTTTGCCCGTGGCTGGGCCGTCTGTCCATCTAACAACTCTTTCTCGGCCTCCTCGGCCTCAAGTGCTTCCTCTTCGTCCAATTTTTTCGACAACGCTTCCATATTGGCCGCATTCAACTCGTTCATATCCTCCTCATCGTCAGAGAATACAGGCCTAGCACGGTCCTCCTCATCTGAGTCCTCAAAATCATCCCCATCGTCGTTACTATCTATGTCGAACTCGTCATTTCCTATTTCTTCATCGAAATCATCGCCTTGATCGTCCTCAGAATCATCGAACAAAGACTTTTTCGCAGAAGCCAATTCCTCCAAATCGGCTATAGGTTCTACCTCTCTGACTTCCTTGACAGGCTTACTTTTCTTCACTGCTGTTTCTGCCTTAGGTTTACCATTCTTGGCCTTCTTAGCCGATTCTACTTCCGTGGTCGCGTCCGATCTTTTTCTCTTAGCATCCTTCTTTTCCTTCTTGGCATGAAATTCTTCATATGTAGGTGGAACACCTTGCTTATTCTTAGCTCTTCTACCCATCCTGATGCTATATTTGGTTAAAAAATATATATATCTTAGGCCTTAATCACTCTTTCTATTAAATAAAAGTACTCTGCGATGAGCTCGCTATTAAAAAATTTGGAATTTTTCACCAATTGTAGAGTCCACGACTTTACTAGGAACTATCAGAGAACCTTGGATTATATCAATAGGAGGATATAGAGCAGTAGATAACCGTAAATTTGCCAGAAAAGAACCAATAGCCCAGATGGAAGTGGAAAAGGAACAGAATATTGGCATTTCGGTAGGAAAAAAGAGTACCACAATCATTTCAGCTAACCAACATGCTTTGATCAGGTTACCATCTGAAGGATTGAAAATTATTGAATTGAAGCCAGATGGGTTGATAAGCTTGGGAAAGTTCGGCTCATTTGAGGTTAATGGGATACTTGGGTTTCCCTTTGGTCAAACGTTCGAAATTATTGAGGGCAACAAGGTCAAGCCTATCAAGAGCATGACCCATCAGGAAGATCCGTCAGCTGAGGACAATGAACATGAGGAATTGACAAAGGAGGAACTTACCAAAATGTTTAGTAACAGTGCCGAAAACAATCAGAATATCATCAACATCGGGTCAAAGATACAGAAATTGACGTCCGAAGATATAGAGAAGTTGAAAGAGGCCGGAGCCACCTCTGATGTTGGGCAAAATATAATAGACCAGATAATTGCAGGGCACGAAGGGTTTGACAAGAAGACCATGTTCTCTCAACAGAAGTATTTGAAGAGGAAACAGCAAAAATTTTTGAGGCGATTTACCGTGGAGTACCTAGGCTCTTCGCAGTTATTACAATACTACATTGAAAAGGACAGTCAACGAGTGCATGACATGAGCGAAGAGACGTTAGGTTTGCTATTGAACTACGCTAACGTGAGACCAGGAGGTAAGTACTTGCTAATTGACGAAACTGGCGGTATTATACTATACGCCATGATGGAAAGAATGAATGGCCATGGTCTTATCGTCAGTGCGCATGACAACGAACATCCTAATCATATTGCATTAAGGTATTCCGATTATCCAGAAGAATTACAAAGCAGCATGGTCAAGAGTATCAATTGGCTTCAATTTCTCGAGCCTGAGGATGAAAAAGTTGAATTTCAACAACTAACCGAGGAGGAACTTGCAGAATTGAAGGCCTCGAAGAGGGCTCAGTATCATCGTCGTGAACAAAGAGCCCAAAATATTAATACGGTAATTGATTTGGTAGTCGACGGTAATTTTGATGGCTTGATTTCGGTCAGTAATTTGCACATGCCAACCCTTTTACCTGAGATTCTTCCAAAAATTGGGGGTTCGAGGCCTATTGCCATATACAATCAGTTTAAAGAACATCTTTTGGATACACAGCATTACTTGTCGTCTGATAAGAGGATTTTAGCACCTTCAATCTTTGAGACCAGAGTCAGGCCGCACCAGACCATTCCTGGAAGAATGCATCCAGTTATGAGTATGAGGGGCTTCGGTGGGTATGTATTATGGGGGACAAGGGTCTTCCCGAAAGAAGGAGGTATAGCTGCAGTGGGAAGAGGCTTGAGTAAATCCAAAAAAGGTAATACATCACCTGAGGAAGATGCTGTACAAGAAAACGCTGTGCAAGGAGCTGATGTGCAAGATGCTGCTGTGTAAAGTGCTGCTGATCGAGGTATGTATGAGTCGGGCTAAAAGAGTAACGTATATTCACGTTTGTATTGTATTTTCATCGTAAACTTTGTCACAAAGCGCTTTTAAGAACCTCATATCCGAATTACGCAACCATCCAACAACACACCTGTAATTATTGGCTGAATCTTTCATAATACCGCATTGCCATTCTTTCTTGCCAACATCGAGTAGACCGGCGACGAACTTCGCCTGAGCTTCATAACCCAATTCAAAAACGAATCCTCGCGCTTTCAGCGGAATTACTATATTCTTGATTAATGCTTCATAAAATTCTGTTTCTCCCACTAACGCTAACGATGGCTCGTGATGTCTTACCGATCTCTCGACGCCGTTCGGAGAATTGTAGTCCAAGAGTGGTATATATGGTGGATTAGAAGTTACCAAGTCGATTGTCGCACATGCAGTAAGCGTTTCCAAAATCTTCGTGTCGAAAAGATCGGCTTGTATGAAATTTATATTGTCGATACTGCCCGGATAGGATTTTTGATAGTTCTTCAAGTTCTCCAACGCTAATTCAATAGCACTTGGGGAGATGTCGCAAGCACGTATGTTCAGCTTGATTCCCCGTTCCTCTGACAACCCATGATCCAACAATAATGGAATACACCCAGTACCCGTGCATACATCAACAATATTCAAGGTGTGTTCCGTATTTTGATATCCTGCGCCAATGCTGGCTGATAGCTTTGAAACCCACTCTTCAGTTTCCCATCGCGGTATCAAGACTCCCCGTTTACATATAATGTCCAATGCACCAAAAGGTTGGGATCCAAGAATGTACTGTAAGGGTTCCAATCTCGATCTTCGTAGTACAGCATTGACCCATTTATTTTTGGGTAGCTCTTCTCTTATCCATTTTAACTCCAAAGCCGCCTGATCTAGATTTTGGTTGGCTTTGAGTAACGGGGGGAGAAGTCGAGACCGTTCTAGTGCCTGTCTGATCAATTTGGGAGAGATTCTAGGCATCAATAGGCAAAAGTTAGTATGAGAAAATTTCATACCTCAGTGAAGCTCAAGTATCAGTGAACGAATGTTTACGTGATCTTTTATTCAATAGTATAACTATATATATACAAGACTATTAATGTAGATTGATACAAGAGAGATACATGATATCATGGGAGCCTGTGACTCTACATACCCTTTCTGGCATAGTACATGTAAGCTCTCTCATGGGCATGGTCAGGGAATGGAGAAATAACCTCAGAGTGACCTGGTCTTGCAACTGGATCCCTCAAGTAAACAGCATGGCAAGTGCTGAACGATATCTCAATATGGGAGGGTAATATCGCGAAACAGCCGATAAATGGTCTTGGAGTCCAAGGTGTGAAATATGGCTTTGAAGGATCTTGACGGCCGAATAAGCCTTGTTGCCATGGCAAGTGCACGGCGGCCTTGGATTCGTCTTCAAGAATGGCATCCTTATCTAATTTGTTATGGAACTTCAAATTACTAGCAAAGCTAGAGGAAAATGGTATGGTCTTCGATGATTCTGATAATTTGCTTTTTTGAGACGAGATACGAATGTATTCTTGTTGATCTTTCACTATTTCAGACAAAGTTTGTTTGATGACTGTAGCTAGTTTAGCTTCCTCCTTGGTCTCAAACTCGGTAGATTTGGTGGAAATGAATTTTCTCGCATCTTCAACAGAGTGCTTAGAAAGTAAATTATGCTTACTTTCTAAGAGCTTTTGGTATATATCATTACACTTGTTGCTGTTTCCCTTTCCAAAATGGCCAAAAACCTCTGCCGTGATAGTTGTACCGTCAGGTTGACTACTAGCGTTTTTCAATATTGTCGATAAGACTGTTTCTCTTGTCGTGTTCTTTTGCTGCTTGATCATGTCCTTGTCGATGTTTTCGTTAAATTTCCTGATCATTTCCTTGTTAGTACTAGGAGTCTCTTGTGAAGGATTCAATGATTTGGGTTTCGTTTGCTTCAATTCCCATACTTCTCTGGGGTTTTCCTGTGCCGTTTTCACGTACTTGTTCCACACGGCAATTTGTGTATTATCGACCTTAAGCGCTTTCTCCAAGCTGGGCTTAACTCTACCCATAGCCAAAAGCACCTTTTCTGGCTTCACGCTGAACAAATCACCGCTTTTCAACGGGAATGATGGATGCTTCACCACCACCCCGTTCACTTTAACGTGTCCCCCAAGCACAAACTGCCTGGCTTGTCTTACGGATGAGGCAAACATCGACCTGAAAAGGGCAAACTCAAGCCTTCTCTCCAACGCCGCATACGTCTGCAATGGCATGGGTGTAGGTGCCACTTCAACACCCTTCAAAGACGCATCCAACTGCGCTACCGACTCAAGATTCGGCTTAAACAACTGCTTCCACCGACTCTCGGTCAAGTGCTCACCATGATATGCCCTCGTCTCCGCCTTGGCGTTCCATTTCTGCTGGTAAAGCGTTTTCCCTTGATAGCTAATCATCGGTTTTTTGTACAAATTGAACAAGTTATACTTATTCATCGAGGCACGCACACGGCCCCTACTCATAGAGTTCATCTGCTTGGTAGCTCTCGGCATCTTGGCAAGTTCAGCTGCACTAGACTTTTATATTTTGGCTTTCTGTCTCCGGCTATAGACATAGCTTCAATATTGATGAAATTTTTCATTTTCAAGTTGGTCGTGTGCGCGCTCAACTTTCTTGTCTTAACCGTAGAAAGCTTCCACTGTGAATATAAAAGTACTTAGTTAAGTATTCTTCCACGTCTTGAAGTCAGAATTGGGAAAAGTAGCATGGTTAGGGAAGGGCAAGAACGAGATTGGACACTTGAGGAGGAGATTCTCTTGTTTGATCTCATTTGTGAGTTCAAACCTGCAGGAATTAACAAAGGTAAAGCGATGGGATCTATAGTTGAGCACTTGAATAAAGGTATCAACGACAAAAAGCCATTTACCGACGAAGAGGTATGGACAAAGCTCTCGCGCTTCTATAGTTTGAAAAAGGCCGACGAATTGGAAGATTTGAAAGAAGAAGAAGAAGATAATGAAGGAATCAGCGACGAAGCTAACGAAGAAGCCAGCCAACAAAATGTTGATATGGGGTCGCGGGATGACAGGCCGGTGGTGAAAAGCGTAGACAAGAACGAATCTTCGGAATTGAGCGATGTGGAGGGCAAAAGTTATGAAGAAAATGAAAAAAGCGAGTCTGGGGTGAAAGACGAAGATATAACGCGTACTAAAGGTACAGATAACAATAGCAGCGAAGATGGAGCGACTAAGGGCGATGAGAGCGATCCAATAGACGATAATAAGATAGAACTGAATGCCGAAGAAAACAGCGAGGACGACAATGACGATCATGAGGCTAGCGGTGATGACACAGCAGAATCTGCGCCTAAAAGGATGACAAGAGGTTCCAAAAGACAGCGAACGGAGACAGGACCGACAGATGCGTTAGAAACACCGAACCCGAAAAAGCGTACTCGATCGAGTGCAAAAATAGATGCAGTTGAGACGCCTCCGTCAAGCAGAAGGAAGCAAAGGACAGCTACTCCTCCTGCTCTGAATCAACAAGCCATAGCGTCGGCATCTAAAAGGAGGAAGAAGTCAGAAGCTCCTGAGCAGGAGTCCGACAAGTCAGCCAGTAGGCGAAGCACGCGGTCTTCAGTTCCAGTGACTACCCCTGTGAAGACTCCCCCACCGGTGAGAAGAAGCTCCCGAAAAAAGTAAGCAGCAAAGTAAGTAATTTTGTAAAATAGTCTTTTAAATGTATCATAGCTAGTTTCATCTGTAGTATTCGGTATGTGGAAATACACAATCGACAACGTTCTTCACGATTCAAAATTTTTATTATATTAAACTGTCGTACGACCCATCAGGGGTATCCTTATTAAGTGGTATATATAGAAATGAAATAAAATACAGATAACGAAAGCAGATGTAGCTTAAGAGATAACTTCCCAAAACTTTTCCCACAAATTTCTTGGTTTCTCTTCTTCCCACACCATCTCATCGATTTCCCTAACACCTGTATCGATATCACATTCGTCTAGAGGGTTCAAAAATGCAGCCTTCGTAAATGCTTGCTTCCCAAAACCATTGAACCAAAAATGGAAACCGACAAACAAAGCCACGAAGAAGATGTTAGAGATGTACGAGGTAAAAAATCCTGATGCTGTAAATCCGAAAAAACACTCAAACCCTTGAATAAATACTAAGATAAGAATGGTAATTGCAGAATAGTATGCGCCAAAAGGCATGAAAAGAGCCTTGTATGGCAATGAATCCCTTGAGATATTTCTTGATTTCAACACCTTCATGAATCTTATATGGGTGAAAGAAATCCAGCCCCAAGCAATCAAGCCTGCAACAGCGGTGATATTCAACAACCATGTGAATACTTGAGCACCATTATCACTGACGTCCAAAAATGCAAGTAATCCAAAAGCGGAAGTGATCACCACTGACACGTAGGGTACACCATGCTTGGTAGTATAGCCCAAGAACTTTGGTCCTACCTGCGCTTGAGCTAACGAGTATAACACACGAGAGCCACAGTAGACGTTTGAGTTACCAGCTGATATAATCGTCACCAAGATGACGGCATTGAAAATGTCTGGAAGCACTTTTGTGCCCGAAAGTTTCATGGCAATGATAAATGGAGATGCCTTACTATTGGAAGAGTCACTCAGTAAGTTTGGATCATCATACGGAATTAACAATCCAAGGAAAAGCATGCACATCACATAAAAAATAAGAATTCTGTACAACACTTTTCTGATGGCGGCAGGTACCGTTTTTCTTGGGTTCTTGGACTCACCACAGGACAATCCGACCAACTCACACCCCTGGAAAGTAAATGCCGAAGTGATCAATGACGATAACCATCCCAAAAATCTTCCGGTGTTCTTATTACTTTTCACCAAAATACCAGGACCCCAAGGGCCAGGGTGGCGCCAGTATCTGAAGCCAACAGGGCCCGTCTTGCCGGCACCGCATACCATGATAAAAGCATAAAGCAACCACCCGACAGTGGCGACAATCTTCAATGAGGCAACCCAAAACTCAATTTCCCCGTAGTATTTCACTGGGAACAAGTTGGCCACCGTCAAAATCACGAAAAAAATAGCTATCCATGCGGCAAGCGGCACTCCATCGTGCCAGTAATGTATCACCTGCCCCACCACCGACAATTCCAATGCAAACGTGATGGCCCACGAAAACCAGTACATGTATCCATTCGCGGCCCCCAACGTAGGCGAACACCATCTGGCCACAAACTGGTTAAACGAACCTGCGAGCGGAATGTATGTAGCCATCTCCCCTAACGATTGCGTCACCGAGAACGCCAAAGTGGTAATGAACAAAAATGATATCAACGAATTCACGGGCCCGGCATTGCTCAAAATACCTCCCGTACCAATGTATAGCCCAGTACCAATGGTACCCCCCAATGCAATCATGGAAATATGCCTGGCCTTCAAGTCCCGCTGCACCTCAAATTGCTCCAGCGTCAAAAGATTCTTGCTGGAGTCCGTTTCCGAAGCATACTGAATTTCCTTGTCCTGGTCCTGACTAGCCTTGATTCCGCGGTACGATTCGCTGCTCGATCCAATATGTTTTTCTGAATCGCTCATCATTAATCCGCTGTCTTTACTGACTATTCTCCGTTATCTAACAATGTATTAATGATGACTCAATGATATTATCTCTAGATATTATCTCTTAAATATACCTATCTATCATAAAAAGATCTTATATATTAAAACAGAAAGGAAGTTCCAAAAATTTTTTTCCTAAGTGCATGTCATTGCGAACGTCTAAGGCTATCTTCGGCATTTTGCCGTACCAAAATTTTTCCGGCCATTATACAGTATACAATAGCCATGGCAAAGCCGTAAGTTACCGAAGTAGTAAAAACAGTTAAACTTCCAATCGTTGTCCCCTTCTCTTTAGAAAATGGACTATCTTATCTAGTGATTGACGATTTGTGGAGTCTATTGTTGAAGGGATCTGTTGACGATTTAGGAGTGTGTAGGACTAAATGGGGGGACTGTTATACTTGCAAAGGTGTTTTAGGGTAACTCAGTTCAGCATTTTTCTAGAAATAAAGTTAGAGATGGTGCAAAGGTGCCTTACAAGTTATGGGGCAAAGGCGAGGGGGCCTATCGGGAGAGCACCCGCAGTGAAGAACGAAGAAAAAAGTGCGGTGAGAAGCACTGGCACGTGAACAGCTCCAAGGCTCCGATGAGGCACCGATGAGGTGCCAATTAGATGCCGATAAGGCTTGGAAGTTGCAGATAGGGTAGTGGATACTGATAGGACGAGACTGTAGGGCAAATTAGTGACATATTTTCGTAGATATATTATAGTACACAACATAAGATACAGGGACAGAAACAATAGAAATTGAACGGACACTTAGAACAGGGAGTAGAAAAAAAAGGAGAGGGACGAATCAGTCGTACAAGACGAATTTGGCCTTACCCTTGGTGACACCGACGGTACAACCGTCGGTGCCGTCACCGTTGTATTTGCCGTTCTCGTAGGTGCATTCGCCGCTGACGACGGAATCGTCGCCGTCGGCGACGATCTTGACGTTGAAGTTCAAGGAGTCGCGGTTATTGGGGTTTGGAATCAACGATAAGTAGGCGATGTTGTTGTCGTAACCGGCACCAAAGTTCAAAGGAGCCCAGTTACCAATACCAGAGCCGCTTTCGCCCCATACGCAGCCCTTGGTCCAGTCGGTACCAGCGTTGTTGACGTAGTATTGAGCGGTAGTGGAACCACCCTTCCATTTGTAATACGAGGTTTGGTCGACAACGGTGATGGGGGAGGAAGAGCCACCTTCGACAACAGTAGGAATAACCATGTTTTCGGTACCGGGGTAGTCGGTACGGCATATAGGCACAGACTGGGACAAGTTGTTGACCACGGTAGCGGAGTCTACGCCCCATTCACACAAGTACTTTTGGTCGGTATTGGGTCTGTACAATTTACCACCCTTACACAACAAGCCCCCAATGGAAACCCCATTTGCGGGCTGATTTGCAGGCCATTGAGTCTTGGACATCCCCGATTGACAAGCGTAAGAACAGTAAGACCCTTCTTTACAATCACCACCAGTGGACCCGTCGGAGTTCTCGATACCGGACCAGCCTCCGAAACCCAAGTGGTATAATGGGACTACCCCTTGTCCGCTAGGGAAATCTGAACAAGAAAGGGTACCGTCTTCAAACTCTTGGTCTGGGTCTTGGAAGGCCGCCAAACTGCCAGTAGGCAATGAATTGGAGTTACCTCCGCTGGTTCCGCTTGGTGACGAAGAGTCAGATGTGCTTGAGCCTTCATCCGACGAAGAAGTCGATGGTGTAGATGAGGACGAGCTAGCTGGAGCTGATGGCGAGGATGTGGTTGAAGCTGGCGTGGAAGAGCTGGCCGCATCCGCAGCTGAAGAGACAGCTGCTGCGGGTGTGCTAGTAGCGCTGGAAGCGGCAGGAGAAGCCGAGGTAGAAGAGGATTCTGGTTCTTCTGCTTCAGTAGCTGCAGATGTGGCGACAGAAGCTGCACCGGTGACCGCTTTACCTTGACCATCAACAGTCACAGTAACGTACGCGTAATCGTACACGACGTCTCTTCTGTGCTTATGATGGGCGTGCACTTGGGTGGTGGCACAATCATTATTGTTTCCCGGTGCTGGTGCCGCGAGCGACACACTCGATAACGCTGCAAAGGCCGCAATGGTAGCCGTAGTAAATTTCATTGGATCTGATTTGATTAGTAACTGTATTTGAAAACGGTGGGGTTCGGATGCAACTGGACAGCGAAATTGAATTTGTTAAAGCGTATTAGTTTAAAGCGAAGAATGTATGCATACCATTTTAAATCCATCCTTTACCATGGTCATGGGCTTCGTCTACCTTATATAACAGCGTTCGCTTGTTTCATCCTATTGCATATATCGCTTCAGTGATGTGAACCTTGACAAACACAAATATTAGGAGCTATTTGCACCCATATTCCTAACACGCGTTTCTTTACATGGCATCGCGTTTTTCTTTCCTTGAATTGGAAGGAGTCGGCGCGCCCTCGGTTAATATGCGCGCTACCCAAAGGGGCAATTTCTCGTCACGACCAGCATTTCAAAAGTGTTATAGAATTGTGTGCGAACGGTGGAACTATTTCTTTACCAGAACATTATTGATAGTAGCAGACTAACCTGTTTTCAAGACTCATGGTTCATGGGTTGGAGGACTCATTTGCAAATTATTGATACTGTAATAATAGTAATGCAATAGCATGAAAGGCCACAGTACATATAGGCGCGCGCGCATCACTGAAGCTTAATGCATTTTTTAAACTTCTTCACTTTAACTTGATACCCTTTTTTCAGTGCAAATTCTTGCAAAACATTGATACATACCTTAACTAATCTGATTTCTTTCAATAAAGGAGTGACAGGTTTCTTAACCGGATAAAAGAAAATTCAGCTAAATTCAACGAGAGTAAGTAGTAGATTAAAACAAGTTTTTTGATAAAACGTCGATCGAATTTTGGATGGCGTATGGCCTTTAATTTAAACAATTCTGTCGGGGAGTGAAATCACTTTCCGGGTATGATACATTGATCATCAATTCAAGCAAAACTGCAAGCGACGCGAGCTGGTTGACCCGACTGGTAGGTCGGCCTGCATGAAATTACTACATTTGCTAAACGGTTTTCTATTCGCGTTCATAACAAATCTATATTCCGAGGGCGATCTGAGACGAAACAATCAACCGAAGCGCTTTTTCTTAGAGATTTACGGTTCTCTTAGCAACCCAAACGTTCTATCGTAGTTTCTGGGCGTTGTGCTACAGCGGAGTAAAGTAAAAAATATTAAGCAAATGCCTACGGAATGTGCCTTTGGCTCCTACCCGAAGTGAAACCTTCTCTTCACGGTTCTAGGGTACATTTGAAATTGGCGTACGTTTGAGCAGCATGTCGCGGTGGCTAGCCGGGTGGTTTCGATTCGTGAGAAACGATGATCGTTTGTTTTTGTGTCTTTACGTCTTTGTTAACATACGTCCGATTGTAAACGAGCGATTACCACTGACATCGGCTTAGTTTCTAACAGAAATGTCACAAAAGTGGGGCTTATAAGCGACCTTCTAAACATTTTCAAGCTACTCAAACATCTTTAAACCTAAGGTCCTGTCTGCGGACAAATCATATCTTCGATCGCTTTCGCTAGTGTTTATTTCGTAAATACTAACAGCTTACTTCTGTAAAATTGAAATCAAAGACGTTTCACTGAATTCGGTAAAATTCGCACCCAGTATCGAAAATTGTAATAAACCTGCTTCATCAATCCTCAACTCGCAACTTGATACTTACCAGCCTCCCAAGCCAAAGGCTTCCCAGATTCAATCACAGTTCTATGTATTAGTAGCCACGATAAGCCTTCCTATGACAAGAGGTTGGTTTGCTCTCTTGTTACCCTCTTACCACAATCAAAACTACATCGTCTTCATTCTGCATAAAATCAGATAGTAATTTGAAGAACAATTAGTTTTGTGCGAATCGTCCCTTGTTATATCTGCGGGCTCAATGAGGTTTTAGTTTGTTACGCTTGCAAATAGTTGGTGCTTGCAAAAAATGTGCTTGCTTAATTTGAGTGCTTGCAAAAGAACCCAAATAGTTGTGCTGCAATTACACAAAGCCATATTTTGAATTTCAGTCACGTGCAAGTAATGATCATCTCATCAATCCAAGTAAATTTTCAGGTACCAGGAATATAGTGATTTACACTTTATATGGTAAAAATGACAGAAGAAACTGGTATTGAAACTTCTGCTGACCTTACAAGAAGTTCGAGTGCTGATAATATAGTTTCGTCCTTGCCGCAAGGCGCAAAAGTTGACGAATCTCAAAATATCACCGGAAACGAAGCAAGTGAGAAACCCACAGCTGCAAATTTGGATGCAAGCTTGGATAAACCTTCGAAGACTGGTAATGAAGAGGTAAAGCTAGTTGCTAATGATGTTTCCAAAGAAGACGTTGGCATCACAAATCCCGAATTTGTAAAGCAAGAAAGGTCTCTTGAAGAAAACGATGAAAGTGCGGAAGAGAAGAAAAGAAGTTCGGGAGATGATAAAACGCAGCATGAAGCCGAAAATGAAAGTGAGAGAGACATTACAGACGAAAAAAAGTCGAAGGACCAAACCATTGAGGAGGCGAACAACAATATCAAAAAGGAGCAGTTCGAATCTTCGGAAGAGAAACCTGAGCAAACAGATTCCAGTAAAAGCACTGATGACAAAGAGCAGCTCGAAGGAAAGCCCGACTTGAGTAGCGAAAACCCCGCAAGCTCGATAATGAGCACTGCTTCTCATGAGATTATTCAAGCCTACTCGGACGATGATATCGAAGTGGACGGAATTTCGCTGGATTCAGCTTCTAGTACAAGCTCTGATCTGTCCTCGGATTCGGATTCGGATTCAGATTCTGAGATCGAGTCCCAATCTAATGATGAGAAAGATGCACATGACGATATCAACGATTTGGCAGACGACGAGACGGAACTCTCTACTGGTCCGATCATTTCTAAAAATGAAGTCGCTGATGAATCAGCACCATCCCTTCCTTCGGACTACAAAGTCCCCGAGAATGCGCCCCTAGAATTGATTGGGGAGATCACGGCATTAGTTGAAAAAAGTGTTATTATAAAAGCTAATATTTCAGGTGAGTTCAGAGTTTTAAAAGATAATTCCATTATATGTTTCGAAGACAGAACAGTTTTGGGTCCATTATTCGAGACTTTTGGCAGATTACAATCGCCAATCTACAGGGTAAAGTTTAATACGGACGAAGAGTGGAATAAGTTCAAAGACAAGAAAGGAGAAAAGGTTTACTACGTCGTCCCGGATTCCCAGTTTTTATACACTGATAGTATCAAAAGTATGAAAGGGACTGATGCCAGTAACTGTCATGATGAAGAATTGCCCGAAGAAGAGCAGGAATTTTCTGATGACGAAAGAGAATTGGCTGCGAAACAAGCAAAGAAAAGAAAAAGAAAGAACAAAACCGCAGACAGCGACAACTCGGCAGAGCCGCAAGCTTCCAAGTCCTCGAACAATAGGAAAAGGAGTCACCACACCGTGAATCATCCCAACCCAGAGAAGCAAGGGACGCAAAATATGAATTATCAGCCTTATGGATATCCACAAAATTATCAGCAACAACCTTATGCAGCTGCTCCTGTACAAGCTCATCATACCAATCCAATAGTCCACAGTCATTACAATCCCCAGCTTTTGCAGACTTTGCAGCAGAAACAGCAAGGGTACAATTCTTTACCTCACTCATCTAATCAACAGCATCAACAAGGTTACAACCCGCTACACCAAGTACATCAGCAACAGCCTCAACAACAGCCCAATTTCGGACCCGGATTTCACCAATTCTCGCATCAAGGATACATGAATCACATCCAACCACCTATCTACAATCCTACTGCTCAACTACCAAATCCATATTTTCCTCAAGGCCGTTCAAATCAGTATGCGAGTCCAAATGCTCACGCCCAATGGAATCTGGTACCTCAACAAAGCCAATTACAGCAGTTGCAGCAATTAGTTGTAAACCATTTGAACCAGCAGCAATCACCTAATCCTTCCAATAACCAGCCGTATTCAGGTTCAGGTTCAAATTTACAATATTCACCACCGAAATGAATACAGTCTTTGTATTTACAAAATTATATTTAAACTTATTCAAGTTGACATGCATAATAATAATAGTTCATTTTATCAAATGTAGCGCTCTTCGTGCTTTAGATAAAGCGGATTCCGGAAACCCCGCCATTTGGGCCACCTCAAGGGCATACGATCTGTCGCTTATACCCGGTTCGAGATTGTGATCAATGACCAAATTGAGGCCTTGCTCCTTCTGCATAACACCTTCAATTTTCTGTGAAACTTTCGTTCTAAAATAGCGAATTTTATTCTGGCTTACTTTATCCATGGTCAACAAATTCTCGATCTCCTTAGCAAAATGAGTTGCGAACAAAGTACGACATTTGTTAACCTGTAGCAAGTTTATTAGCGTGGCGTAAGCAATTGCCAAACCTTCCTTACCGCTTGTACCGCGGCCTATTTCATCTACGATTGCCAAAGAGCGTGAGGTTGCATTTTTTAAAATATTGCTTGTTTCCATCATTTCGACCATAAAAGTACTTAAATCGCTGAATAAATCATCAGAAGCCCCTATTCTGGTGAATATTTTGTCCACTATACCTAGGCTCGCTCTGGTAGCAGGCACAAATGAACCAATCTGAGCCAAAATTACGATGAGAGCATTTTGCCTTAGATAGGTACTTTTTCCTCCCATGTTTGGACCAGAAATGACCCATACATTTCCATCAGAACCAACTTTAGTATCGTTTGGAATGAACATCTCACTTATTGTTCTCAACCCAGATTCGACCACAATGTGCCTACCTGCTGAAATATTTAATTGAGACTTCTTAACAAAAGTTGGACACACTAAATTGTTTTCTTTGGCTAGAATAGCAAAGGACGATGTTATATCGAGGAAATCAACTAGCTTGCTAGTATTTCGGATGTCGGAAATTTTCTTCAAAACATCTAGGCGTAAGTTTTCGATTATTTCCTTCTCATAATTTCTAATTATGTCAATTTGCTCATTAATTAGAGCTTGCAATTTTCCCCACGATGTAGGCTTGTATAAGAGAGACCCTTTTCTTCTCTCACGGACGTCTTCTTCCAAAGCCTTGAATGCCTTGTCAATCAGGCTTTGTCTACCTGAGATATACAACACGTTTATATACCTTCCGTGTTGATCCTTTTTAGTAACAGATAGTTTTGGGTCAACTTTTTGAACGCTTGCCGTAATTCCATCCATAAGGTCGGTCTCTTCGTCTATTAATGCTTCCAACTTTCTATGGGCCCCTCTCAAAAAAGCATCATGATCTCGCTTGACCGCAAAAGCAAAGCGATTACCTTGCTTTTCTTTTCCGATATCTTTATACTTATCGATGGATTTATTACTATAAGATCCCGACAAGGAGTTTTCTATGCCTTTCTCATCCACAAGTTCAAAAGCTTCAAAAACCTCTATAGTATTACTATGAACCTCGTTTTGAAGGGTAGAGGTAATGCGATAGGCTACTTCTGTGTTAACTTTGAAACCATCAAGAAATTGGTTTAGTAGGTCGCCTGCAGTGTCATTTTTTGAAGCTTCCTCGATAAGAATATTCTTTAATTGATTCAACTTCATCAAGCCATCTCCCACATATTGCAAATGACTCACAACATCACCAGAACCAAAAACTAGCCTCTGTACTGAGCGAATGAAGTCGCCTAGTTCGGCAAGCTGAGATCTCAACGATAGTTGAAGAAAATTATTCTCTAGGAATAATTTAACAAAGTCTTGACGGCGGCGAAGTTCGTCTACGTCTAAGATGGGGGATTTCACCCACTGAGTAAGCATACGAGTCCCCGAAGGTGTGACAGTTCTTTTTATGGTGTTTATAAGTGAACCAACAGATGACGTATAGCCATTTGTCGACCTTTCAGTCAAGTCGAGCGCCTCTCGAGTCCGAGCATCCATTTGTAGAGACTTTTGATTCCAATATTGCGTCGGTATATCAAGCGTTGGGTCAGTGTCAGGAAGATTGACGCTAATATATGATAAGATCATATTCATTGCCATTTCTTCTTTTGCCGAAAAGCTTTCTAGCTTTTTTCTAGTTGCTTGCAAATTTGATTTAAATTGAACCTTTAAATCTTTGTAGATTGTTTTATGATAGCGGAGAAAATATTTGCGCAAGTCATGAAGACCTGAATACCATACACCGCTTGGAAGATTGTCGTCTTTAAAGTCTTTGGAAATGATTATCTCACTAGGGTTAATGCGAGAAATATCATCCATGAGATCATTTAACGTTGTCTGTTGCACATGAAATTCCCCGACAGATAAGTCAATCCATGAAAGACCGACAGGTAAGTCCAAATCCGCTGGAACCGTTGTGCATTTTGTTGGAAAAGCTATCGCTGCAAGATAATTATTCTGGCTGTAGTTCATAAACGTTTCGTCTACCAAGGTTCCTGGCGAAACTATGCGAGATATTTTCCTATGAATGATCGAGTCAGTAGAGCTCCTTTCCATGGGATACTGATCAATTATCGCAACGTTTTCTTCCAAATCTTGTACTAGTGACTTTACAAATTTTTGCAATTGGTATGTTGGAAATCCTGCCATGGGAATGGTAAAATTGTTCGTTTTCCTTGTAGCCACTTTCAAACCTAATTTGGGCCCAAAGGTTTCAGCTTGTTCGAAATATAGTTCGTAGAAACTTCCCACTTGTATCAAACATACGCATCCGGGGTTAGCCTCAATCAAGGTCTTCATGGAAGCGTATAACGGAGTCAAGCTGTTTCGTGGGGTTCTTCCTCCACGATCCCAATCTAAAGTTTGAAGTGGGTTTGGACGTTCCTGTCCAGCTTCATCATTGACAGATCTAGAGTTTGTACTTTCAAGTTTCTTTGGCTTCGATTGTCTGGAGGACGTTGATGCTGAAAAATTTTTGAGCGTTTTGAATATCACTCTACCCCTGGAAAGCTCCCCTGGCACTCTAGCCTTCCTCATACATATCATGATGATCTTGTGAGATTTTACTACTCAGTCTTCATTAATATACGTATATATATTGTACTTACTTCTCTCGCTTAGTATGGATGATGTAGACCTCATATAACGACAATTTTTCATGCTGAACGCGTAAGACGTTCCAATAAATATATGAATGCTATTTAATTCAAGTAACCTTTACATCCGGGGGCGCCACACAAGCATCTAATACGCTCGGCGTCGTTGGTTTCCTTTTCGAATTTATAGTCGTAAGTCAATTCTTCATTGGCTTCAATATCTCTCAACGCATAGATAACGATACGCTTTTTACCATCTACCTTAATGATTTTTGCAGTACAACTTGGACTACAACAATGGTTGATAAACCTTGCTATTCCACCCTTCTTGGTTGCATCCACGACAGTATTTTCATCAATCCTGAAAAGGTAGGAAGATCCAATACCAGTTTTTAAGTAACTTCTTTCTCTATGTTCAGCTACTTGCTGTCTGATGCTTTCTCCCACATACTCAATAATCATTTCCTTAGCTGCTATTGGTTCTAGCGCATACAAACCCCAGTTATGAATAGCCGATCTGGCAAAAGAAACAGGCTTTTTACGTTTAGTAAGAGCATTCAAATTTAATATATCTGTTTCACTTCCAAGCATCTGTTTCTGTGCACTGATATCGGCCGCAAAACGCCTGTTATTTGCTCGGTTCACACGGGAACTTTGTACATTACTATTGTTGCTTGTCGTACTATTGGTATTACCGGGGTTCTCATCATCATCATGTTGAATCGTCTTGATGGGCTTATGGACCTTACGACGATGGGGAAGATATTCAGTCTTGTCAGCATCGGGTATTTTTCGGTACCCTTCACTTTTGAATGCACCGCTTTTGGAATCAAACCGACGATCCAAAGGACCAACTGCTTCCAATTCATCAGAAATTTCTTGAGCTCCCGCTCTGGCTTTGATGTCTTTTTGCTTCCATGCCCAATATTCCATATTCTTAATATCATTCTCACTGACATCTGTTAGCACCTTTTTGGCTAATTCGAAATCTTCTTCGTCTTTAATTAAATGCTGCAAGGCATCCAAATCAAACGGATCAGAAGGAAAACGAGGGGTCTCTTCGTACACTGGTCTCGCGTAGCCTTCAGTAGGTTGATATATCTCATCAACATTAGAATAATCATAGTTATCTTCGCGATCTTCGCTCTCTTCTTTGACGTCTTTACTTTCGTTGGTATCTTCCATTTCATCGTCGGATGATGATTCGTACAAAAATGATTGCTGCAATTGAGTTTTCTTTTGTTTCTTCCTATGCGGCATTTGATTTTCATTTAGCTTATCTTCATCTCCTTCAATACTAGTGCTACTCGCTGTAGGACTGTGTTCTCTCTTCAAAGTTGGGGTCAAAGGGGTTGCGGAGCGACTGGATTCATCTTCATCAGACTCATCAGATTCGTCGTAGTTGAGTGCATGCTGCATGGGGATGACATTCTTCGCACCACCTATCCGTGAATTTGAACCCTTCTTCGATAGACTCTCCTTTTTTCTGAAGCTTGGCAATGAAAGTTGTTTCTTTTTCGAAGTGAAAAGTGATAAAGCCTGTTGGCGACCTTGTGACATTTGATTGACAGGAGGGGCTGATGGCTTCTCGGAAGCTTCCTTTGCCTTTAGTTCTGCGACCAATTGGGGGTACTTATCATGGCTTAACAAGTCAAGTACAACTGGAGCAATAACCCTTTCTCTAATATCTTTTGCTAAAAAATTCTGAAACTCCTTGATTAACATATTACTAGCTTCCTCAACAAGATCATTTTGCTTGGAGCCAAACAAATCTGTATTCTCATTAGAGGCTGACAACAGCCCTCGGATTTCACGGAACCCTTCGGGGATCGATAGCTCCATGAACATTTTGAACTCGAAGAAACGTCTTCCATCTTCGTTCAAAAAACACCTTTCGCACTCTTTTAAAGTATTGAATACTACGTAGAACCCTGATCTATCTGGTAGGACTCTCGTCCAGTCATATTTGTTGAGAAATTTCATCACATCCTGGGGCGACACCTTCCTGGTCGGCACATATTTATTATTGATGAAGATGTATGGACGATCTCTGATATATCTGGTCAAATCTCTCGGCACGAAAACTTCTGGAACAACTTTGTTACCGTGCCTTACCGACAAAATTGTTGTATTAGGCTTGTATTGATGAGCACTTGAGCCGTTTTTATGACTTAAAGTTTCCTGAGTAATTCTTTCTTTGGCCGCAGCTTTTTCCACTTCTCTTCTCTTTTTCTCTTCGATGTCTTGCTTTTGCTTTAACCGCTTTTTCTCTTCTTCTTCTCTCTTGACCCTTTCATTTTGTAATCTATCTTGAGCAACCTTTATTTTTGAATTCAATAGTTTATTATCATGATCATTGAGCCCGATTTTTAACTCGACTCCGTCTATCTTGGTATGGTTAAGCTTCGCCTTACTAATGAATTTTTTGGCAATACGCATGGATTTATCGGCATTACCTTGAAACTTGCAAGTGGCTATACCTAATGGTACTGCATTTACTGGGTCATTGATGAACTTTAAATCCTTGATAGAATCTCCATAACTCTTGAAAAAATTACTTAAATATATCTCGCTTGTTGTGAGTGGTAAGTCCCATACCACGAGCTCTGTTTGTGGAGGGGGACCCAAAGAATCCTTATCGTAAATGAACTTGGGTTGAGGCAACTGCTTATATGGAAACTTTTTCGACTTTTTGTTGGGCTTAAGAAAATAGGAAGATGTGCTCCCACTACTTGATTTCCTTGGGTCAGATACTGCACTTTCTGAAAGTGATTCACCATTAAACCTTATCTTCTTCTTTTTCACCTTACGTTCTGGCTTGGTTAATGATTTGTCCAAATCAGGATCGTACAAAACTCTATAATGCTTCCTGTTATCTATTTCGCTTGCAAATGGAACGCTTCTCTGATGATCTATATGAAGCATCAATGTAGCAAAATTCGCGTCTTTTTCATTGATCCCGTTTCTTGCGTCAGTACCAGGAATCTTGCTGACTATGCTACTCATGCCGGTGTTTTCACCTGCCGATGAAACCTTTGACAAACCAGGACCCGCGGAGCTGGGGTGGGTCCTAGGCGACTTCGATGAATAAGTGGACGAACTCGACGGCGGCGCGTGTTTCTTGGGGCCGGAGGCCGAGTCGTAATATCTTCCTTTGCTTCCCAGAAAACTACCGTGTCCCTTGTGCTGCTCTCGCTGCGAAGGGTAAGTCAGATCCAGCCGGTGGTACTGACGGCTTTTGTAGCCGCTCTCGTTATATCCTCCGCCATAGTGTCTCAGCCTGTAGGGCTTGTTTGACATACTATTCGTATACACCGCCTATACTATGTTTAATGACCGTTTGGATACTATGCAAAACTCTTAGGAGTTGTTAATCTATGCTTCAAATCTCTTTCCCTGAGCGTTATTTAAGTACAAATTTGGCAAAAATTTACCAAAATACTTATCGTTCCGTTCAGATGCTTCCTCGAAAATATATGAGCTTCCTTCCGTACTAGAATAGCCTCTCTATTCGTATATATCACCAAAATGTCGGCTTATTAAATAGCTTGACTGTTTATGCTGAAAACCGTCCTCATTAACGTCTTGCGTTATATGCCGTACTACGATACATCAAGACTACTACAACAAAATCGCTGGATAAAAGAACTCACGAGACGTATATAAAGCTATTTAGGCGAATTAATAGCATGAGATAACCAGTCAGCACAACAGGTCAGAAGCAGATGTCGTTTACGGGAAAAACTAGTGAGTTTGAGCATTGGACTGAATAGTAATGAGAAAGCACACTTTGTGCATGCAAAATAAGGTCGAGAGCTGTATAATATCAGCTACTCAATTATTTGGTTCTAATATGCTTCAAAGGGCCCGAAGAATGCACAAAGTTCACGGCGTATTCCTTCTTTTTGAAATGTCTTGTCTTGGGCTCTTGCACGTAGTAATCCCAACCTTGTCCCTGAGAAAATCTTATAGCAGCTTCCTTGGTATCAAAACGCAAAGCTCTCGCTTGCATATAGTCGGCAGATGATTGGTACCCAATCAAGTCGTTTTCCCATCTGTTTTCCTTGCCCAAGATGTCCCAGTCTAACCTCCAGAACGTTCCGTTCTGGTGACTTGACTGTGTTGCAGGCTTGGCTTCTTTATAGATCCTCACCACCCTGTCGGTCACCAACTCTCTTGGGGCACCCGATACCACATCCTTGGGGCTCTGACCCTTTTCATATAATTCTGGAACTTTTTGTCTGAGGCTGCTGCTCACGCCGAAACTACGCACGTTCGCTGCACTTAAAGGTCTCGCAATCTGTCTGAATAGCATTGTGATATCCGATCGATCTTTCTATGGTCTCTATTCCTAACTTACTGGTCTGAATATCCCCTTCTATATCTTCACTAGCCAAAATCTACAAATAATAGAATCCTGGTTGGTGGAAAATACCAAACGGCTACCCGGCCACAAGTTTTGTGTCACTTTTATTCTTCCCCCATACTTGAGCCATTCTCTAGGCGCTATTGATACTGTAATGACTTAAATTCGGAGTTATAAACATGAGTAGCTCACAGGTACGGCAGTCGCTCAAGGATGTAATACCGACGTATCCGGAGCCATTTCCCACGCAATTGTTATCATTCGCCGACTACTTATACCTGTTAAGTTTGCAGAAAAATCCGGTTCTACCAAATCGAGCTGAAATTGCCCGAGGGCATTTCTGTGCATATTTGGCAGTGGAGAAGTATCAGAAGATATGTCGGCTCCCAGAGCCATCAGCACTGAAGATGCCAGTGCAACCAAAGCTAGTAACTAAGTTTTTGGATGATTTTCGAGTCAATTTGATGAATCAAGAGCGATCGGCGAGCTCGACCCCCAATGCCAGTCCTACAAAACGGCGCACGCAGACGCTGGCTTTTACAACGCCGGCTTCATCCCCGTCCAAGATCCTTAAGGCTTCTCCAGCCAAGTCGACTCCCAAAATAAGTTCTCCATTAAAAAAGTTACAGGCGTTGCGAGATGAGAACGCGGGCCTGTCACTGGAAAAGAAATCACAGCTTAAAGATATCGAATCGCCGTTCAACTTCAAACATGATGTCAGTCCTCTGCCTCTGACTCCCAACCACACCAATAAATATGTCAAGCGACAGGCCACGATTCCGGACTTTATTTCTTTCGCCAATAGTTTCTACATCCCTTCGTCGGTCACGCCCAAAATGGTGGAGTCGTTCGTGCGGCACAAGCACCGGTTCACCAAAAAGAATGAGTGGTTGTTGGCTTGCGGCATGATCAATGCTGCATATGTCCGAATCAACCACCTCTTACTACAGAGAAAGATTGGGGCCAAAACTCAATTTCAAAACCAGCTTTTCCAATATCAAAAGGGCGGACTTATGCGCTGGAACATGCTACTTTGGTGTAATATAATAGAAGACGCCGTCAAGGGTGAGCCATGGATACAAGAGTTGGAACAGACCTATATATACGGCAAGTCAACGCTCCGTGAGGATATTGAACGCAGAGAACAGGATGCCAGGTTAGGAAGCGGGTGGGAATTGCTAGAGCGGTTCGGGGCAATGATTCACCCGAGTGTAGCCTATGATTCTTCCACCCAAGAGACATATTTTAACACTTGGTCGGCTAATATCATGGCGAGCTTGGATTCGTAGCTGCCATCTAATGGTGTTACCCGGTTAGACTGGTTGTGACACAAAGACAATTTTTTTTTCATTACATCTACTATAACCGTTTTAGATAGACATTGGGGTGATTTACAAGTGGAACAGTTCTTTTTACACATTACGACAAACATTGCATATCTGGAAAGCACAGTTGCACAGGTTTGCTTCCCTTCACGAAAAAAAAAAGAGTTTGAATCAATAGGTTTGATAGATATATACTGAAGTAACTTGCATTTAATTTTTACTTTACTACATACTCATTGCATTATTATATCGGATCCTCAACATGCCAGATATTCCCACAAAAAGACGGTTATCGAATGTTTCTCTGGGTGAACCTGCTAATAAAAGACAAGGGCCATCAACTTACGGCCCCCTTGCTTCGCAAGATCTGGAGGATTACCTGTCCGATGATAGTGGAGAACAGGCCATATTCGATATGCCTGTAAGTGCCAATAACAACCAGTGGCAAGAGACAATAACAAAAGTGGTGAAAGCAGTGGTGTCGATCCAGTTTACTCATGTTAGTAATTTCGATACCGAATCATCAATAGTTAGTGAGGCTACCGGGTTTGTGGTAGATGCCAAAAGGGGCTTGATCTTGACAAACAGACACGTTGTAGGTCCAGGGCCCTTTTGCGGATATGTTGTATTTGATAATCATGAAGAAGCCGTTGTTAAACCCATTTACCGTGATCCGGTCCACGATTTCGGGTTTTTACAATTTGATGCGAAGAGTATCAAATATATGAGCATTACACAACTTGAACTAAAGCCGGACTTAGCAAAGATTGGTACCGAAATAAGAGTGGTTGGTAATGATGCTGGGGAAAAATTGTCGATCTTGGCCGGGTTTATTTCAAGGCTAGACAGGAATGCTCCAGACTATGGCGCTTTAACATACAATGATTTTAACACAGAATATATCCAAGCAGCAGCTAGTGCTTCTGGTGGGTCTTCTGGCTCTCCGGTAGTAAATGAAGATGGTCATGCTGTCGCTATACAAGCAGGTGGCTCCTCTGAAGCTTCTACAGATTTTTTCCTTCCAGTATACAGGCCATTACGGGCACTTCGTTGTATCCAAGAATCACAACCGATTACTAGAGGTGACATTCAAGTTGAATGGCTGTTGAAGCCTTTCGACGAATGTAGAAGATTAGGGTTGACTCCGGAAGCAGAAGCTAAAGCAAGAGAGCAATTCCCTGATAAAATTGGTTTGTTAGTGGCTGAGTTGGTATTGCCCGAAGGTCCGGCCGATGGTCTTATAAAGGAAGGGGATACATTGGTTTCGATAAACAAGGAGCCTATTGCAACTTTTATCAAGGTAGATGAAATTTTAGATGCAAATGTAAATAATAGATTAGAATTTGTCATTCAAAGAGGGGGTCACGAAATTGTTCAAGAGATCAAGATTGGTGATTTGCATGCTATTACTCCTGACAGGTATGTTGATGTTGCAGGTGCTTCATTCAACCTGATGTCATATCAAGTTGCTAGATGTTACTGTATTCCTGTCAAAGGCGTGTACATAAATGATGCTTCAGGTTCTTTCGAATTCTCGTCATTTGAAAAAACAGGATGGTTACTACAGTCAGTCGATGATAAACCCACTCCTGATTTAGATACGTTTATCAGTGTGATGAAGCAAATACCGGATCGTCAAAAGGTCACAATTGCTTATCGTCATGTCTCAGATTTGCATACGGAGAATATTCAGATTATCTATGTTGAAAGGCATTGGCAATCTACCTTCAGGTTAGCCGTTAGAGACGATAATAGTGGATTGTGGAACTTCACTGATATACAAGACAAGCCTTTGCCACCTATAGAGTTAAAGCCACAGAATGCTAAGTATATTGATATACCTTTCGCTGACGAAGAAAAGCAAGGCTGTTCGTCTTTAGTACGGTCATTTGTTCAAGTAAGAACTATTGCTCCCGTACCAATGGATTCTTATCCTTATCGTAAAGAAATAGGTTACGGTGTGGTTGTTGATGCGGCCAATGGATATGTTTTGATATCCAGAAGGTTCGTTCCTCATGACATGTGCGATCTTTTTGTTATTTTTGCTGAATCTGTGGATATTCCAGGTAAGGTCGTATTTTTACATCCTAATCAGAATTATGCAATTGTCAAGTATGATCCTAAACTTGTCTTAGCCGATGTACAAACCCCAAAGTTTAGTGACAGGCCATTGAGAAGAGGTGAAAAATCATTCTTCGTTGGGTACAATTACAACTTGAGACTTGTTACCGATGATGTTAAAGTGAGTGCTATTTCATCGCTCAACGTCCCTGCAGCGTCTCTTTCACCGCGTTACAGAGGAACAAACTTGGAATGTATTCTTTTAGATAGTAAATTATGCCAAGAGTGTGATGCAGGCGTTTTGGCTAATAAGGATGGCACCATTCGTGCTTTTTGGCTAAGCTATCTAGGTGAATCCAATTGTGATCAGACGTCAGATAGAATGTACAGAATGGGCTTGGATGTTACTGACGTTCTGAATGTTATAAGTCAACTCCAAGAGAATAAGCAACCTCTCGATCTTAGGATTTTGGATGCTGAATTATCTTCTCTTACCATGTTACAAGGCAGAACAAGGGGTGTTCCTCAAAGGTGGATCACGGAATTTGAGAATGTTTGTGATGATGAATTAAAGTTCTTGTCTGTCGAACGTGTAGCAGCAGCTAAATTGGGCCAACCACCAAATCCATTGAAGAATGGTGACATTTTATTGTCCGTTAACGGTTCCATTGTAAAAACTATGAGGGACTTGAAAGTTATGTACAATAGACCAAGTTTGGATTTCAAAATCATAAGGCAGAAAAAGGAGATGGATATCACTGTTCCAACTATAGAAACCACAAGCTTGAATACTTCGCATGTTATTTTTTGGTGTGGGGCCATTTTGCAGGCCCCTCATCATGGTGTTCGCCAACTTATGGAAAAGATTCCTTCAGACATTTACGTCACACGGAAAAATTCTGGAGGTCCAGCCCACCAGTATGGCATCGTTACAAATAGTTTCATTACCCATGTTAATGATAAGGAGACCAAGGATTTGGAAAGCTTCATGCAAGCAGTGGAGAACATTGCAGATAACACATACATCAAGTTAAGGTTGGTGTCGTTTGACAATGTGCCAGTGGCTATTTCTGTAAAGACGAACTATCACTATTTTCCTACTGCTGAGTTGAAGAAAAATAAGGATTCTGGAGAGTGGAACGAAATCGACCACAAACGCACTTAGATATGTCTCATAAAATTGTTAATTTGACGTTTTAAAATACTATAAAGTTATTATATACAAGTGGATGTAATCTTTGTAAATATTTTGATGCTAGATTGCCCTATTCTGTGATCGTAACCTGTTTTAAGTTTATAAGGAATTTTTCAATTTTTTCAAATGACCTCCCCTAGGGGTCACAGGAACAAAAGAATCTAAGTGACGAATAGAGTTGGCACTGAAACCCCCATTACCATGGTTTCTGCCTGCCTGCTTCCTCTTGAATCCATTTCCCGTTTTGATAAATCTCTTTGCTGCTGCTTTGTGGGTCTTCATTTTATTTCTCGTTTGAATAAACATACTAACGCCAGGATTTTTACCGAAAATTATTCTCGTAGCGCATTGGAAAAATGACCCAGACATATTTACTTGATACGTTATGGATTTATGACTTTTACCGTAGAAAATGGAAGTTTAGATGGTTGATTGAGTCCAATGGGAATAATTGATGAAAAATAGTTCTCTGGTTTACACACGTCCAACACTAAGTACGACTGGAACCTAGTTTAAGCCATTAGAAACAGAGTCTTCTGGAGCTATTAGTCTTCTTCACTAGACTCATAGCCTCCTAAGTCGCTCCATGGGTCCTTTATTGGATCTGTTATTTTATTTTTTGTAGCTTTCTCTGTTTTCTCGTCTTTTAGTAGTGACAGAGATTCCTTGTTGGTTATGCTGTGTGGAAATGAGAATTCTTCAGGTCCTGGTGTAGGTGTTTTAGTTTCTGCTACTTCTGTTACGGGCTTCATCTTCTTCGGCATACTTTCGGTTATATTTCCAAGCGATACGGGTCGTTTCTTCACAACAATGGAAGACTTACATGGCACCGATAATTTTGGCTGGGTCACCGTAGGTGTCTGACGAGCCTTCTTTAAATTTCTGTAAGCATTGAGTTGGTGTTTATCGGCTTTTCGTACCTCCTCTTCCCTTTTCTGCGCCTCTAGCTTTAAATTTTCATAGAATTTTGCAGACTTCTCGTCTAGCTTGTACGAGGAGTTTTGAGCTTCCAATTGCTTTTGGTACTCTAGATGCTTTTGTTCTGTATAAGATTAGTATCTATATGACCCCTCCAAGTTCCAAAAAGCCCGGTGACATACCTTTACTTTCCTTTAATTGTTCATATAGAGATTTTCTTTCCTCCTCCTCTTCCAATACGTTTCTCTTTTCCATCTCCATTGCTTCAGATTCCTTGTGCCCAGCTTCAGAGACCCCTAGGCTATTTTCCTTTACGAAATCAGGCATAAGGATGAATCAATGAATGGATCTTTACGCTTAGTTAATTAAAATAAAAAAGTAATGGCTGGTGTATTGTATAGTGCAATAGATATGAAATGCTCGCTTTGGATATTACTGTATTTTTAATCCTATGTAAATACTCTTATTTTTACATCTACATAACGTATGCTTTATTGTCCAAAGTAGCGAGGTTCGTCGAAAACATGGTATCGGTGGCCTCTAACGCCTTCACCCCTGAATAGAGAAGGCATTCGCAAGTTTTCGTCGATTTCGCTTTCATCAACAAAATTATTCTCATAGAAGGTCTTTTTATCGACATCATCTCTTTCGTCCTCAGCAAACAATTTGAACTTGGCTATCTGGAGTTCTGTGTCTGTGATCGTGGACCTTGAGATTCTTGCATAAGCAACCTTTTTTAAATCTCTGAACAAGATGTATTCACACCATCTATCCCAGTCAGTACTGTCGATATCATGCATCCGTGATTTCTCGCTCACATAAGTATTATAATTGCCCTCGAGTGGATCGGTAACCAAATAACTCAATAAAACTAGAGGTCTTGACGAATTGGCCATGATTTCCTCGATCCCTAAGCTTTGCAATCTCCGGTCCTCTTCGTCTTCTTCCTGCCCAGAATGGAAAACCACTACGTCAACCAATTCTCCATATATATCTAGGGTTGCGTGTATGGCTGGTGCCAATTCACCAACAGGACTTGGAAGCAAGTGATGAGTCGAATTAATGATAGGAAATTTAGATAATAGAGCTGCACCCCAGGTATGTTTGTTCGGACCAGGCCCGTAGTCAGCATACATACCCAAATCTTCAGCAATGGTCTGAGTGAAATCGCGATTTCCTCCAATTAAGCGTTGTGTATCAGTTTCTAATAGCCCTATAATGTCAATTTGGGCCTCTTTCAACAAATCCCTCATTCTTATTTCACTTGACCACATATCATTATCCAACCCGAAGTGAACACACCATATACCCGCAGTGAATGATCCCGAAGATGGATTATATGGCGCATATGGCGCCGTGGGTGTTCTTTTGAAAGTAACAGCAATACCCAATGCCAAGTAAACGGTTAATATGGTCAAGGCGTGTTGAAATACATTCTTGGCTCCAATGTTTATACGAGTGATATGAGAACTTTTACTTCTCAAGTGATAGTTCCAAACGCCGCATAGTATCATGAGTAACGAACCCGACAACACAAGATCAGTTCTCTCTCTCAATAACCAACCGCCGGGAACAAAGGCGTAAGCCACAATCCAAATGCTGGCTAGGGCAATCAAAATTTCAAAAAAGAAAGCAGCAGAAAACAATAACGCAGGGTTATAACCAACAGTAGATTGCCAAATAATGGGCCCAATAGAGGCAACGTAAGTGGAATAAATACAAGCGCCAGCATAGCCTACCCAACCATGATAGTTATAGAGGACAAAGGCGCTTGAACCACCAACGAGTATATTATAGTACTTGTTGCTCAACACATTGTTATGTAATTTGATGGACATTAAGATACCAAGGGTGATAGCACCAATACTGAATAAGGCACCAGTTATGGGGGTTGGTCCTTTAATAGGGTACCCATCCCAAGTCCACAACGCTAAAGTAGATGAATCACTTAAGTAGGATTGTATTGAGAAATAGTAGCCACCAAAACCCAATGCAGCTAGTAAAAAGGAGCCGCCAGACCTTTCTGATGTTGTCTTTATAGTCGTTGAATTTAGTGAAGGCGTGAAAAAGGCTGACAATAAGCCAACAAAGATGCCTACATTATTATATCCACCATTTTCACTATGCATAACTGGCCAAATTGGATTGTTGGAGTAACATAAAAATTTCAAGACGGATGTACCCAACAAGCCCGTAATGAAAGATACCGCATAAGAATTGAATTTTTTAGGTTGATCCGATAAGAAGTACAGCTCATTGACAAACGATATAACAGCAAAAGATGAGCCAATTGAAATGAGCAACAATCTGCTTTCTGGTTCTTCAACCTTGTAGGCACCGAGGCCAAATAATACTGCCAAACTTCTAGAAATAAAAGGAAACCTGCTGAAGAACGATCTCAATAATGGTATAGTTAAAAGTAATGGAGCCACAAAGAATAAAGTCACAACCACCTCGTAACCTGAGATCCCCATATGCCATAATGGGAAGTACCACACACACAATAATAAGGAGGTCACAATCGACCAAAAGATAAAGGCATTTGTCGTGTTCGCAAGGAACTCCGCAAATGTGTACTCATCATCACGGATGACATGTTTGTGCTCACGAGCCTCTACCGTTTCCAATGGAGCTGTCTTATACGTAGCAACAGTTTTAAGATCGACGCCAGTACCGTAGAGAACTACCTCTAAGTCGGAAAAGTCAATTACAGACCAGCAGTCGAATCCAACATCTAGCAAGATCAACGCCCATTCAAAGTAAGCGTATACGGAGTAGGCACCGGGTCTAACGTGAACTTTATGTTGGATAAACCAATACACCAATGGTATCAACATGGCGAAAAATGTCACCGCGGTAAGGGACCTGCCGCGACGCACCTTCGATCCCAGTGGCGACAATGCCGTAATACACACGGTCCATGGAATAGTCAACACGATGTAGCTAATCATGAAAATGTCGTGCCAATCGTGATCGTCGGTAGACGTAATGTACACCCATCCCCCGCAAGTGAAAGTACGCACCACCCCCGATAAGAGACCCACGTATGGTAACACCGAGTTTTTCTTGTACAATCGAATGAAATTGAACATCAAAAGCAAAAATCTGGGGCCCGACGTCAACGCAATTAAGATCTGAAATACCGACCGCTCTGGATACCGGTCTCCGATCGTCGCCGATACGCTCGGAAACCACTCATCTGGGTACCCGAACGAAGCGTTTTCCACGATCTTGTAATAATGCAACCAACATCCCACGAAAAGCGCCGCAAAAAATGCTGAGTACGCAAACAACCCATGAGCATATGCTATAACCCGTACATTAAATTTCAAAATGGCCGCTTTCGAACCCGCTGAAGAACTTTCCGCCTTTTTGTTCGTTACGCTGGTACTCATCCTCTCTCTCAACCGTTATCTTGCCTCGTAACCCAAATTCTCGGCTGACGCCCACTCAATAACCAAGGAACAATATTGCTGGCGGCTAAAAATCGACAAAACCTAGGGTCACGTGTATTTTATGATGCTGCCAATTGTCATCGGGCCCCAAAAAACGAGGTCGTGCAGCGTGGCCTAAACCTATAACCAGTTAAAATCGAGCCTTTCTAATAGGTAGTAAGGCTAGTTTAAGAAACAAACAAGCATTAAGGAGACTATAACGATCGAGATGAGTAAGTACTAGCGGAATCGTGGCCACTGAACCGTAAGATACTTGTCGGCAGCCAAAAAAAACCGGAATTATACTAACCAGGACAAGGTTTGAGCGATTACGAACACCACAAGAGGCCCGAATTAGTTTCATTTGACGATATTGACTACGAGAAGTTTCCCGACGTGCAACAGGCACGTACATCGATGCTTCGGGAACAGTGGATCCGAAACTACGCCTTAAAGGTGACGCACGATGCGTTGAGGAAATGCAAACAGTACCATGGCGAAGATGCCCAGAAGAACTGCAGACCATTGGTGTTGAAGTATATGAAAATGGTTGAAACGTACCCAGTGCAGGGATACTTGGGCTACCAGAAAAACGATCCATCCCAGTAGATGCATAAGCAAGCGAAGCCAACCATTCCCGTTTCTTCAATTACACCGTCCACTTTGCAACTTCGGGCCCTGTCACCGTTAAAATAGCCCTTTGACCAGTGCCAACACATACTACGGTCGTGAATCCTCGTCATGGCTGCCGCCTGGTGCCCTTGCTAGTGTGCAAGCCTTTTAACATCCCAATCCCACCGTGCTGCGGCCACTGCTTTTTTTTTCTACATCATCTCTGGTAAAGTTTCCATTCACCAGCTCATCTCTCCTCGGATCCATCCGTGTACCCATTAATACGATATTTGTGTCCCTATTGTCCCAATTGTAGCCCGCAATACCCTCCATCGACCCCATAGTCGTCGTCGCTGGTGTTTAAAAAAAGTCGTGCGCTCACCGTATCAGTTGTCCAATGAAATGTTTTCAGTCCAGTCGGAACCCGACCTTGTTCACCTATACTGTTTAGATTGATTTTACTACTCTGTTCATTAGAGTACTTAATTATATTCAAAGATACTTGCAAGATGTTTCGTTTAGGTGCAGCTCAAGCTACCCGCTCTACCGGGGTTAGGTATGTTAAAGGTGAAGAATAATAGCCGAAACTAAAGGGGCACAATTGGAATTAGAAGGTGAAAAATCAAGGGAGATGATAATCGGTAATTGGATTAGATTGGGACGAAAGGTGCTAATAATAGGCTCTTTTTCCGGCGAATTGAATGATTGGAAATGGGTGTGGTGTAGGAATGAGAGGACCCGAATTGCTGATGACAGAATTGAAGTTGGCCATTGGGATTGAAATTTGAGGATTTAGTTGGTGAACAGCCATGAACCCCGTATAGTAAGGCAAGAAACGTAAGGACAACCGTACTAACGAATTGTAGAAACTATGCTACTTTGCGTGAAATTGAAATGCGTCTTAAGTCTATTAAGAACATTGAAAAGATCACCAAGACCATGAAGATTGTTGCTTCCACCCGTTTGAACAAGGCCCAAAGAGCCATGACTGCGTCAAGAGTTTTCAACAAATCTGACTCCGAATTTTTCAAGAACGCCGAACCAGAAGCTGCCGAATCTGAGAAGACCTTGTTGGTTGTTGTGTCGTCTGATAAGGGTTTGTGTGGTTCTATCCATTCCCAAATTGCTAAGGCTGCCAGAAAGAGAGTTGAGGAATTGAACGGAGCAGCAGACCTTGTTGCTGTCGGTGATAAAGTCAAGGCTCAATTAAACAGAACTCACGGTGACTCGTTGAAGTTGGCCTTCAACGGTGTTGGTAAGGAAGCACCAAACTTCCATGAAGTTGCTTTAATTGCCGACGAGATCCAAAAGCTCGGTAAATACGAGAATATTGAAATCTTGTACAATAAGTTTGTCAGTGGTGTTTCATTTGAGCCAACGGAATTCTCTGTCTTCGCTTCGGACGCCATTGAGAGAGCCCCAGGTTTATCTAAATACGAATTAGAAGGTGACAACATATCTGAAACTTTGGCTGATTTCTCCTTAGCTAACTCTCTTTTGACTGCTATGGCAGAAGGTTACGCCTCGGAAATCTCTGCTAGAAGAAATGCTATGGACAATGCCTCCAAGAATGCTGGAGATATGATCAACTCCTACTCGATCTTATACAACAGAACCAGACAAGCCGTTATCACCAACGAATTGGTTGATATTATCACTGGTGCTTCTTCCTTAGATTAGGTATAGCTCTCCACTTCATATTTTGTTTTTTTCTCATCATTAACTAGAAGCTAACTTACCTTCAAAAGAAAAATAAATAAACGTCTTATGATTTATTATATCGTCACACCTGTTAGTGTTTATGACCTATTTACTACTATCTATTAGTCAACTTTAATGACACCGTAAATTCTTTTAATAAACAACAACCCCGTTATGACACCTACTGCTCCACAACCAATACCTATCAACCCACAAGCTAACGCCATATATGAGAAGTATAGCAAAGTACTCACAAAGTCACGAACGTTTAAATAATAAGTGAAATAGTACATCGAGTACCCAAAAATGTACCACCCTATACTGGAGCCAACGTTGAAACATAACCAATGCCATTCCGGGTTATTATAAACAGCGATTGATAGATATGTTGCTATTATGGTTGATTCGGCTATAATTACGAGTAGTATTACCGACGTCAATAACAAAAAGCCGTACATGTAATAGAAGGTGGTTTTTTCAAGCCAAACTGAGTTGAAGATAAATAATAACTCAACATAAACTATTACGAATGGAATCAATCCAAATATCAACACATTAGAAAATGACTTGAACAACCAGCGGGATTTTCTACTTCTAGTAAAACGGTTTTGATCTTTATTAGCGGCATGCTTTCGTTCACCGTTAGCAGACAATAAAAAGGATTTGCTATCAAATTTATATCTGTTACCGTAATATCCCCCTATCAAGCCCAAAGGTAACTGAATAACGAAAAAGAAGCATAACAATACAATTATCGTTCCAAACGGAAGTGCAGTCGAAGCTTCTTTCGCCCAAACGAAAAGATTCAAAAATAACACAACTGACAAAACCAAACTTGGCAAAAATCCACTGAATAAAAGGGACAAAGAGAGGTTCTTCGCTTTATTATATTCTGAATTTAGGTAATCGTTGTTGAATATTTTGTGCAAAATGATGCCGCAGAATGAAGGAACAACGCCGGATATAACGAAGAACGCTAACGAAATCGAAAAAAACGCCCCTTGGTGGTTGTTGAAAAATGCAGTGGAGTATGACGAGCTACCTATGTTGAACTTAGTGTTAATTACGAATATAATTATGACACCTATTATTGCCATGAGCATCTGAAGTCCGCTCGCGACCAATGTTGAAAGAGCCAAAGGCATTTTTGGCCTTTTAGTAACGTCATCGGACAAATTCTTCCACGAATTAGTAGCAGCGTCAAGTTCAGTAGTGGGCAAGGCCGCGGTACTCGCCTGAATGTCGGATTTCAAAATTCTAAGCAAGACTATTGCAACTATCATTGATAGCAACGATAATAAGATGAAAGAATTTATAATAGCAAACCAATGGATCTGGTGGTTCGAACTGGCCTCATTTTCATAGTACAAATCCCAACGAGAGCTATAGTCAATTGTATTATCTTCACGCCAATAGACAGAATATGTATAAGGAATGGTAGTCTTCTTCGGTAAGAGCCGCTCTTTGGTATCCTTTTCGAAGGTAATGGCAAAGTTCTCATAGTTTTTAGAAGCTCCTGGACAATTTTCATTACTCACACTCTTAGGATATACTTCGAAGCCTACTATACTATTCAAGTCTTGTCTCGCGGGATTCCTGTGATATCTGATAACAATCATGACATGATTGTAAATGTAACTAAGTTTATCCTTAGGGTCAACAAACCCTAATGGGAACCCTGCTGCATAATATTTATTGTTGTGGTTTCCCGAAAGAAAAGTTGTAGCTGCTGGCAAACCATCAACCAGCCAGTGAGCCACGTACCCGTTCCTGATCAAAAAATCGGCCTTCTGTAAGCCTAATTCATTACTCACTAGGTCACATAGCCTCATGCACGGCATATCGACTCCAAACTGCAAATCATACTTACTTATCCACAATCTATCGCCTCTTAGAATCTCTCCTATCGATAGATGAACTGGCTTGTTAGGAGGACATACGAACGGAAGTCCCCGATAGCTGAATGGTAATTGGGTATTATCTGACTCCACTTTATTTACGAGAAGATCAATTTTTTCCCCATATCTATAATAACTAGGTGAAAATCCAAGGTTTATTGCTCCAACGTAATGGGCACACTGCAAGATGAGCGAAATTAAAATAATGAAATTCCTCATCCTTGCCGTCTAAATAGTATATTCCAATTGCAGAGCAAATATTCACCGCACCTCCTCTCGTTTTACGGCAATATGACGCGTGGTTACCCTTTTCTGCCAGTGTCTATAAAAAAAATAAGTATAGTACAAACATCAACATTTTTTTGATTTTCAATTGCTCCACGACTACTCGACAAATATATTACAGAAGATTTATATACATCGGAAGTGTCTATTTATCCTTTATTTATCCTTCAAAGACTCCATAGCCTCTCTGATCAAATAGTTGCCCTTTGGATCCAAGTTCAATGCTATCGTGAACTCTCTTATTGCTTGAAATTTGTCGTTTTGTATATTATACAATTGGCCTAACAAGAAGTGGACGGAAGCTTCGTCAGGCGCCAAATCTTTAAGCACTTTAAAGAACAGAAGTGCCTGCAGGAACTGCTGCATTGAGAACAACAACTGAGCCTTCTTGAATATGGGAAGTGGATTCAATGGTTGGAGCTTATTAGCCAACTCGTATTGCCTTAATGCCAAGTTATTCTTGCCGACTTTTTCTAACACCATTCCCACGCAACAAATCAAAATAATGTTGATGGGATTGATTGACACGGCCTTACGGAAATGATAGTCAGCCTTTTGATAGTCGCCAAGGTTAATGTAGACCATGCCAATCCCGTACAAGGCGTTGTAATGTCTAGAATCTATAAGCAAGCTGATACGGAAATTTTCTAATGCCATTTCGTAGTTATCATTGCCAAAGTACTCGTGACCTTTAAGGGTGTAAGCATAAATGAAGTTTTCGTCCAACTTTATGGATTTGTTAAAGCACCTTATGGCTTCGTCTGGCTCTCTTGTCAAGGAGAACAAGTTTCCAATGGTACACCATGTAATGGGGGAATTAGGATCCAAATCATGCAATTCGTTGGCCAAATACGTCAATTCGATCTTCTTGTGTAAATGCCACAATAAGGTGGAGTAATACTCCATGTCTTCAAGTCTAGTCCTATCCAATGTTCGGAGTTTCACAAAAAAATATTCTGACTGTTTATAATTGACAAGCTCGTAATGCAAACGACCTAATTTACTCAACACCCATGGGGTTTCCTTTTCCTTCACTGGAAGTGACTCCAAAATCCTAATAGCTTTGTAGCAGTCATATTTACACATGCATTTAAAACCTTTGGACAATACAATGTATAGACCTAGCAAGTAATTGTCGCTTATTTCGATCTCTTTGTTCGCAATTATGTTGAAAGGGGCTTGCTGACGATCATTAATTGCATTCACACTGGGTGCAAAGTTATTAGGACTGCTTCTCTTCAAGTTACTGCGCATAGGACGCTTATTAAAATTACTGCTGGACTGATTGACCAAAATACTCTCAGATGATTTATTATTGGCGTTTGTACTTGTACTGTTATTATTAGATGGCTGGGATATCAACCGAGATGTGATTTTGGAATATGTGCTCTCCCTTCTTGATTTTTTAAGACTCGAATCCAAACCGCCCGTGGTGTCAATAGGAAAATTTGGTTTCGTAAACTCGAACCTATTGGTCAATGGCTCTTGAGGCGCTTTTCTTAAAGGTGCATCTGGTACAGCAGGAGCGTTCACACGGGGAGTTGAGATGGAATTAGTAAAACTCTCGTCCGGATGAATTTCGGTACCTTGCTTAGTATTTCCGCCGTTACTATTTACCGGGGTCGCGGTGGAAAAAGGATTAGTGATGCTGGCACCATTAAGGTCATTCATGCTCATATGATTATCTTTTTCCGTCAGCTGCAGTTGAAACTGGGCACTATGTATCAGATTCGACTTATAAATAGCCTTCACTTTAACGTTAACGCCAAGCTTGCACAACTCTTGAAATGCTTCATAATCGAATTGATTATACTTCAAGGCCTCCGAGTAGTTAAGCGCACTGTTCTTTGCATCTCCGCTACCTTTATACAAATCTCCCAACAAATGATAGATGGTAGACAGGTCAGGAAGTACAGATCTGGTATTCTCATAGTTGTATCTTGCCTGGGGAGTTGCGAAAAATGCCGGATTAAACTTGTCATCTTGGTAAGATGTCGAACTCTCATTGTAAAGGTAGCCAACCTTGAGCAATTGAAATATCCCTTCTTTGTATTTCTTCAACTTTAGGCACAGTTTAGCGTAGATAAAGCTGCAACCCAAGTGGTCTGCCAAATTGCTGGCCCTATTGAAACATGACTTGTATCGTTCTCGTCTGAATAGTGTGAGACAATATAAAAATATCGAGTCCAAATTTTCACTATCGTCAGCTAGCAACCGCTCACACGCAAATTCTGCATTCGAATAGTTGAAGTTATCTAATGAGTGGATGATGATTGATCGTAGATGCTGCTGCACGTAAGACAGATCGGGCTGGATTTGCATCACTGTTACCTCGTAGCCTTTATTAATTATCCCTTTACGCTATCCTGTAACGTTTCTCGCTACTTATCAAGCGGTTTGTTTGTTTGTGTTGACCTAGGGTGATACAAATGGCAACAATTTACGGGGCCATTTCAAAAATCATCATAACATACACGTGACACGTTCCAGTCCATTAACATTAAAATAGTATACATTTAAACTTATACAGTAATAATACAAAAACGCAGTATCGAACATAAGGTTCGAGTTAGAGAAAAAGAAATATTAGGGAGGTGTATAAGACTGAATCATTAAAGAAGGACATAAAATTTTAAAAAAAAAAAACCGTAAAGAACGCCGACAAGATGTCGAACTTATTTTTTTGGCTTGATAACAAAGGTATGATTTCCCGAACCATCGTTGCTATAAGCCAACATTTTTTCGGAATTGTTTCTCTTTTGTTTGGCCATGGTAGTTCCACTGATGATTCTACCGTTGCTGTAGGCCAGCTTTGGGGTGGTCTCCGAATTGATCGTTTGCGAGTCGGGAAAGTAGTCGCCGTTATGCCTCAGACTTACGTTCAGATTCAGATTCAAGGTCAGGTTTGGAGTGCCATTTGATGAGCCAGTATGACCACTTGCAGCCAGTTTGGGCGAAAATAAGCCCGACGCGAGCATATAGGGAGAGGCAAACCCTCCTTGTGTCAGCACCTGGGGTGTGGAAGGACTCTTGTGACTCCTGGAGGTGGTGTCGACCGTTAACTTTGGCGCCGAGTTTCTCGATGAAGAGAAATTAGCCTCATCCATTGAATCAACCATAGGAGAATTCTCTTCCGAAGTAGGACCGTCGAATTCATTCAAAAACTGAGAGTAGTGAGAGTCCAGAAATTCATTACTCCTAGAGTGACCGGGGAACTCTTTCTCAAGTAACTCTTGGTCCTTCAATTTCGTTTCTTCTCTGGCCTTCGCCAATAATTCCTGAGCCTTGCTCAAAGTAACTGTAGGCGTAGAGCACGAGCTCACCACTGGCACAGTATCATCGATGTCAATGGTGGATGTCATTAAAGCCTTAAGCCACCCTCTCATCTCTTCTTGGGTTTCAACCGCAAAGTAGTGAGTTTTGGGCTGGGTGAACGTCAATCCTTTCTTGAAACCAGGGGCAGGAGGAACCAACTTGAAGCAATATCTCCCGTAGCCGGTAGAGGCCGCATACAAGGCAATGTACTTATCATTGGACCCAGCACTATCTCCATCAGTGCTTACCGGAAGAACCTTATGGGCAGTTATATCAATGAGACCTCTTTCCCTCTTATCACGCAAAGAGGTGAAATACAGCAATCTAGTCCCATGAAGAGTGAAGTACCTAGATCTCCAACCAAGAGTACTTCCCGATTTTTTAGCCATCCAGCCACTGAAAGTTGCAGTTTTAATCGCGTCGTCAGGTGTGATTTCTCTGATACCTTCAGTGAATGCAGAAGTTTTCAGCTTCTTCAGAGTTTTCAACTGGCGGAAATTCAGCTGTGAGGCTGTCCGCAAAGTTTTGAAACGCGAAACTGAGCTTGATTCAGAAGCAGATCTCTTTTCATCGAGGTCTTTTTTGCTAGTATTTTCGTCATGATTGTAAGTGATAGACCTAGGCTTATGAGGTGATAATTTTGCATCGTCGATATCGACAGAACGTTTGTCAGGAGACGCAGTGAAGTAGTCGCTTTCCCTTTTACTTTTGGTTGGGGTAGAACTGAATTTCAACTTCGAAGGTGATACAATCATCGATTTTCTCTTGTCTGCCTTTGGAGTCTCATCCTTCTGAATATTATGCGAACGTAATTGTTCTCCGTCGCTATTCTTGTCACCACGGAACAGGAATAAAGACGAGTTTCTTCTGTGACCAGAAATATAAGAGGAGTTTCGGCGATGATTCTTCGTTGACATAGATGACTTATTTCTGTTGTGACTCTTTACTGATTGCTCGTAAATTGATGACGATGGCCTACTGGTAGCATCGTTATTCGAAATCCCCAACCCGGTAGTCGAAGCATTAGTGCGAGTTTTGTACAAACCATTCACTTCGCCAGAAGCATTTGGAACACTGGGGCTTCCGCCGAATTTGTAACCCTCATTCAATGGGCTCTCTGTGGGAGGTTCCGGCGGCCTTCTTGGTGAGGCAAACGCCGTTTCATTTCCTCTTTCATTGACTGGCGTGGCTAAGTCATTGTAACCAGAAGCGACGTTCTCCATGGATTGTGAGTGCTTCCTCCTGTGGTCTTTGTGGAAATCTTGTCTCTGATTGCCCCTTTTCGATGGTGTGGATGACACTAGGTTAGCTGCTGGCATCAACTGAGCCTGTGATTTGCTATAAGTGGTGTTATTAGTATCCTCATCCGAATTGTTGGGGAATGAGTGCAACTTGTAAGGAGTTGATTGTTTGGAGTCGGTGGGACTAGCAAGGTCCTCGTCAGAGGAATTTTCAATAATTGAATTTTTGCCGTGCTCTTCCTTGGCTCCATTTTTAGGCGAGAATCGATCATTCTTGACTTTTGTCTTCATTTGTTTGAGTTTTTCAATTTCTTTGTACACTTCGAATCTCGTGCCGAAGGAATCAATATCTAATTCTTTAAGATAAGTTAAGTCCAACTCAAGCAAAATGGCACCCGTAATCTTATGTCTAGCGAACTTGCCCGCAATGTCCATATCAAATCCCAAGACCATAGCAAAATACGACGAAACTTGCTGTGGGGTCCAGCTTTCGGCCTCCGCGGGGACCAAGTCGTCCATGTATGACTGGCTGGAGGCACTACGCTGATGGTTGACATTGCCACTTGCATCAGTCGCAGGGCGTTCTGAATTTTCTGTACTTTCAGTACGAAGTTCCTGTAGTGCCCGATCTATCTCGTTCATCGTCGTCTTATGCACTGACGATCCGTTTTTTGCCCCTGCAAACGCAGTGCTCAGGTCTACATTCAGACCGTCCCTAGCTGAATGTAAAGGCGCTTCCCTGAACGCCGGTTCTGGTGCTTTGGCCTCGTCATCGCTCATCGAGAGGTTCTGCATCGAGTTCGCGATCTTATTCAAAGTGCTGTTGTTAGGCGATGTGTTCATGCTGCCCTTGCTGATAACCCGTCTCGATCGCGACCGCAATATCGACTCATCTGGCTTTTGCCGCTGAATCTCCTGGGTGAACCCCTTAGGATAGAGCCCCACTTCCTGTGTCAGCAAATTCTTTCCCATGTACCACCCGTCGTTGTATTCACTGTCATCCGCCAACACCTCCACCTTATCGCCTATCTTCAAGTTCAACTCATCTCCTAGTCTGGCATTAAATTGCTTGATACACAAATATACTGTTCCGTTCACCATTCTGTCGTCACTATTACTCATCCCAAACTTTGTTTACTTTGGTCTGCGGCTAATTTGTTCACGTTTACTTTATTAATCCCTCGAGTAAGTCGTTTCCAAATATGCTCCCGCTCAGTATATCCTATGCTATCTTTCAAACAACCTTGCTACTCAAGTCTCTTTAGCTGATTTGGATATTCCCCTGTAAACACGGTATCTGTAATCTACGTCAAACTGGTATGCTGTCTGGCTCAATTTTTCTGGCCCGTTACAAATGTCGCACTACAGATGTCGCATTTTTGAACAATGTCGCATTCTCTTTTATCGGGATGACGGCATGTGCACGTGAAATAACTGAACTATTGTTGGTCGTGCGACAACTTACCGAACTACCTTTTCGTTTGTGTTTTCCTTTGTGTAATCTTAGATCTATTCAGATGTCTTTGTGTTTCGTTAACCTTTACGTCCTCTGTCCCTTTAGTTCTCAGTTCTTTGTCCTTTTGTGTCATGTCCTGTGCCGGCATAGTTAAAGTATTCAGGGTCTAGCGTGATATGTGGTAATGCGCTAAATATTGGTGCATGGATGTCTGTGTTTTGGTGCATGGATGCAAGAGAGGCCCCAGGGACAAACCCAGGAACAAACCCAGGAAGGACGCATGAGCTAGACCAAGAACTATTTATTGGATAACAAGCAAATCCAATCTGATCCTCGGAAGTGGAAGGAAGCTTCCCTGGCTCTCGGACACTATAGTAGATCCATATGTGTGAGTGTACGACAAAATAAAGCTACTAAAATTGTCCTCCGGGAGTGCTCGTTAGCGTAGAAGAAGGACCGAACTGAAGTTATATGCAGTCTCGTCTGCGACGTATCAGTGGGGCCAGTAAGCATAACTTAAGGAATGGTAACACCACTAGCAGATAGGCATTTATATAGGTAGCCCATCAAGCCTTGATGCCACCACCATCATCACCCAGGACTAGTGAAGAAATGTCCAGCCGCGACAGTTCGGGTAGCGACCAGGTCGGTGAGGTGAATAACACCAATTTGAATACGATTAACATACTTTCGGACTTGCTTTTACGAAACCGTGAAGGTGTGGAAACCCAGGACTCCGAGAGGCCTGACAGTCGGGGACGCATTTCCGACTATGCCCGCCGACATAGTTCTGTGTATGACAACGAGTTGCACATCAGCAGCCACACAATCCCTATCCAGCTCCGAAATATTGGTGGAGCCCAGTTTGCAGACCATAACGGGGACAGCGAGGACCAGGATGACCAGGACCTTGACGAAGACTTTGATGATGTCCCGGACGATGACTTTGATGACCTTGACGATAATCTTGATGACACTAATGACGATAATAGCGACGAATTATCCCTGGAACCAGACAATTTGCGCTCGGACATCCAGTCCAATGAAAGATTGTTGTTATCGAGTGCCCGCCAAAACCATACTAATAGAAACACCTTGATATCCGGCAGGGATGAAGGCATTCCCTTAAGACGGCAGAATGCGATTCGATTCAGATCAAGATTGAGCAACGAGATCAGTCATACTGCCTCCTCGATTCACGACAGAGCTGAAAAATTGCGTTACAAAGAGGCCCAGGAATTATACCATGATTTGGATACTACGTTAAACACAGTGAAACGTTTGAGGCTATATCCGGGAAAATCTAAGATTTTTGATTGCCACACCAAACAGCATGAGAAGCATTGCAGATCGAAGATGCTGGACGATTTACTAGGTAGTCTCGACTCTACTTTGGATTCGTTTTTGGAGTCAAGAGCTACAGGAAAACTTTGGCTGCCAGATGAGAGGAATTACATGCAAAGAGGTTATGCAGCGCCTGTTAGCAAAAGAAAACGTTCTATTAGCGACGCCTGGTCCGCCAAACGACGGAAAACTGACGCGCTGTCCAGCCTTCAAGATATCACGAAAGAGCAAAAGTTCAAGTTGTTGAATCGTTGTGGTCCCTGTCCAGGTCTCAGCAATCTATCGTACGAACAGAAACACAACATCATGGACGTCACTTATAGCTCATTCCTTGAGTCTGGATCCAGCTTCAATTTACGAAGCAGTAATGAAAACATTCGTGCTGACCCAATTGATTTGGTTTTCTCGTCAGTGGAATACGAGGCGAAGACTTTGCAAGGAGTTTTTTCAATTGCACCGGATACATCAAAATACAAGGGGATTGATGCATTTACACTTAAAGCAGCCCAAATGTTAGACAATTATCAAGACTTCTTTTTGGGTATTAACCGGGAAACAGATAATGGTCCTCGTGAAAAAGTAATTCTGAAAAAGTTGAAAATCTTGAAAAGCTTGGGGGAGGAAAAGCAGCTCATCTTACCAAAGACAACTGATATAATTAAGCCTTTCACTACTCCAGTCACCGGAAATATTATAGACTTCAAGAAAAATGACTTGAGATTTTTACCTATTATAAGAGAATCAAATGGTTTGCCCATGCGTTGTTTGCATTTAGCTAGAACGAAAACAAATAGGGTCAGGTTACAATTGTTGGAATGGATGAAAATACAGCCATTTGTTCAATTTGAAGAGTCGTTTTTCCTAGAACATTTGCATAAAGCCCGAGATAATTTGAAGGATTTTTCGAAACAAAGTTCAAGCATCCAGAAAGAGATAATCGACCTAGCGAGCGGGATACGTAACTCCATGTATGATTTAACGAAATATTTTAAATTTATTATTCAACGTGATATCCCTATTCCATTTATTGAAAATGAAAAATTTAAAAGGCAAATGTCGTTTACAGAATATAAAAAATCTTTTTTCCTTCAGGACTGGGAGAGAAAACTAACTGATAGATTGGTCAAATTCGTGACATGCGAAGATCAATGTCTTTTAAATATCCAATTGAATTACGTCTTGTTCACATTGACGATTGATTTGTGTGACTTTTTGGATAATCATATCGAGTTCAAGCTCAATTTCGTATCGGAAGAAGTTAGAAATAGATACCGAAAGCAGCTCGATAGAGATGGGCGCCGTGCTCGTGGGCGGTCTTGCAAAACTATCCTACTTTGCTCATTGGACAGAAAAACGGGTAACATTGAAGTGCAAAACACTCGAGCCATGCTAGACTATAAAAACGTTTATCAGTTCGATGCGCATGCTGATAATAGAGCCGATAATGCGGGCCATAGCGAGGGTTCGCTATTTCATAGATTTTTCAATGGTCTTCTCAACGAAACTCCTCCTCCTAATTCATCTACAGGGGATACAGAGTTTCCCTCTGACAATAGCGACGACGAAATTCAGTGGGAGGACCCGTATCATGAGGCGTATTTGGAAACGGGCTTGAAAGGACGGTTCAAGAAAACGAACCAAGGCAATATTGCTTTTGGTGCAGGAAACCTGAGTTTTAGTATTGTCTAAAGCTATATATATAATCTTGCCTTTATTTATTTACATAAGAATTATAATGTTTCTCGACTAGAACCCCCATCCGCCTTTTCCTTGTCTTCTATCTTTCTTCTTCTTCTCAAAAAAATCTCGTTTACATTCTTTGTAGGCATCAAAGAAATCTTGACATACCGACTTGTCTTCTTGATTTCGGACCATGCAACTAATTGAAGCTTGTCTACTCTCCTCGCATGGATCATAGTACTTGGACGGCTCCTTAGTAGTCCACCTATATTTATGACGATGGTTCACTGGGTTATCTGGGTAAAACTTATAATTTTCCACACCACCTTTAGTGAAATCTATTTTCGATTTTTCCTTCAAAACTTCGTCGCTATCGGCAATTAAATGTGTCTTTTTTGAAGCCTCATCTCCATCTTTTTCACCACTTTGTATTGCTTCGCTAGCCATTTTCCAGTGATTCACCTGTCTTCCATCCTAAACTGCTAAGAAGTGCCTGTTAAACCCATTTTGATAGTCAAGAGCTAACCTGCAACTTTTTACGGTTTGCAGTTTAGATGGTTTATCAGGGCTACGTAACCATATCAATATGGCAAAAAAAATTTCCTCCAGATGATTATCATGTCCATGGCATCGCAGGGTTGGGAAAGCATGAGTCAACCTGTTCAATACGTCGAACCATCAGAAGGCGTGAGTTGTCAACGATGTAAAACAGAGGCAGCCATTTTAGTTTCAAGGAAAGAGAATTTTTGCAAAAATTGTTTTTTGAGGTTTGTTAGAGGCAAGCAGAGAAGACTGATGCAAGATGAAAAGTACAAAGTAAAGTATGGCGATAATGGTCGAGCGCCTGAAAAGGTACTCTTGGCCTTTTCTGGGGGACTTACATCTTTAGTATTGTTAGACGTAATGGCTTCTCTATTAAAAGAACAATATGACATGCATAAAATGAAGCAAGGCTTCGATTTAGTGGTGCTAAATGTGGATGAGTTTGAATCAAAATCTTTAAACAAGAAAATTGCTGACTCCATTCGAGAATTGAAGGTAAAGTACAGACCTATTGAAATCACCTATAAGGTTTTGGATATGTCCTCTTTCATCTTGGATCAAGCTATGTTGAAGAAGGTGATATTGAGTGGTAGCTTTTCGGCTTACTCAGAGGGTTTCGATGAAAACAAAGATTACAGCTTGTTGGATGTTCTTGAGTTGTGTCCGAACAAATCGTCTTTGGAGGATATACTCACCATTATATATGATGAGTTGATCTTGAGGACGGCGCATTTGGAAGGCTGTGGAACCATATTGTATGGCCACAGCATGACTAGAATAGCTAACGAAATTATCGCATTGACAGTCAAGGGGAGGGGCTCCTCGATATACCAAACTACCTCTGATCATGAAATAAAATTCCGTGATAGGCAATATCGTATCGTATTTCCATTACGAGATGTTCTATTTGCAGAAATTATGGCGTACGGAAAATTAACCGGATTAGACGCGTTGACTGTGAAGTCTACAAAACCAATATCAAAGATCACCAAAAATTTAACTATACGAGATTTAACCACCAACTATTTCAGCCAATTAGACGCTACAGGATATGCGTCCACTGCCTCAACTGTCGTTAAAATTGGTGACAAATTGGGAGCCCCCAAGTTTGACGAAGACTCGAGCATTTGCCAGGTATGTGGAACAGAAATACACCAGGATCCAAAACAGTGGTTGAGCCGTATCACGGTCAATAGGCCACATGAACTTAAGACAGACGAAGAAAAAGAATATGCGGTTTTATATAAGCAATCCTTAGGTGTTGACGACAACAATGAGAGCCCGCTTGCGGGAACCCCTTTGAGTATCTGCTATGGCTGTACTATTACAATCGGTGGCATTAATAAAGATCTGGGTTTCATCTGGCCGATCAAAAATAAAGAGCTCGATGATCAAAGGGAAATCCTTAACGACTACATTCTATCTGATGAAGATTAGTCTCATCCTTGCATATACAAAATACCTCACTAGACAGCATTGCTAGTTTAATAACACTTTTTTTTTTGGCTGCGAAACATGTCAACTGTAGCATTATAAATATTGAAATATCAAACGCTCATTGTGAAGTATAACTTATGCAAGACAATGTCATGAGACTTGTGGCTATGTAAAATTACGATGAAGAATAGTCTTTTCGGGAATTTTGGAAAATCATGTAGTTTTAGTACATTTTTGTTAATATTACAGCAGCTTGATATCCAGGCATCTAAACAGTTTGCCTACAGAGTTTCACTTATATCAGATACGACACTCCCATTAAGAATGTATACCTTATTAAAAAGAGCATAGCTGTTCAGAAACCGTAATTCAAACTAGTATGTACTATATTGTAGCTCCAACAAAAAGCTCAGACACCAGTTGCATCTCATTCCTTAATTGTGTACAGCATCTACTCTTGAGTCATTACAAATTTAATCAACAAAGGATAAAGGGCTCTTCTAGAGAAGCTTCTACAAAGAGCAAACATCAGTCTAGCGAGCCAGAAGTGCTTCAACACGGCAACTTCAACCATATTCCACCCAATTTTGAGTCTGCCTCTTCGTGCGCATAATAAAAATCAGGCCCCTAAATAAATAGGTCATAGATAGACTAGTAAAGGAAGAGACCAGGATTAAGGGATATCGGTAACGAGATGTATACGCCCACATTATTTACAGGTGAGGTCTATCGTTTATGGAGCCATGGTGATAATATAAAAAATACGGACTCTAATAGAAAGTCATATATTCATAGTACAAATGGCCATAACTGCAACACCACCGTCAACGGCAATAACAACAATAACCAGAATAGTACCAATAGTAATAACAGCGCCAACAGCTTAGCACAGGAGCATCTAGAAGAGCAAAGAAGACATACTAGACAGTTATTTGCACCCCCGTTGGTGGCATATTCAGCAGAATACCCTGGCGCCAGTTTGTCGCAATTGGAATATACCATCAGTACTCAAAGTGGAAGCAGAAGCTCGCCTTTATCAACGCCATTGATCCAAAAAAAGATAGATAGACTACAGCAAATCCGAAATACTGGGTATAAAAATATAATTCCTGTTGGAGTGGGAAGAACCATGGAACAAATCGATTATGATGAGGCAAAGCAGCTCGCTGCTAGTGAACAAGAGGAGGAGTCTTTCATTCCGGCAGCAGAAAACGGTGACATACCCAACAGCTCCATCAATGGGGCAGGATATAATAGTGGTGATGCCATCCAAGGTGAAGAACCAGTGGAGGTTGACCTTGATGCTCATATTCCGAATGCAGACGACCTGCTTAACAACGATGATTTCCAAGACGATGACTACGACGAGCAAGAAGAGCCCGAGGATGTGAATTTAGACCGCGAGAGTGTCAATGAAGACGATGGTTTCATGGCCGAAGAAGTAGAATACCAAGATGACCATAGTTTGGTAGCAGATAGTGCGCTACCAAATGTGTTGATAAACACTGGGACTACGGCAACGACAATGAATACCGACTTGAACTCGGGCCGAAGTATAGCTACAAATCCAACTAGTATAAATAGTCCAATTGCTGTCATGAATCATTATTCGAGTAATCTATACTCTACAGGTCATGACTACGGAGATGGGTATGATGAGAATATAAACGAAAACGATCAGTCTGATCTTGACATGGTTATCGATGAACAATAACCTCTTCTTGTGTATATTAGCTAGAACTGATTAGCTATGGGTAAAGCTTCTAATGTTGTCAGTTTTCGCAACTTGCAAGTGTAACGCGGGAACCATCCACTTACCGCAGGAACAACGAGAGCCTTTCCAACTGTAGCCCCCGATCTTCGAGTCACATTTTGGACAGTTAAATTTACCCTCAATTTCACCTTTGTCTTCCAATTCGGGTCTCATCCACTTTAAAGGCTCACGTACAAAGTAGTGGGAACACGTCCTGGCAGCATCCTGAGCGGAAATAATTCTTCTTGAGTTGGGGGCTGTTTTCACAAACTGAGACTGACGCGATGACGTGTCTGGCGGCTCATGGCCCTCGATTTGGGACCCAACTGCCACTACCTGCCTGCATTTTTTGCATCGTAACTCAGACTCTTTTATGCTCGAGTCCATTATCGACGACGGAGGCTTCGACAGAAACATGTTCAACTGCTGTAGAGATCTGCCTGAAGGATCATTCTTTATACTTAGGTTAATGAAAAATTGTTTGTATAGGTAGCTGGATGGGTCCACTTCAAATTTCAAGTCTGTGTACAACTGCAACTGACCAAGGAACCCCTCGTTGGGTGAGGCATCCTCACACTTTCTTTTAACTGCGTGCAAGGCCTGTTCTTTGGTGAGATTATATTTTTGCATCAAAAACGCCATTATCACCGTCACGGATCTCGACACTCCCTGGGCACAGTGCACCAATATCGCACCCCGATGCTTATCTGACGGCGATTCGGGAGGAAACAAAGCTGCTTCGATGAAATTGTTCGTCTCGGGGAAGTACTGTATAATGTTGCTGCTGGGATCATCCAATACGTCAATTTGCTTGTGGACATAATTCAGGACATAATTATGAGGGATGGGGCCCGGAACCACAGAAAGGATGTGGCCTATGTTGTATTCCAGTTTGAAGTCAACATTCTCATTCAACGGCTCTATCGATGACAAGTAAATACTCCCAAGTACTCGATATATCATGGCTTACCACTATATAGCAGAGAAGTTGAAAAAAAAATCCATCTCGTAAATCGATGAGGTTCTCGCTATTCTGCTGAGACCGCTTTTCGACTACGTTCCGTGTATTGTCGTGGGACTGAAGCTCCCACACCCTTTACGGATCAATACAAAAAAAACCTTCTACGTAGTGTCGGTTTAGATCAACGGTTGCTGGCGCTACTGGAGTCCCAGATGTAATATCTACAAGCCCAAAGCGCAGCTTTAAAGCAGCCTATTACCAGCGTTTGGAGCAACACAAAAGCAGCACAAAAGCAGCACAAAAGCACCTCAAACCAACTCCGGAGTTGACACGAGCGAATCGTCTACATTGCATCGCAAGACCTAAAACTACAAGGCTTGAGGTTTACAGGGCTCTTTTTGTCACCAGGTTGCAGGTGCCATATATGGACAAGAGGTTCCAGAGTTTGTGACACACAAAACCACTTTTCGGTTCCATCGCCATGCCAGTGCTACCGAAGTCGCTATTTGTTGTTTCACCAGTATAGCACCGTCTTTCATGCCTACATGATATCGGTTCTGAGTGGTCGTTGGTTCAGTCCGAATATGGAACCGTATCCATCCATTTCCTTCCATGTTCAACCTGATTTTCAACCATGTTCGCACCGTCTTCCGTTCTTCCGTCCCGTTGCCCTGTACAAATCAACGGTAATTGTACACCCATACTACACCCGTACACCGTACTAGTTCTGTTCTAACCAAGTTCACAAGTTCACATCCCACTACTCTATTTCCGCGCGTTTCTAGCCATAAACCCATCTTGCTCATCCCGTGAGTCCATGCCCGTTTTCATGACCCATCGTCGTGGGTATCGCGTTCCTACGTGGCCCTCTATGGCACCCGGTTCCAAACGCAATATTCGGTTATCGTGTAGAATTACGTAATGTAGGACTTCTCGGATATTGGCTCTGAAAAATTCTCGCTCCGAAATCTGGGGTCAGGTTCAATTCCTACCATTGCTCTGAGACCCATTGGGCTATTGTATCTATTGATTCAATTCTCTACACCAGAGGAAATTGGCAGGGTCCCCCGGGGGGGACCCTGCCATCTCTGCCTCACGGTTTCAGAACCACTAGAACCACCTACATATGACCTATTGCTCTACTTCCTATGGGTTTTACGTCCGAGGAAGGATAGAAAATTCCGCAAACACGACTAGTCCACCACCACGAAAAAAATCGGATATTACACAATAGGAAAGAGTACCAGAGCTTAGCACTATGATTGGCTGACCGGGGCCAATAAAAGCCACCCCTGGCGAAGATCGGGTAATCCTTACTTACCGAACTACTACCATTTTTATGGCAGCAAAAACATTGTTAGTGACGCAGTTGAATAGACATATAAAAAAGCCGGTATACCCTTGAAAATTTGCCGGATTTTTTTTTCTCCAGGATTATAACTATAGTCTAGATAGTTTTTATACACGTCTATATTTATTCAGTCAATTGATAAGATGTCAGCAATTCGTTCGGTCCAACGTTCTTCTGCCTTTGCTAAGCGTGCTCTTGGAGCTCGTTCTTACGCTACATCTGAGCCAGTATGTACATTAAATTAGGAGTGACGGCTAGACGATCTAGCCAAGACGAATAGACAATACTAACCCACCCACAGACATTGAAGGCTCGTTTGGCCCAAATCTTGCCAGAAAAGGCCGAAGAAGTCAAACAATTGAAGAAAGAACACGGCAAAACCGTATGTATGGAAGCTTGAGAAGCTTGAAAAAAAAGTCATGTGATGATGATTTTGGTGGATTGGTACTAACTACTATAGGTGATTGGTGAAGTGTTATTGGAACAAGCATACGGTGGTATGCGTGGGATCAAGGGATTGGTCTGGGAAGGATCAGTGTTGGATCCAATTGAAGGTATTAGGTTCAGAGGTAGAACCATTCCAGACATCCAGCAACAATTGCCAAAGGCTCCAGGTGGGAACGAGCCATTGCCAGAAGCGTTATTCTGGTTGTTGTTGACTGGAGAAATCCCAAGCGAAGCCCAAACCAAGGCATTTTCCGAAGAATTGGCTGCCAGATCGTCTTTGCCAAAGCACGTTGAGGAATTGATCGACAGATCGCCATCTCACTTGCACCCTATGGCCCAATTTTCCATTGCTGTCACTGCTTTGGAATCCGAATCTCAATTCGCCAAGGCCTACGCCAAGGGTGTCAACAAGTCCGAATACTGGGACTACACTTACGAAGATTCCATTGAATTATTGGCCAAATTGCCAAATATCGCTGCCAGAATCTACAGAAATGTGTTCCACGACGGTAAGTTGGGTGCCATTGACTCCAAATTGGACTACTCCGCCAACTTGGCCAACTTGTTGGGCTTTGGTGGAAACAAGGAATTCCTCGAATTGATGAGATTGTACTTGACCATCCACTCCGACCACGAGGGTGGTAATGTGTCTGCTCACACCACCCACTTGGTTGGTTCTGCTTTGTCCTCCCCATTCTTGTCTTTGTCTGCTGGTTTGAACGGTTTAGCCGGTCCATTGCACGGTAGAGCTAACCAAGAAGTCTTGGAATGGTTATTCAAGATGAGAGAAGAATTAAACGGTGACTTCTCCAAGGCCAACATTGAGAAGTACTTGTGGGAGACTCTTAACGCTGGCCGTGTCGTTCCTGGTTATGGTCATGCCGTCTTGAGAAAGACTGATCCTCGTTACACCGCTCAAAGAGAATTTGCTTTGAAGCACATGCCTGACTACGACTTGTTCAAGTTGGTCTCTAACATCTACGAAATCGCCCCAGGTGTTTTGACCAAGCACGGTAAGACCAAGAACCCATGGCCAAATGTGGACTCCCATTCCGGCGTTTTGTTACAATACTACGGGTTGACCGAAGAATCTTTCTACACCGTCTTGTTTGGTGTTTCGAGAGCTTTCGGTGTCTTGCCTCAATTGATCTTGGACCGTGGAATTGGTTTGCCAATCGAAAGACCAAAGTCTTTCTCTACTGAGAAGTACATTGAGTTGGTCAAGAACATTAAGGCCTAAAATTTAGGTTGAGTATTTGACTTTCAATCGTATTTTGATGTAGTTATTTAATATCCACTAAAGAATTTTTATTTATTAAAAACTTTGTTATTTATTTATGTATAGGCCCTCTGTATGTAACGAATTGATGATTTCCAATATCCTTTTCTACTTTGTTGTGGTCTTTTGTTGGAGTTGAAGGACAAAGAGTTTTTGTGACAACTTTTTAACGATATAATTTTTCACTTTAGTAGCATTTTTTGTGAAAGCGAATAATTGGCCCAAGAATGCTCAGAACCGTCAGGCGATTGTCTGTTACGCGAGTAAATGGTAAGCATCTGTATGCAAAGACGTTACAGCTTCCAAAAACTGAATTTGGACCGAAAGTTCCTTCTGGAGATGACAAAAAAAAGCTTATCAACCAGGTCAGCGAAAAGTTATACCACCGGCAATTGGGGAGAACTACGTACAATAGAGATTGGATACTTCATGATGGTCCACCGTATGCTAATGGTGACTTACACATGGGGCATGCCTTAAACAAGATCCTAAAAGATATCGTTAACAGATTTGAATTGATCTATAGCAATAATAGAGTTAACTATAGGCCGGGATGGGATTGTCACGGATTGCCCATCGAAACGAAAGCAGTATCGAATTCTAAACCAAATCTCCTGGCCCCAGAAATAAGGACACTTTGTCGTCTGCTAGCATTATCTATGATCGATAAACAGCGAGAACAGTTCGGCGAATACGGCATTATGACGGATTTCAAGAATCCGTATGTTACGTTATCTCGGGAGTATGAAATCAACCAAATGAAGGTATTTCTAAAGTTGATGGAAAACGGGCTATTATCGAGGCAACTCAAGCCCGTGTGGTGGGGTTGTGAGACCCAAACAGCGTTGGCCGAGGCCGAGTTGGAATATAACAGCAACCACACGTCAGTAGCGATATTCGTTAAGTTTCCTGTTATTTCTTCTGAAATTTATAAAGATTTGAATTCCAAGTATCCTTTCTTGAAGTTAACTCCGGATAAGTTGCAACTATTGATATGGACTTCTACCGCTTGGACTATTCCCGCCAACAAAGCTATTTGTGTGAATAAGAACTTGGACTATACTCTAATTTACGATGACGAAAAGAATGAACACTTGATTGTTGCTCTTTCCTTGGCAGACGATATATGTGAATTGAACAAGTCGTATGAAAAGCACGACGAGCAAGTCATTATCAAAGGCAGTGAATTGATGGGTGTCAGATATACGAATCCCGCAGCCAAGTCAGAAGAAACATTCCCCATATTGCATGGAGATCACGTATCTGCTACTGCTGGTTCAGGTCTTGTGCATACGGCACCAGCTCATGGTGGAGAAGATTATTTGATCGGATGCAAATTCGACCTAGAGGTCAAATCTTCTGTTAACGGACAAGGGATGTTCATCACAAAGAATATCCCGAAAGGATTTTCTCGGTTGGAAGGTGAATACGCCAATACGAAGGAGGGAGTATGGAAGTGTATTGATCTTTTGAAGGATAATGATATGATCTTCCATTTAAATAAGAAGTATAAGCATTCTTATCCGTACGACTGGAGATCAAACAAACCAATTATACAAAGAGCTACTCCTCAATGGTTTGTGAATGTAGAAAGAATCAAACCGGTCGCTATTGCTGCAATTGAGGATGTTGAATTTTTACCCGAAAACGGTAGAAACCGTTTGACTCTGTTTATTAATAATAGGAGTGAATGGTGCATTTCTAGACAACGGACTTGGGGTGTACCATTGCCCATAGTGTATCATAAGGAAAGTGGTGAACCAATTGAAGATATTGAGACAGTGAGGTTTATTGTTGACCGTATGACCGAGTTTGGCACTGATAGTTGGTTCGAAGAGGAAGACAATATACGCAGATGGTTACCTAACTCTTTACTGAGTGAGTCACATCTCTACGTAAAAGGAAAAGACACAATGGATGTGTGGTTTGATTCTGGTACGTCGTGGTCAACTTTGGGAAATGACATGGATGAAATCAGTCAAAGTGAGAAGCCGTTGGCTGATGTCTACCTTGAAGGAAGCGACCAGCATAGGGGGTGGTTTCAATCGTCTTTATTGAACAAAATTATTGCATCCGGCTCCAACAAGGTTGATTTTAAGCCAGTAGCGCCATTTAAAAAAATCGTGACTCATGGCTTCACATTGGATAGTAAGAATATCAAAATGTCAAAGTCAAAGGGGAATGTTATTTCACCTCAGCATGTCATTCAAGGTGGTGGAAAGCCTTTTCTTCCAAGTTTAGGTACAGATGGTTTAAGGTTGTGGGTGGCATCGTCAACTTTCACGCAGGATGTCAATGTGAGCCCAGAAGTTTTGACCAGGGTATTTGAGAACGTCAAGAAACTAAGGATAACTTTGAAGTATATGCTAGGAAATTTAAACGACTTCAATCCAGCAGATCTGGTTGATTATGCTGACTTAAATCCTATGGACAAGTTAATTTTATCGAAGTTAGTCAGATTGCAAGAGTCTTGCGTTGAGTATTACAAGGAATGTAATTTTTCCAGAGTGGTTAAAGACTTAAGCACTCACATGAGTGTCGATTTGAGTGCTCAATACTTCGACATTTCGAAGGACTGTCTTTATACCGATGAGAAGGACTCTCACAGAAGACGGAGTATTCAAACAGTGTTGGAAATTTTGCTCAGGACATACATTGGCTTAATTGCTCCTATCCAACCCCTTTTAGCTCAAGAGGTTTGGAACCACAGCGCCAAACATTTCAGACAAGGTTTTGAGACCCCATTTATTACTGGAGACTGGAGTCAATACTACCAGTTGCCTCGATCGTACCTTAATACGTCCATCGAAGAGGATTTCAACAAGATATGGCAGATAAAAGATTTGCTCTACAAGACTTTGGAAAATTTGCGCTTGAATGGCACCTTCAAGAATAGGCTAGAAACCCAAGTCAATATAAAGGTAGATGCTGACTCGTCAATCGGCAAGTTGTTAGCTTTCCACCATAAATTTTTGGACGACTACTTCCTTGTATCTCGAGTCACTATTAATGAACCTCCTGGGCCTCAAGTTTCAGTTATCGAGGAAACATCGCTAACTATCGATGACCAAACGTTTCAATTGCAAGTATCGCCTTCTGCTTTTGCAAAATGTCCCAGGTGCTGGAAACATGTGTCTGAGTCTGAAGAAGAATTATGTGGTAAATGCCAACATGTGGTCCACAGTACACTGTAAATAGAATAGAGTCTAGAAAGCATATAGAAATATACCTATTAAATATTCAAAAAATTAATACCGTAGAGTGCTTTTTAATGAGTTTTACGTCAGTTGGTACCATGGGGAACTATCAGACATTTAAACTCGTAAAGTATTCCGAATAGTTATATATATATATATCGATGCTCGCTTGGTGATGTTTATGTTTTGCAGTAGTTCAACAACCTCATTTTTTTGTTGACGCCCTTCAATCTACATAGGCACGAGTAATGTCAGCCCATGGAAGTGAAGCGTTCGTACAGCCGCTGTATGCTAAAGATTTAGGACCCATGTTAAGGAGGAAGATTCAAAATTACGAGGAAATAGTGACCAACTTAGAAACCCGATACAATTCAATACACCAAGCGACCAAACATTTGGAAATTGATGATGAGGATCCAGGGCATGGTAAAGCGTACTTAGAGAAGTCATGTCGATTGTTGGTCGAGTTGGATCAAATATTGTACCGGTTTCATGCTTTAAAATCTTACCTAGAGATTGGCAAGGTTGAGCTCAGCGTCGAGCATAAAAGAGTAGTAAAGGATATGGAAGAGCTCAGAACACAATATGAGAAGAAGCTCCCAATTCCGGACTTAATGCGTGAGTTTCCAGAACTAGCTATCATTAGACGAGAGTTGCTTGAAAGTGCCAGGGAAGCCGGTAAAATAGCCCATCAATATGAGCATAGCTACTCCGACAAAGAGACTAAAAAGACGTAGCTCCAAATGAAAACTTCATTCGCCTCCTATTGCATAGATGAAACAGACGAAAAGTCCAAGTAGAAAAATACCTTTTCTGTGAAATTTTGCCTGTCAACACTGCCGTGTTTAGTGATCAGTTAGACTGGTGACACAAGGCTGTTGATTACATTGCTCAATACACTTGGCTAGTTGGTCCAAGAAACTTACAGGATGGCTTACAGAAGTTCTACTTGAACCAGACGTTACGTATGTAACTCTGAAATACTATTATATTTATTTGTGTGATTATTAGATGAATACATATAAACAGGTACACTAAAGGCACGAAGCCGGTTTATCTTTTACCACTCATAAGCTGAGTTAACAATTGAGAACTAGAAGATGGATTTCCAGCAGTAGACTGGGCGTACTGATTTTGGGGCTGAGAAGGGTTATGCGAAGGTGCTAGGGCTTGTGCTTGTGGTAAAGCCTTAGCTGGGTTCGCCCCGGCGAATAAACCGGGAGGTGGTGGAGTCGAGGTATTCGCAGAACGTTCACGCATTCTCAACATGTTGATTTGAGCCTGAGCTTGAGACGGGGTATTTTGCAGTTGCTGCTGTTGTTGTTGTTGTTGCTGCTGTAACTGTTGTAATAATAGCAATTGTTGTTGTTGTTGTAAGCTAGCATTCGAAATACTAGGCGTGCCATTTTCTCCCTGTTTATTAGCTTGCTGCTCTAATAACCTCTTTTGTTGTTCTATTTGTAATTGTTGTAACTGAGCAGCCTGTAAAGCAGGTGTTTGATGTTGCTGTTGTTGTTGCTGTTGTTGTTGCTGCTGCAATTGTGCTTGTTGTTGTAATGCGGATTGCTGCTGAGCAATTGGATGATTTTGATAGGCTAAATGATAGTTTTTGATAGGCTTTAATATAAACCTCTCGATGACATGACGAGCAATCAATTTTTCTTCCTCAAGATTAGTACTTTTCTCCAGCTTAGAAGGAGGGTTAAAGGCAAATAAAGGAAGGCAATCCTTATTCGATTTTTCCGTAAACCTGCTGAAATGTACCTTCAATTGTTCCCTTCTTTCAGAAAGATTTCTTAACATTTCGCTCGTTTCTTCCATGAACTGAGTTGCTGATACATCATCCATGTCAAAGTCTGCAGGAAGTGAGTTATTATTGTCTTTTGAAGACCTCAAAACCTTACCCTTTTGTCTAGTACCGCTCTCCTTTCTCTGCTGTTGTTTCTGATCACGGAAGATTTCACCTAAAGTTGGGAACGCGGCAGTATTTGTTAAGGTACTGTTGTTTACGGAAGGCGAACTGCTAGCTGAATTCATACCCTTTGCCCAATGAGCTGTAGCAGGTAAGACAGGACCATTGTTTGAAGATGCAGATTGAGGTGCCTGATTTGGACTGCTTGGCCTATGCTCTGTTTCAGTTTCGGAATGATAGGTCTCTTCGTCAGCACTGAAAGCGTGCTGGGAATTGTTACTGGAAGTATTTTGATTTTGGAAACCACCGCTGGAAATATTATTGTTATTACTGTTGTTGTCACCTTTGGAACCAGACAACCCCATCATACCCATTTTTATGCCCTGTTGAGTAGACAAATCCTTTCTGGTATACGAATCGGCCTCCTCACCAGGTTCGTGTAAAAACATACAATTTGGGTTGGGACAGGGATGGCCTCTCAAATAAGAAGAACAGTACTTGGTTGTACCGTGAGCTGCCCTCAATATACGTCCATCACATAACGAGCCGTCAAGCTCGTTGATACATTTCAAAGCATCCTCTTTCCTCGAAAAGGTGACATACACTACCAAGCCCGGGTTTTGGTGGTGATGGTGGGCGCTCAGCGGATTTGGCGTTTTTTTGTTGATTACTATCTTCAGGATCTTACCGTACTGGCCAAAGTACTTGTCTGACCTTAACACCGAGTGCAAGTCGTCGGGGCTGCATGGCGGATTTAATCCCGTCACGTACACCAAATTCTTTTGAACGACCCGCAACCCGGCCAAATGCTTCTTGTTGGCCATTTCGGTCTCCTTCTTCTCCTTTTCCCGCTGCTTTTTTTCCCGCTCTCTCTTTTCCCGTTTCATCTGCTGCATCTTGTACTCGTCGGTGCTAATCGTCTTATACTCGACGCTCGCATCATCGTATAACCGCCTACACCCAGGGCATCTGCCGTTAAGCTCGGGGTTTTGTCTGATGTTGTTATAGCAAAACTGGCAGATTTGATATCCACAAGGACACGGCTTAAAGTTTTTATCCGATATGTCCATTTCCTCCACGCATAATGGACAAAACTCTTCTTCTTCGTCACTAATAAATGAATCGTCACTAGGAACCATTGCTGATTGATGATTTAACGCTATTACCTTGGCACTCATTACTGTCTTATTATAAATATTGTCTTTAGTGGCGTTCGTTTTTCGTTTTGGCTCCGATTTCAACATTTTCGGATCACGCACACTAACTGTTTGTTCATCATATAGACATAGTGAACACTAATTGAGTAGTGTTAGTAGGAGGTGTAGAAGAGCTAGGACAGCGGGATGGCATTCATTGTGGAATTGTGGGAGTCTATCTTTACTCCTGGGACGACGCCAGCGCTAATTAAGGCCACGCATGCGTCGTTTATCTTGCTTCTTCTTTCGTTGGTGGTGTTGGTGTACCTCAGCGGGTCCATACACTTCATCAATTTGTTTGTTATAGCGGCATTGCTCTATGGGACGGTAGTGTGGTTTATCAGTGAGATCCAAAAGGAAAGAATGAAGGATAACAGCGAATTGGCAACGGAGCCAGCGAATAGAACCCAAAATGCAAATGCGGTGAATAAGGAGACAACGGGCGACGACAATAGCGACTCCAGTGCCGTCAAAAGTACCCCCGGGGCGACTGGCGGTGAATGGGTTGGTGAAGGGGCCAAAAAAAGGAAGGGTTAGTTTCTTGTATTTAGTCTTGAATATACTTATAAGCGCTGAGGTGAAGCGATAATGTAGATGTGTGGCCCCAGGGTCGTCAGAGGCCGGCGACGGCCAACGCCGGCCCAGGACGGTGGCGGGAGCAATGCGAGTAACAGACGAAACTATGCTGAAAGCGGCAGATTCATGCTGGAGGCATCAGGAGCCGGTAATAATCACAGAAGAAGGATGCGCTCAATGAATTTAAATACCCATTAGACCCTCTTCCCACCATGAGTTATAAGAATATTTTCCAGAAATATATCGACAGTCCTGAGAGGTATCCAGAGATAGTGTTGTACGACGATAGTAATGTTATCATCATTAAAGATACCTTTCCCAAAGCATTAAGACATTTGCTTATCATCCCCAAGTCGGCCACAGTCACCCACATTCACCCATTATTAGCATTCCAAAACGATACCGGGTTGTACGAAATGGTGGCTACATACGTCGACAGGGCAAAACAGATGATAATGGGTGATTTGTTTGCTAGCGGGCTACTTAAATTCGACAAGGATGATTCGATGGCCACAAAAGAATTTACAAATCAGTTTATCAAGGCGGGTGTACACTCTATTCCATCCTTGAGTAACCTACATGTTCACGTTATAACCCAGGACTTTCAATCGCCTCGTCTCAAGCATAAAAAGCACTACAATTCCTTCACCACTGAGTTCTTCGTTGAATTCTACCGGTTAGCACCACAGGAGCACCAGCCACGACTTGGCTACGACTCCGATACGAGCGCAGGTACAGATTACGACGATGACACCGAATCTGATGTGCTGCTGCTGCACCACCTACAAACAGATCCGGCCAAGTTGCGCCATATCGTCTCCAGCACCCCACTTACATGTTCCTATTGTGGGGACCGCTTTGGCAATAAGTTCACTCATCTCAAGCATCACTTGGAGTCCGAATTCCGCCAAAAATTCAACGTCCCCTCGGAAGATCTCTCCCTGATCAGACCCAACAACCTCTAGGTCTAAGAAGTCTCCCCTGCTCCGTCGTACTTGCACATACTTGCATATTTTTTGCCCCAATCCGGTCCGTATTTTCTACATATTGGGGGCCCTTTCCCCAACCACTACAACCGAGACATAGATGTCACAGGTCTCCTGTCGTATCAATCTGTCCTAAAAAATTGACAAATTGGTGCTATTATTATGTCCCCCATATTTCGTGAAAATTTTCATGTCCTCGGCACATGGAAACTTTCCATCTTAGCACCACCGACGCCATTTACATCTCCGTCCCAACCAGTGTTTACAAGTGCTTAACAGTGCTAACCTGTGCTAACCAGTGCCGTCCGAGTGTCATCTACTTGTTCTTTCGCCATCATTCGTCGACGTTCTTTTCTTAAAGACGTCATGGCCTATAACTTATGCAGTGCGCAAGGTGGATAAACCTTTTTTCCGAGAGGGTCACTTACGAGATTACCGGAACAATGTATCCCCCACTGCCCAATATATCGGGTGATTGGTGGAGAGACCTACCTGTTTAAGCAGGCGAGGTAGCAAGCGAACTTGCTATTGGTGGGATAGCACGGTATTGCGGAAAAAGCTGATGCAGTCAGTTTGTTTCGCGCAGTAGCTATTGTTCAAAAGTACCTAAAAGAAATCTTAGTGGAGAAACCTTTGGGGTGCATAGAAAATTTCCGAAGGGAAGAGGAATATCCTGTATCCTCGCTTAAAGCTTCATAATTCTGGTGTTGGGTGCAATAGAACAAGAAAGAGATGGACGCGGTATAAATAGGGTTGAAATCCGTGCAACAGAGTGAAATTCGCACCAGGCAAGAACGAAAAACATGAGTCTCTTAGAAAGCAAAGCGTCGGTGACGATAGAGTCAGATTCAAGCGAAAATAAGGAAATTAAAGCAGATGACTACCACAAGCTTGATGCAGCCGAGTTAGGGAAAAACTTTGACTTTGGCAAAGAGTTCGATGAGCTCGAGCGGATGGCAGTGGAAGCCAAGGCAAGCAAGACTCTCATGCAAAAATTGTTAAGTTTGGAATTCGAATTGCACTTCAAGAACAAGAACCACATGGTTTGGTTGCTTGGGGGGTTCAGTGCAGCAGCAGGATTATTGTCAGGGCTTGACCAGTCCATTATCAGTGGTGCGAGTATCGGAATGGGCCCCGCGTTGAACTTGACTTCGCTGCAAGCGTCGCTTGTTTCCAGTTTGATGCCGTTGGGGGCCATGACAGGGAGTATCATGATGACTCCTTTGAACGAGTACTTTGGTAGGAAGATGTCGATTATCATTTCCTGTGTTTGGTATACTTTGGGTGCTGGGTTATGTGCTGGTTCACGTACTTACCACTTAATGTATGCGGGAAGGTTTATTCTTGGGATTGGTGTTGGAATTGAAGGTGGTTGTGTCGGTATTTACATCTCGGAGTCGGTGCCAGCAAGTGTCCGGGGTAGTATTGTGTCGTTATATCAGTTCAATATCGCCCTTGGTGAGGTGTTGGGTTACGCAGTTGCTGCGATCTTTTTCAATGTTAAGGGTGGTTGGAGATTCATGGTGGGGTCTTCTTTAGTGTTCTCCTCCATTTTATTCTGTGGTATGTTCTTCTTACCAGAGTCTCCACGTTACTTGGTTCATAAAAACAGGATAGGCGAGGCGTATGACGTGTGGAAGAGGTTGAGAGACATAAATGACGACCGCAACAAGTTGGAATTCTTAGATATGAGGCAGGCTGCATATCAAGAGCAGGAATCCAAGAGAAATGAAAGCAAAGTAGAATTGTGGTCTGATTTATTCAGAATCCCAAGAAACCGTCGTGCCTTAGTGTATGCTGTTATCATGGTAGGTTTGGGTCAATTAACAGGTGTTAACGCCGTCATGTACTATATGTCTACCTTGATGGGTAAAATCGGATTCAACCAAAAGAAATCTGTCTTCATGTCTTTGGTCGGAGGCGGTTCTTTGCTTCTTGGTACCATTCCCGCTATCTTATGGATGGACAGGTTTGGTCGTCGTGTTTGGGGTATGAACATTGTCGGTTTCTTTATTGGATTGGTCTTGGTGGGTATTGGCTACTTGATTAACGTGAAAACACACTTGGCTGCTGCTGAAGGTACCTATTTATCCGGGATCATTCTCTACATGGGTTTCTTCGGTTCATATTCTTGTTTGACTTGGGTTTTGCCTGCAGAATCGTTCGATTTGAGAACTAGATCAATCGGTATGACAATTTGTTCCACCTTCTTATACTTGTGGTCGTTCATTGTCACTTATAACTTTACCAGGATGCAGAATGCGATGACTTATACCGGGTTGACCTTGGGATTCTATGGGGGCATCGCGTTCGTTGGTTTCTTCTATCAAATCTTGTTCATGCCTGAAACTAAAGATAAGACTTTAGAAGAGATCGACGATATCTTTTCAAAACCAACGAGAGTCATTGCAAAAGAAAACATATCTAGTATGAGAAGGTTCTGGGGCTTAAAATAGGTTTCTTTTGTATATAATTTATTAGTTCTTTAATGTTCACTTGCATAAATCCGATATTCCTTGTGTAGCTTTGAAACTGCTGCTACAGGCGCATTCCATTTCCTAGAGTGCTTCCAACTGACGGTAATGGACTACAGCCGACTGCAACATGGTTTACAAGTAAGTCGTAGATGAACCCTAGTAAGTTTAAAACATCCGGGTAATTCATTTTATCCAAATTTTCATTGATGAAAAACTATCAACATTTTACCACCGGGGCAAGATTCTTTTACACTTTCAGATTTATCTCTTCCACAAGCAATTATAGAATAATATACGTTCTATGCTAATATTTAGAATGTAGTCAGATTTTGTGATTGGGCCTTTATCTCCATGTATATGACGCATCAAGATATACGTGGTAAACGAAACCCATAAAACGACTAGGTATCTGCAGAAGAATTTTTACCCAATCTCTACGTGAAAATTATCTTTTGATGATACCTGACACAATACCTCTTATGCTAGATATTCGAAAAGAATCATGTTGCCATGATATCATTACGATTGGAGAAACTGCTTTAGTCTGGATCCTAATGTACCATATTCGCTCGGCAAACTTTTGCTGGGGTTTGGAATCGCGCAGCTGCTGGCAAAGTCACAGTAGTTGCACTTTGAAAGTTCATGGACCGGAACTGGCGGGCGAGAACCATTCCAAAATGAGACAGCATCTATAAGCGCATTATCGAGCTCTTCTTGATTATATTTATACCGGTTGATTTGAAAGCACTGGCCTGTCTTGCCGTTGTGATACTCGATTGTTAAGTCGTCGCTCATAAAAGGCTTGCATAATCGAAATAGTTGTGAGGCTCTTGCAGCGAAATATCGCAAAGTCAAAGGAGTTTTCCAAATTTTGAGGATTGCAGGTGTCAAAACCTTCTTGTAATCAAATCCTGAACCTTCAGACTCTTCTAGCAGTTTAACAAAGGTACTCAAATTGACCTCACTAAAAAGGCTAGTAAAATTGTAATTGGACTCGTTCTCTGAATAGGTTGCGGCGGCAAAATTGTCATATGGCTCGAAACCTATTGCTTTTCCATTAGCTAGTTTGACGAAGTCATTATAAATCAAATTGGGATTGTTCCTCAATAATAAAAGGGCTATCTTCAACGATATAGGCTTATCGATGTCCAAGTTCCGTCTCTTAGCATTTTCTAGAAGCATATAGTAGCTTAGATGGTTGTCTTCGTTTTCACCTGTTAAAATACCGAACATGCGTCGATAGTAGCTGACTTGGAGCTTTGCAGCGTGTAGAACCGACTTCTGAGCAGGTATGTTATTCCAAGACCTGGTTTTCACATCAGAAAACGTTAACCTGAAAATGTCACGATATTCATTCACGATGGGTTGTATTTCTGTTAGCAATTGCGATAAATCTATGAAAGAATGCTCATCTTTTTGATGAAATGTGTAATCAATGTAATTTTGGATATCTTCAAACATTGAATAGTCCAGCTTATTAGTCGTGTTACACAATTTTATATGGTCAACTACACCACTCACCAAAATGTGTTTCTTTTCATACAAGGGAAATTCTTCCTTGGAAGAAACCAAACAGTATTCTTCGAAATTGATATAACCATGTAGCAACACCTCCCTAGCTTCAGATGTAGTGATGAGCGCAAATAATCGACTAGTTATCTTATCGAACCAGTCGAAAGCTAAAGATGATTCGGGCACGGCACCATGCAATAAATCTGCAACCTTGGCTAGCTGTCTATTTGCTATTGCGATCTCATGAGCATCAGAAAGCGAATCAACCTGTTCCTTGGCCGACTCGAGGGTCTTGTCAACCACATTCTCAAATAAGTTAGTTAATCCAATTGTATTCGTCCATTCATGCGTCCGTAATTCTAGCTGAAGATGGGCATAAGTGCCGAGCTTCATCTGCTTAGTCTCCAATCTTGAGGGAGATCCCGAGTAAATATTGTAGAAATCTCTTAATTCACACCACTGATGGGTGAGCAATTTAGTAACAGACAACCTGGGAATATTCACGTAAGACCGATCACTATTAAACTCAGAATGGAACTCGAATGGTGACTTGGAGACCAGTCGCGGCTTATTCAAGGGTAGTATCTCGTGTTCGTCTATGCCAAAGACGCTCAGAAGATTTCGTATCTTTGCCGGTTTTAAATTTTTAGGAATTTGTGAAACGGTACTTTTCGCTTTAACAGGTAATATGAACTGGTCCATCAAACGTTCCACGTCATCGTCGTCCAGCTCTAAGACTCTCACTTTCTGCTCTAAAGACTGCTTCGTCCTGCGATCAGTATGCTCATCCAGTATTCTCAAATCATATCTCCTTGTATTCACTTGTAAAACTTTTGGTAGGTTAGGTTTGTTTGAAAGCAGTCTTACCGTAATGTATCTTGATTGTCGCCTAGCTACTATCGTCATGTTTTCATTGTTGATAAATGTGGTGATTTAGAAAAAAATCATATACTATGTATATTGTTAACCAGAACTTAGATACGCGAGCAATTAGGTCCAGCTAAAGATCGCTACAGAAGTTATTCATATAAATGTACAATACATTACTATATTCAATGTATACCTCGTTTTAATTTGAGTGAATCTCTCTTCTTCTCACTTAGGCCAAACTGGCTGGGTAAAGTTATGGATTCTTTCTTGCCATTTGAGGACGAGAGAGACGAAGTTGAAGAAGTGTCACTGTCTTTGCTTGAATCCGAGGGGGTATTTGGGAACCCGTTTCCATTGGCAAAATATCCGTATTCTTCGGAAGGTGTAGTCGCCGACATGAAGGGGGAGTCTAGCGTATCGCCCATATTACCAACACCATTGAGTGAATTCAAGGCTTGAAAATTTGCGTTGTCTGTATTGATGGTTAGCGGACCGGGGAAAGAATTGCCACTGCGAGAGGATGATCTGGACCTGGTTTCATTGAAGTCAAAAATATCCAAGTCGTTCGGGTTATTGCTTCCGTGGTTGTTTTGAATTATCTGAATGTTTTGAGGGAACGCGCCACTTGAAGATGAGGAAGACCCCGAACCATGCAGGGCCGACTGACTAGATATAGAGCTTTTGTTTGAACTTGGGGGCGTCTGATAGCCCATCATCATGGAATTGAAGCCATTTGTTGGCGGAGTGCTGCTGTTGGTCGTGGGAGTATTTCCCGCAGATCTGCTAATGTAAGATTGAGACACACAGTCCTGCATTGATTGGAGCGAGTCGGTGCTTATGTTCAACGTTTCATTGTGCAATGGAGGATTGAAGCTGTTTGGCTGCCTTACGCTGGTTATGTTACCCACATGCAACCAGTTGCTCCCATTGCACGAGTTATTTCTTGTCAAGGACTGTTTCCTGAGGTTCAACGACGAGGATCTCGACCTCATTGCATTGTTAGCGCCAGACGAGTTGAAATTGGAGATATTCAAGTCAGTTAGCGACAAATTGGAAATGGACGATTGTCTGACGTTGGATCCATAGGGGCCGCTGTTGAGACTGGAAGTCCCGGACGAAACAGTGGCCGTTACTGTAGTAGCTATGGGCAACTTGCTACTTCCATTCTCCACCTTTCCCCCCTGAAATGTACATAAGTCTATTAACCGTTTCCGTATCAATTGCAAAAAAATGGGCTGGTACGCGCTATTTTTCAAGTAGTCGCTGTTTATGATCATTTGCTGGTCGTAGGGCTGATGATTGCTGGAGGCGGTCGCAGTGATCAAGTGGCTCATGGTCTCGTTGGCCACCCGGCTCACCAACCCGCTGGGAGGTATCACTCCCAGAAATGGCGTCGTGGTGGGCAACGACAAGATATTGGTGTACACCGACATCACGAGCTGGTCGAAATAATTGGTGAAACTCAACGTGTAGTTCTTGGAGATCTTGGAAGCTCCCGACGTCGGCTCGTCGATGTCTGTCAATATATCATCAGACTCATTATAACTGGGGTTCGCGTATATCGACCCCGGCTTGGCATTGCTGGAGAAATAGCTCATTTGCTGGTTATCCACTGGCGTCTGCACCGTCTGGTCTTGCGGCGTGAATGGTCCGTCCGTCGTTATGTTGTTTAGCGACTTATTTAACTTCAATGAGAGGTTTTGCTTGGGATAAATCATAGTGGTTCTATTCGTATAAACCGGGTACTAATTCTAAAAAAAAATCCCTCTATTTATGTCCCGTTCTCAATCCGGCTAAGTTTTAATTTTTCTTAACTATGGCCAATCCTTACGAATCCCTTACTGTTAGCAAACTGGTTTGATCTCTATTTCAACTGGAAATATTTACAAGAACACTTAGAAAGAAGAAATTCTGACATCCCGTCACTATTTAACCTTGCTTAGAAAACCTATTCTTGATGGAGGGAACGCGATTTAATTTACTTCCCAATTGAGTAAAATTTCACCTATTGATCTCGAGACAGCAATTTTACGTACCAAGCAAATACGGTAAGCAGGTACATGAAATGCGACCCAATGCGGCTAAGCGAAAGGTTGGCCGTTGTTGGGTACAGTTTAGCCGATGGAGAGGAAAATCGAGATCAATTGAGACATGAATTTGACGAGCAAGACGGCACTATGGTGGGTATTGGAGCCGAGAAATGTAGTTACACGGGGAAGTGAAAAGTTCATTTAGAGCACTTGCAATGAACGATTAAATAAGCATTGTGTAGGGGGAGTTGATGGTCGCGTGTAGGGGCCAGCACAATAGGAAGGTTGCTATACAGTAGGATATGTAAAGGTTATGTGAAAGGGACGGAGTGTTCTTTCGATGTAGGGGACATCAGCGAGGGAGCAAGTAACGAATGCATAAAGGGGAGTGGAAAGAAAGGGGGCCAAGTTGGTCCTAGGCGGGTTGGCGCGCAGCCGGCATTGTAGGGATTGTATGGGCCCGGTGCTTCAGAGGACCAAGTTGTTATCGCCGCCAATGCCGTGATCGCTCACGGGCAAGTTTGTATCTGGGGGTATGTCGCTGTCGTCCTCCGGCAGACTTTCACCAGCAGAGGGTCGGCGATTGCCGAGAGACTCAAAGTACTGATCGAGATCATCGTCAAGCAACGCTTTGGGGTACCTCAAATTGTACGGCACGATTTTCATCAACTCTGGCGAAGGAGCCACCTGGGCGTCCTCGTCCTGCTCAATGTTGACGAGGACGTGGTCGTGCTTATTTACATTGTTTATATGCTGTTGGATTTGCTGCCGTTTGGTTTTGGGGATGGGATGCAATCTCTCGTTGTGCTGTAGTTCGAGGAGCTGGGCTTCGAGACTGGTATTGAGGAACTTCAAATCGTGTCCTAGTTTCAAATCTTTTTCCGCCAAGTAACTTAGCCACGATAATTGGTCCTGTTTCGTGAGCCGGTCGTCATCGTCATCGTCGTCGTTCTGCATGTCACCCGCCATGTTTGTCTTGAAATGGTTGTAGAACTCTTGCTTCTCTCGTAACTTCCGTTTTTTCTTGTCTTGATCGGTCTCAGCAGAGTCATCGAGCTTACGCTTATCGATCAAATTTTTGAGGTACTCTCGTGGTACACTTGAAAGCTTTCTACTTGTAAGATACGAATCGCTATACCGTAGCCAATTTTGTAATGCCGGTATAGACTTGGTGTTGTACTCCTTGTGAATGTTGGAAGTCTTGTCAGGATAGTTCTTGAGCTTCAGTATATCAAGTGCATCTAGGTAGTTTTCGAAACTAGAAGGTTTGACTAATCCAATATCAAGCATTGCCTGAGTTATGTCCTGGACTTCTATGTCATTGCTGTTCACTCTTTGGTTGGAAAATTTCAATGTCCTCGACAAAAGTAGTTTGAAATATTGAATATATATGTCGGTTATAATGTTCAAAATCGACGGCTTGCACTTATCAAACCCGGAAGCCTTCAAGATCTGGGCCACAGATATCCTGAGCAATGCAAAGTGAAATGATTCGTCCATTATTGAAGTACTTCACCCACCTATTCTTCTTTAGTACCTAGCATCAACAAATTCTACTAACAAAAGAACAGAACGCGACATTGAACTACGACATTTCACGATGACAAGGCGGAACGGTTTATAAGGCCTCGTACAAGATGTAATGGCTATAAGCGTAGCAGTGGCTTGTACTCGGTGCGGCTAGCAAGAGAGGATTTAAGTTGTTCTTTTATTGAATTGACAATGTTCCTTTCCAGACTCTGGAGCTTCCCTTGGTTGGTGGCACCACAGGGACCTATACAAATACGTCACAGAATGGTACAACCATTAGTATACAGAAGCGTGTATTATAAGGGAACCGAGATGGCATCTGGTTCTATGAAATGAACGTTTCTATTGAGCAAGATGTACCGGGCCTTGTAATCAGGCCTGGAATTACAAGGCCCGAAAATGTGCTTATAAGCCTTGCTGTAATCTCTCTCCAATCTTTTTTGAGGCGAAGGAAAGAGCATTGAATAGACCTTTTTCGGATAGATCGATTTTGTTCAAGTTCAAGTCGCTGGAAACGGTTGAGGCCATAGGTGCATTGGTTACTCGGCTCACGATGATTGACGGGTCAATTTCCAAAATTACACCGCCATCAATGGTCTCGTCAATACACAAACTAACCAAGTCGTAATGCTCCAATGCGGTAGCCTTATCCAAGGTGTTGTCCAACAAAATGTTGAGCGCTTCGTACAAGTTAGAGGTCAATGAATAAATCAATGACTCGTTTTCCGTGAGCGACGCCACCAACACTAAAATTATATCATTGCTTTGCTTATAAGTGACTAAGTGGTTGTCATACAATATGATGTCCTGATGGACTTTATTTATCTTCTCAAAAAGGGACTTTTCAAATTGTAACTGTTGCGCTTGTGTTTGGTATTCGTTAGTTTCATCTGCATTATAGTATTTGGCGTATAACCGTGATCCTTCACTGTCTAGTATTAAACATGCTGACACAGTATACAATGATATGTTCAATGACATTTCTTTCGATCCAATTTATTGTCTGATCCGTATCTTTGATCTATATATACAGCTAATAAACACCGTGGTGAATTTTTATTGACCATATAGATACAGATACTGCATACAGACCTAAAAGTAGATTTACTAGTGCTTTATAATTACAGTGATATTGATTGAAGAATATTTAACGAGTACGTCTAGGCGCCAACTAATTTGAAGACAAACTCATGAACAGTCTTATGAAATGGATTGTTTCGGTAAAAATTGTCATTTAAGCCCGCAGTGTTGAATTCAGCAGTGACAAACTTTTGGGCGGCCCCAATTTTCTTGAACCCGAGAACGAAGTTGAGGATTAACCCTGCGGTCAAGCCGAGACCAATCACCAATGGGCCGATAATATTGTCCAAGTGTTTACCGGACCTTTCGGTAATAATCTCATTTCTTTGCATGAAAACGTAATAGCCCCAAATACCTGAAAATAAGGTTAATGCGAAATAAATGTAAGCCAAAAGCTCAGACAATTGGAACGAGTTGGCACTATTTGCCGAAGAATATATGACAAATGTAAAAGACGACATTAATGCCGTGACGTGCAACCATCTGTTGAAGGTACGCTCGTTAGCCAACCAAACTTTGGGTTCGATCTTCACGGGTCCGGCATTCTTGAGGTAAGTGGAGGGTTTGGTAACGCCTGCGGGCAAGACGATTTCCTCGTCTTCTGAATCCGCGTCCCTCAACTTGGAGAGATTAAGAGCGCCGGGAAACTTGAGGCGTTTAGTAAGTGGGGTAGACTCGTCCTCGTAGTCGTCGGACGATTGGTCTGATGGTTCTTGGTATTGTCCATTCTGGTCACCTTGTCCGTTTTGTTCGGGTTGACCATCTAGTTTGAAAGACAGTGTCGATGGACGAGATGGTGGTAATGGATCGAAGTTAGCATTGATGAGCGACCCAGAGAAGGACTTAGATTTTGGAGAAAAACCATTACTAGAGGAGTTGGCTAGCATTGATTTAAACTTCGACATATTTTCGTCGTCATTCTGCTGCTTCAATGATCTTTTCCTTGCTTCGATGTAAGCTTGTTCCGGGTCAACTTTGATATCCGTTTCCAAGTCGTTGAACCATAAGGGGATATTTGCGAGCTTGTCATCTTCCAAGAATAATGATGCAATACCCTGAATAAATTTGGAGAAATTTGGCACTTCCTTGACTAAATGAGATGCAACCAAATCGTCAATCCAAACAACTCTTTGGCGATGTTTTGGTTTTTTAACCTTGATTTCCATTACTGAATAAGGGAACTTTGAATACTCACCTTTACGCAATAAGGAGTACGGATGACTGATATTGGAGTCAATATCAGTTCTATGCCATTTGGAAGGATCTCTGATCGGTCTTTCGTGATCGAAAGAGTCTTCTCTTATGAACATCAAGTCTGAGTCGATAACAATACGGACTTTATCGTCCCCTGGAATCTGGAATGCAGTCCTCTTGTAGACAGTTCTGAGACATGGTTGCAAGTTATTTTCCTTGACGAAATTAGTGAGTTCTGCAACATTATCAGCGTACTTAGTAATGGCGTCCTCCTCGTCACCTCTCTTCTTCATTTTTTTGGCCGTCTTGTCGGCTGAGAAGGTACCTGCTACGAACGAGTCAAGATATTTCTCCTTGATAGTCAATTTTTCGCCAACGTTGTAGTCTTCTGAAGTCACATCGAAGTTCTTTTTTTCGACGGTAATTTTTGGTTTCTCTATTAACTTACCCATCCACTTGAACCGTAAAGAGCAAGAGTTTTGATTTTTGATTAACTTGCTGTTATACAAGTCAAATGATGGATTATCGAAATATAAACAATTGATGGTGGGATCGTTACTGTCCTCATCATCATCATCGTCATCGTCGTCAAATGCAGCATCATTTGTCGATCCGTACACCAATACAGGTAAATGACGTAAAATAGTAGTCTTCACTTCCATCAAATTGTCGGGATGAATCCAAAACTTGAACGACTGGACATCTTGTTGCGTATCTTCGGTGAAAGAGGATAGTTTTGCCAATGACTGGTCCACGTTATAGTTGTCCCTTAGAAATTGAAACAACGCCGAAATCTTATACAACAATGGCGAGTAGTCCTCGCTGTGGAAAGGCAAGTTATTCAACCGGACGTTCAACAATGGTTTCACCAGATATTCGGGGTGGATCCGGTCGTGTTTCTTCACCACCTTAATGAACCCGGTGTAATTGAGTCGCTGGAACCGGTCTAGCTCCTGCGCAGTAGCCAACATGTCATCTAAGGTGCTGGAAAACTTGTCGACCTCAAATTCCCGGTCTGGCGTCTCTGTCTGGCGCTGCAATTGGTCGAGTTTCTCGCTGACCTCCTCATACTTATTCGATTGGAATGTGTACACTTTCTCCAAATCCGAGTCCAATGCACTCACAAAGTTCTGCTCATCGGTATCGCTCCAACTGTTTTGCAAGATCACCCCTTCTTTCAATAATTTTTTGAGGTGATTATAATTCATGTAGTACTGTTTCCATGGCGGGTATATTTCGCTATCTAACTTGTTACCGAACAACATATCCAAATTTTCCCGTTTTTATTACGTCTGTTTGTTCCAATTCTACTTCAAGCTAGATCCCAAGATGCTTCTTCTCGATTATCAATGCTACTATACCTAGGACTTAGACTGTTACATATATATAAAGAGTAAAGATCATAGTACCAAACGGCTGGTGGTAATTAGAGTCATCCACGTGGGTTGGAACGGCCACCATCGCTGACTATCTGCAGGACCAATGAAATGGTCAAAATAAGTAGATGGTTGGGCCAGTACCAGACGATTATATTGGATATCATGATTTTATATGACTGAAACGTTCGTAGTCCAATGGGAGGTTCTTGTAAAATTTCCGTGGTGGAAAATGGTTGGAAGCAAAGTGGTGGTGCAGAGGAGAAATACCAAAAAAAAGAACGCAAAAGTTGTGACACAAGGACAAATTTCGCAGCTATACTCAATAAGAGCGATAACGGCAAAGACCGGGTCTCACCGGGCTTATAGGATTTAGCGGATTTATCGGAATTAGCTATCTAGTTCCTTCTGTGGAAGTACCTATTAGCGTACAAGGAAGGGCGCTGACATTAGTCCTAGCAGCAGCGGCAGCAGCAGCGAAGAAAGTGCGGAAAGGGCCATTGTGCTCTAATACGCGCTAGTGCGCTAGTTCACTGGTACACTAGCACACTACTGTAGGAATTTAGCGGAGGGGAAGAGGGGAATAGACTAAAGTGTAGAAAGCGCATTTGGACGATAGTAAAGAATAGGTCTGCTTAGGTATTGAAGAGCTCAAATGGCAAACTACTATCGCGGACTCGATAATGCCAGAATTTTGAAGGGAGTACTTTTGATAGGCTGGTGGCCATAGGTCATAGGTCATAGGTCATAGGTGTGTTCGTTTACTCCTATTGATTTATGTAGTTCCAGCTAGCCAAACAAAATACTAAGGAAAGTTACGCGCGACAGTTTGAGTTTGAGTTTGACTTTAAATTCAAAATTCAACCACAACGTTTATGAACAGAGCACTACCAGGCTTTACGGGTCTGAATCTGGTCAAAGCTCTAGTCTTGAGCTTGATGAACATCTCGAAGGTGCTTCGGAGCCATTATGGATAGCCGGTACTCGTTCATAGACAAATCGGATCCTTTGATAGTTCCTGACCGTGAGAGGACTGGTAAGGTCGAAAAAAACTTAATACAAAATTTTGAAAGCAGCCATGGTGGTTTGATTGGTCAAGCTCATTCAAAGGTGCCGAACTTCGAGTATACCAAATCCACCGACGTAGGTGATTTAGAAGCGGATAATACTTATGGAGACACATTGAGCCACCGAGGTTATGATGAGATTATCTACGATATTGTGGTATTTATTTTGACATCTATGGTCCAACTTTTCGCTACCTTGTATCGATTGAGTCGCAACGTATATGACCACAAGCATGGGGCAGAGACCGGCGTTGAACATACTCCTGCTCAAGAAACAAATGAGGACAAGAGTGACACAGAAGAAAGCGTCGTCATTGTCGGTGTTAAAGAGGGAAAGCCCAGCAATGTATTCGAGCCACTTTTGAGTTCTGTCACCATCGAACAAGACACTGCTGGCGACACAGGCAGTGAGCAATACGGTACGAGTTTTTCCATAGCAAACCTTTCCCGAATCGGAACGGAAACTGTTGCCAGGCCACGTCTCACAAACCAAGTTTCCAAAGTGATAGCCAATGATTTTGATACATCAAATTTGAATTTACTAGAGCCTACTAAAGCAAACGATTACGACAATTACGTATCGAAATTCTATTTACCGCAAGCCCCGGCCCCAAAAAACAAATACACTTTAGTGGATACCTTAATCGACAACTTTGTTGTCGAGGGAATATCCGATCTCTTTAAGGAAAGGAAGGAAAGGCAGCAACTAGTAACTAGAGAGAGAAAAAACTTCAAGGCAAGATTATCACCTCTATCGAAGGACCAACTACAAACTGTGAATAAATTCTGGCATCAACGAGCACAGACAGTAGTGACGTCGGCTTTTCAAATAGAAATCACGACCAGAGATTTGCAAACATTATGCGACGGTCATTGGTTGAATGATAACGTCATAGATTTTTACTTTGGCTTGATTACTGCAAACAACCCAACTGTTTTTGGTTGGACTACCCATTTTTTCACAACCTTGAAGCTGAAGGGTTATCAAAGCGTCGCTCGGTGGTCCAAACGTAAAAAATTGAATGTGACTACCAAAGATTTAATACTAGTACCCATAAATATAATGGGTACCCATTGGGCCTTAGCCGTTGTTGATAATAAAGAGGGCGCTTTTCGGTATTTTGACTCGTTATCCTCCAATGGTAACTTACAGGCTTTACAAATATTAAAAGATTATATGGTCCAAGAAGGCAAAAAGCAAAATTCGGCAATCAATTTTGAGACATATTCGATGCAAAAGAACATGCCTAGCCCCCAACAGCAAAACGGGTCTGATTGCGGAGTGTTTACATGCATTTGCGCTCACTTCGTTTCAAAAAGTAAGGACTTGACTTATGGTCAGAAAGATATGAAACTACTCCGCAGGCGAATGGCGTATGAAATAATCTCGAAGGGCTTATTAGATTGAATTAATGGTCATCTCATGTGCTTCTATAGTATCCACCATTAAAGGTTAGCATTTACAAAACATAGCTTTTGGTTCACATGTATAATACAAAAACTATTGAACCTAACTAAATTTGATCCCCAAAAATGAACTTGAGTTTGATTCAATCTTATTGAGCTCCTTAATTCTTTCCTCATACTTCATAATTGTATCAGTACTGTCAGCTATCTTTGTCAGAACATACTCTAATCTTGTCTTTAACAACTTCATATCACTTAGACTGGAAATTTTGCTGAGTTCATTCTCAAGAGCCGATATTTTTGTATTTTCGATGGAGATTAGATTGTAATAGTAATCTGTCTCATAAAGTTTATAGATTTTTACATCTCCGACCAATTCCTTGAACGCTGCCTTATACAACGGTCTTCCGGTGCATATCTTTGAAAGAATACCCTTATCACGGCTGAATGAAATTAGATCATGCTTTTCCAAAGCCGCTAAAGTTGCTAAAGTTTCATTTGAGGATTTGAATAGGGAATTCTTCGTTAGCTCATTATAATCAATAGAATCCCTTTCCGCTAATAATTTCATAATCTCCCACACTTGAGCAGTATTCCAATTATGATCAGCCTCCAGTGCAACGGAACTATTCAAAAAAAAGGTGGTAATTTGTTCCGCTGCTTGGTTTACCATCTCTGACAAAGCATCATTAGCTTTTTCCCCAGATTTAATACGCCTTACAAAAGCTTGTAAATCGAGCAATCGACCTCCTAACGGCGTTATATACTCGCCAAGTATATTATCATCCTTCCCCCCATTCAATTGGTTCAAAACATACTGTTTAGCACTCAGCTGACATGCATCTGACAATGAAATAGTTTTGAATACTTGATTTGGCAATGCATCTGACAAATGTTGAATAGATCCAACGTCATGTGTAATGAATATAACATGGGACATATTGCTTTGTACTAGTTGACCCGTCCAGTCAGCAATTAGCTGATAAATTATATCATTGCTGTTATCACATTTTCTTACAAAGTTATTGATGACAATAATTGGCTTAGTTTCTGGGTGTTGCTGTAGGTATTCATCTTCTTTTAGAATTTCGTCTTCCAAAGATATTACCGAACTCCCTTCGTCACCCTTATGAATCTTTCTTTGACGCTTCTTCTTCAGTCTTGCCACTTCACTCTTGTAGTTATTATAGTCAGACAATGCCACCTTTCTTAAAGCTTGGGTGGTCAACAGAAACATGTTTTTTAGTTGAGTCTCCTTTGATTCACTAAGGCCTGACTTCTGCCCTGTCAAACCTTGAACACCCAAGTCAACGAACTGAGAAATAGTATTTGTCCAAGTGAACACTGGGAAGTACCCTAATTGCTGAGCCGTGGTTTCTATTAAAGAGCTATCTGATCGAGCTTTAGCTAATAAGTCGCAATCGATGTAAAGAATCTTTCGTTTCAATTTCTCGTCACTTTGAAGAGTATGATCCAAGACGAATTCTTGTTTACCCGACCCCTTGGGTCCCTTAACTACGATGAATGTATTGATATTTTCATAAATCCACAATTTTAGTTGATCAATTTTCTCAAACCTATCATTCCATAGAATTCCAATGTCTTCAGTTTCTCCTAACGACTTTTCAGTGTCTTGATCATCGTTGAATGAATGCATAAAGTTCTCGTCAATGTAATCGTAACCACTACTAACCCAGTTACTAAGCTTTCTGTAAGGTGTGTAAATGGCTTTAAAGTATTGGTTGTCCTTATATGCATCTAAGGAGTACCTATGAGTGATCTTCGTTTCTATGAACCACTCTCTTATGGGATCAAAGATTAATACCGTGATTGTAGCGAGAAGTGCAATGATAATTGGAATAGCTATCCTTTGATGATTAACAATAAAATCGGTTATATAATTGACTCGCTTGGGTGGGATATACTGCAAGTGGATCGTAGTTTTATCCTGATTAGCACGCATTCCAGTGACACAGTTTTTTGCACAAATTGCTGATCTGATATTATTATAGATTATAGTACCGTAATTAGTTGAGCCTGAAGCGGGGATGATATCTACGATCAAACCATATCTTCTGAAAGTAACATACATCTCTTCTTCTGTCAATGGCTCACCTTCAAAAATCACCTTTAGCCTGGAACTGGGGAACCTTTTCATATCTTCTATCCAGGGAGTACCTTTGACTTTGTAGCATGAAGGGAAACTGCTCCAGAATAGACTTCTTGTATAGTTAAATATGTTGCTGTTATAGTCCACTTCATTCTTCTTCGCGTTAGAAAGGATTTGCTTTATCAACTTCTCCGACTGCAAATGATGAGGTACTGAATACTTTACAAAGGCACCCCCATCTCTCTTTAACAGAACAAACTCAACTATATCAACTCCTTCCGGTAAGGGGTCGTCTTCAGTATTGGAAAGCTTGAGGACTTTTTTTTCGGATTCTTTATCGCTATAGCGAGCTTGTAATCGAGAGGAAAGCAGTATCAAGTACTGCTTCAAGGAGATTTTGGAAAGTGCCATTGGATAAATATGGTCATAGTACATAATAAATTCTTCCTTTCCACAATCCAAAACTCCTGTTGTCCTTGCCGACCTGTCGGACTCTAGGCTGTTTGTCTCCTTCTTGAAATTCTCCACATCTGACGAATATAGTCTATTGAAACTTCGCTGGCAACTAATTAAGTGGCGAACGCCTAACGGATTAGCAACTAATCTCCTTGTCAGCCATTTAAACATAGCGATGGTTTGCCATAAGACTACTCGATTCTGTCTTCTATTACGTACAAAACGTAGAAAAAGCCCTTTAGTTGCTTATCGCTCAACCTCGAAAACTGGAGTCTCTATAAGGGGCAAAAACTAAATTACACCATTTGCCCCAAATTTCTCCCTTCTCAGCTACACTGCATTGGTGGGTCTGAATATATCAAGCTAGTTGTCCCAAGCAACAATTGGTTGCCAGTTTTACTCTCATAGGCGTAATCGTTGTTACTGAAGAGTAAGCTAATCTAGCTGTGAAACTTTAGTCTTGGCTTCGCTTTGAATCATTATACCACAGAAAAAGGTATAAGGATCTTCGAAGAAGCCATTGAGTTAAATAGCTTAGCTATTATGAGATTTATAGTCACTGAAAGTTTTCTCTCAAGTGATAAACGAGGGAAGCATTAGAGAAGCTAGAACTCGAATAGAATCTAGACAAAAAATAAAATAAAGGAACGTATAAGGAGCAGTTAAATCGGATGTCTATTGAACGATATACACCGACTCTATAGATGATATGGACGCCTTTTTGGACATGGCTCAAAAGAAAAAATTATGTTTTAATTTAATGAACAAAAAATTTTCAACACTGAAGTCATTTACTAATAGGATGCGGGTAACACTAATATGAGTACAGTGGGTGTAAATTATAGGTATAGAGTATATGTATCAATCAACAGTGGCAGAAGGTAAAATGTCGACAAAGTTCTTTAAAAAGTCAGCTGTCCGTAAAGGCCTCACTTTGGAACCGTCTTCCAGTTCCCCTGTAACTTTTTTGCCGTCCTTGTAGTTTCCTCTAATATATTCTCTCATAGAATTGAGAGCTGCTTCTCGACAGAGCTCTTTCAAGTCGGAGCCACTAAAGCCTTGGGTGTGGGTGACAACAGCCTCCAAGTCGAAGTTTTCAGGGTCTATTTTGGAATCCTTGAGAATTTTGTTTAAAATGGATCTTCGTTGGTCTGCATCTGGCCTGCCAATAGCAAATTGTTTGGGTAACCGTCTCATGAACGCCTGGTCTATGTCTTCCCGCCTATTGGTGGCCCCCATGACCATGATACGGCCGTTTGCCATCAATCCGTCCCACAACGTCATGAACTCAGCCTTTATGATGGCACTCACCTCATGGTCATTAGAGGACCTATCTCTCAAGAACGAGTCTATCTCATCAATAAATACAATACAGGGCTGCAACTTGTTGGCAAGTGAGAAAATGGCATCCACGATCTTGTTGGACTCGCCATACCACTTATCCATGATGGTCGACATACGAATCAGCAAAAAAAACGCCCCACTCTCTTTCGCAATAGCCTTGGCCAACATCGTCTTGCCGCACCCCGGAGGGCCATAGAACAACACACCTTTGGGCGACTGTACCAACGTCAGGTGCATCGCAAAAATGCCTGGTTCAGTCAATGGCAATATCACCGCCTCTCTCAATTCGTCGATCGTCTCCTGCAATCCTCCCACGTCTCGAAATGTAATTTCGATATCCTCGGGCGTCACCAAGCAGTTCAATAACGACTTTTCATAGTCATTAAATGATGTATTTTTCAACGCTGGGTTGGATGCCTGTATCTTCTTCAATATCCCCGTACCCTTTTTCTTGGACTCTTTGTTCTTCGCAGACCCTTCGCCAACCGACTCATTCAACAAGTGGTTAAGGATATAATACATTGAAAGCCCCGCTCCCGTTAAAAAGAACAAGTCCCCCAATATCTTGAAGTCAATCTTCAATTTGCCTAGATCGATCTTGAATCTGTTCATGTTCCTACCTTATATGGGGTTGTGAAGATCAATCACTATATTACAGCATTTGAAGGCCGAAATTCAATCATTATGTACACGACTGTACATAGTGAAAAATTATTGTATGGAGATGAGCCGATGGACTAGGGAAACTAATTATCAGTTTACACATCACTATTCGGGTAGATGGCTGAAAAAGGTTCAAGAGGAGACCCTGAATCTCATGGCATTAGGTTGCCTGGTCAGCTTTTGGAACAGATCAAAACCAAGGAAGATAAAGGTGATTATAATGAAGAGTCAAGGTTCACCAAGTTTGAAAGCAAGAAGAGGAAAGAGAGACCTGTAACACGTAAAGAAAAGAGGCAGAAAGAGCGTAAATTAAAGAAGCAAAAGAAGAGTAACCCACTGGCTAATAAAAAGCCTGCTCAGAAAAAAACTCCGGACGAAAATGAGGCCATGGCCCAGTTGAAAGCCAAGAAGAACAAGAAACATGAGCATAAGAAAGGAGTAACACACTCGGGATTGAAAATCGTGAAGGAGGATGACTTGAGTGATGAAGAAGATGATTCAGATGCTTTTGACGATTTTGGTGGTTTTGATGAAGATGATACCGATGGTGAGGACGCCCTGTGTCTGGATGAGCCAACTAAAGACCCACTAGAGCAGCTCAGGAAATTGAAAGAAGCAAAAAAATCCAGGTTGGAACATCAAGATCCGATGTCACAATTGAAAGCATTAAAGGAGGCGAAGAAGAAACTGAAAGACGACCCAATCGCACAGTTGAAAGCAATAAAAGAGGAAAAGAACAGGCTCAAGGACGCATCATCGTCACAAATGCGTAAACTTAAGGAACAAAAAAGCAAAGTAAAAGGCGCAAATAAGACAGCTCGATTCATTTCACCTAGGGAACAGGCTCTTTTGAAGCAGGATGAAGACGATATGGCATATTATGCAAAGAAATTGGGTTTGAAAAGTGTCAATTCAAAGATTCCTAAATCTGGAGACAATGATGTGATTGACGAAATTCTAGATGGCCTCGACTTAGATTCGCTAGGCGCTGACGACGATGCAGACGACCATTCTGATTTCGATTTAAATACGTACTCGGATTCCGCTGATGGCATGGGACAAAGCGATACCGAAGGGGAGAGTCTGGGGTTGGAAGGTCTGCATGACTTGAGTGATGTTCAGACTTCTGAAGTTCTGGAAAACGATTCAGATAGTTTAGGGTCAGAGTCGGAGAGGGACTACAGTGAGTCAGATGCCTCAGACGCTTTTCAAGGTGAAAAATCTCGCAAGGAGAACCCTTATGTTGCACCAGTTGATCGAACTCAAGAAAATGATACAACCACTGATGATGGTGGTCCGCAGAAGTATATTCCACCGGCATTGCGTCGTAAAATGGTTTTGGAATCGAACAGCGTGTCTCCTGAGTTAATACATTTGCAAAAATCTATCAAGGGTCCATTAAATAAATTATCTGAAGCCAACATAGGGACTATCGTAAACGATATTAATGGTTTGTATATGTCAAATCCAAGGTATTTGGTGAGTGAAACTTTAATTTTTATTGTCCTTGAAAGTATTACACAACAGGGACGTCTATTAGACACTTTTGTCTACTTGCATGCTTGCCTTATTGTATCAATTCATCGTTTACAGGGGGTCGAGTTTGGTGCATTGTTCATACAGACGCTAATCGAAAAATTTGAGTATTATCATCGGCAATTTACGTCGGGGAAGGAAGTATCAAACCTATCGTCGCTTTTATCAGCCGTTTATTCGTTCCAGTTGGTATCTTCGAAGTTGCTTTACGATGTGATTAAGTTTTTAATCAATAATTTAAATGAGTCAAATGCTGAATTGTTATCCAGAATTGTCAGAAATTCAGGTAATCAAATGAGATCGGACGACCCAACATCCTTGAAAGAAATAGTAATCTTAGTCAACGAAAAGTCATCTCTGATCCCTAAAGAGCTAAATGCAAGGACTCAATTTTTAATAGAGACTATAACCTCTTTAAAGAATAACAAGTTAAAAATTAGTAATGAAGCGACTCATCAATTATCTATTCGGTTGAAAAAATTCATGGGGGGCCTTAATAATAATAAGTACAATGACCCGATACAGGTAAGTCTCGATGACATACATAATATTGAGACTAGAGGTAAATGGTGGTTAGTCGGTTCCGCTTGGAAAGGGCATGACTCGGCCAAAGAAAATGCCGAGCCTCAAGCCAACGATGATGTACTTAATGATATTTTGGATAATGCAGAACCCAACTGGATGGAGTTAGCTAAAACTCAGAGAATGAATACCGATATCAGAAGAGCAATTTTCATATCAATTATGTCTGCAAATGATTATGTTGATGCATTAACCAAGCTTGACAAGTTGGCTTTGAAGAGGTCGCAAGAGAGACAGATTCCACAAGTCCTTATTCATTGTACGAGCGTAGAACCAGCGTGGAACCCATATTATGGCATTCTAGCATCTAAGCTTTGCGATAGTCACTCGAATAGAAAGACGTTTCAGTTCATGCTTTGGGATTTGATCAATGACTTCGAAGGTACAAATGCCGATAAATCAGAAGATGAGAATGAACAATTTTTGGGATTCGATAAGAGTGATGAAGATGATGACTCGAGACTAAAAAGAATCTCCAACTTGGGAAGATTTTTTGGCTTTTTGTTAAGTGAGGGTTCCTTGCCGCTTCATGTGTTAAAATCCATCAATTTTTTGACTGCTTCTACTGATACTGTCTTGTTTTTGGAATTGGCATTGATAGTGTTCATTGATCATATAGGCAAGAAGTCTCAGATTAATTCTATTGGAGCTGGTTTATCAGGATCGAAAACCGGGAAAAAGATGTTTGAGCAAAGATACGATGATAAGTTACTTATCGAACGCTTGGTCAAAGCACAGGAACAACAAGCGTTGTTGAGGGGTCTCCAGTATTTCCTTCAAGATAAGGTGAAAAACAGTGATTTCATAAATGGTAAGAAGCAGCGCCAAAGGGTTGAATGGGGGGTCGATTCTATGTGTGATATAATAGATGAGTTTCTTAAAAATGAAGGCTTTTGAAGAAAGTGTAACATACAGTTAATATTTATAAAAGTCTTTAATGTACATACTATAAATGCGAATAGTTCTATACGTTTAATTCTAATACTGCAACACATTCCACATGCTTTGTTTGTGGAAAAAAATCGAATCCAACAATATCTTTCACTCTATAGTTCTCTAGGCCAGTTTGCATCAATTCAAAATCAGCTAAATCTCTCGCTTGCGTGAATACATTGCAGCTAACGTAAATTATAAGCCTTGGCTTAAAATTTAGAAGCTGCCTTAAAAAGTCTTTATTTGAACCCTTTCTGGACGGATCTATAATGACAATGGCGTCCTTGCCATTTATTCCAGACTCAGTGAACTCATCATTCACAAATATTGAGTTTGCATTTCCTTCTAAATATTGAATCTGTTGCGGGATCTTGAGCCCGTTCAACTTGGCGTTGTGTTCAGCGTACTTAATGGAGCCTTTCGATACTTCGATCCCAAAAACTTTCCCATTTTCAGGTATGTTTTTTGATAAAGCTATACCAAAAAATCCAGAGCCACAATATGTATCAACAATATACTTAAATTCTGCTCTAGAACGTTGCATTTGGTGTCTGATATAATCCAAAACGTGGGGTAATATACTACTGTTGTTCTGAAAAAATTCTGAGGCTGGAAACTGAAAAACAAAATCATCCACCTTCTCGGTGATGATTTTCTTATGGTGATCAAGGCAAACTCTCTCGTGCTCACCTGTATGATGATCAATTCTGATACTCTCTCTCAATAATGCAGTTGAACCTGAAATACTTTGTTTACCCCTAGAGTCCGATCTTGACTGAGTCTGCATTTCCTTTTGCATATTTTCCCTTTTGAGTTGTAGCATCCCATTGATAGCCGGAGTTGCTATAGGGCAATGATCGATGTCTACTACGCCTTTCGACCGGTTCACATGATTGAACCCTAGTTTTGCTGGCTTGTTGTCCTCTCCTTTCCGTGAATCATAATGTGGCGTTAATTTTGTTCTATATGCATATTGCATTGGGGAGGCAATAACCGACCCAAACTCCTCGGTATTACTCCATGAGGACAATAACCTCGGATAGAAAAATCTGTATGCTCTTCGTATTATCTCCTGCTTGAACGAAAGTTGATCCTGATACCTTAACATCTGAAGTTGACAACCCGAACAAGTTGCAAAATTATCACATATAATTAGTCTATCTTTGCGCCGCCTGTTCTTTGGCCTTGAATGCGAAACGCTGACTAGCTCAGCATCTGCATGATATTTGTGATGCATCAATAACATGACGGTGACTTTGTCACCCACTATAGTTTTCGGTATCTTGAGAAGAGTGTAACCTTTCTTTTTCTTGTACCTTTCACTGCCGACAGCTTCAACGCCGTAACTGTGTTTAGGAATTACAGCGAGGCCGTCACCTTCAGATGTCTGGTAGATAATTTCCACGTTGTCCACAGTTATTGATGGTCTCGAATGAGAAAATAAATATGGTTTTATTAGTTCCACTGGATTTTCGATATCATCAAAAGCCAACTTTGGGTCAAACAATTGTAAAGCCTCTTTAATTTCGAGAGACAAAATATTGTTTCGAGATGTCTCATCGTCCGTATCTCGTTTTGTCGTCCTATTTATCCTTTTTAATAGTCTATGCACATTTTTCGACCTCAGCATCCCATCAGATGCTTCAATTTTCGAAGTTGAATAGACCCTCTTAAAGGCAAAGCGAGGTCTTAAAAATATGCAAGGTTGAATAGTACAACATCCTTGGCCTAATATGTTGCCAACTGATCCTATGTAGCCTGTAAAAGCATTTCTAGGTATGACCATCTCAATTAATAAAGTAGCTAATTCTTCTGTATAAAATTATTTAATATATAACCGTCTCACATGATTTGGTGGAGGATGTTGCAGCTTAATTTCATTTCGTTATATACTCATATTACGTACTAACATCTATATTAGCAACAGGAACACTTTCTTCTGAATAATCTCGCAAATCAAGGGTTACAGTTTTGGAACTGTTTTGTCTTTGCTCTCTAAATATACCAACAAGAGCGTCCGATTTCTCGAATAAAGAATTTTTTAACGAGATGACAATGAACTGGAAGTTGGGACCAGCATACTTCTTGATATAGTTAGCAATCTTAGTAACGTTAGAATTATCTAATGCAGCATCCACTTCATCGAGAACAAAGAAGGGCGAAGGTTGAAAAGAATGTATAGCGAATAATAGTGCAAGGGCAGCCATAGTTTTCTCTCCTCCGGACAACAATTCCATATCCCTGAATCGTTTCATTGGAGGCATGGCGTGATACTTGATACCAGCAATGTACGGTTCTTCTTCATCCTCTAGAGTCAAGTACGCTGAGCCACCAAGTGGCGAAGCAGCAGATTTGGTCAACTCTTTGTAGATAAGATCGATTTGTCCAGAAATGTGGTTGAAGGCCTCAGTAAAAAGTTCATATCTTTTCTCTTTAATTTCGTTGAACTTTTCAAGTACCTTATTTTCCTTTTGTCTTACCTTCGTAAAATCCCTGTCAAACGTTTTCAATTTATTCTCAACTTCTTTAAGTCTTTGGACAGCTTTTGCATTCGGAGTTAATTGCTCTAATTCCTCAATAACTTCATCGAGCTTTGCTTTTAATTCAGCATCAACTTTGATATTGTAAGAATCCTTAAGTTTATCGCCTAATAGAGAATAATCGATTTCTATATCATATATTCCGTTGATTAACAGATCGGAATTCTCGCCTATGGATATAGAATCAAGGAATCCATCTTTCAATGGAAGATTGACAGTTTCCATCTTACAATTCTTCAATATGTTTACCCTCTCGGTATCGACTTTGAGCATGATTTCTTCCATGTCGCTAATTTGCTTATACAAGTCTGATATTTTCGTGTTCAAATCGTTCACTCCGATCTCCCTTGATTTTGTCGCCTTATTTTTTGTAGCCAACTCAGTGTCAAAAATTACTCCTTCGGATTGCAAAACCTCTAATTCTGCTTCGAGGCTGTCAACTTCACCTTCGAAAGTTTCTTTCTCCGCCGTGACGTTCTGTACATTTTCTTCAAGATCACTCAATTGGGCTTTAAGCTTATCCTCTCTGCTTACAGTTTCATCTAGCCTCTCTTTCTCAAAAGCTAATTTATTCTTCAACGTATCGATGGCTTTAGAGAATTGCGCCCTCTCCTTGGCCCTTATTCTCAAAGTAGAGCCATGCAAATTTTCGTAATCTTCAATCCCATTCTCGTAATTATGCCTTTCACAAAAAGCGCCATATATCTTTTTTTGTAAGGTACTTATTTTGCTCAGCACCAGCTCTATCTTTCTATCAACAGAGTTAACAGCTTTATTTTTCTTTGCAATGTTGGATTCGAAACCCTTGATCAACTCCTTCTGATAGTCGATTTCTGTTTGTCTGTCTTCGATCACTCGCTCATAATTTGCCTTTTGTGTTCTCAATAATGGCAATTTGTCGTCAAACTGACTGATTTCTTCTGTTACCAAATTTATTTCTAGTTCTTTGGGTTTTTCTTCGCCTAGTTTTGCTATTTTCGCAGTCAAATCCTCTTTAAAAGTATTCATGCTATTCCATTCATTTTGATCCCAGTTCATTATAGCACTTGATTTTTGCTGCTGTTGTCCACCAGTCATCAATCCCGATTTGTGAATGATTGACCCGTCCAAGGTGACCATTTTATTATCAATGCTAGCTCTCACTCCCCACTTCAAACTTCTAGCAAGGTCTATGTTTTCCACAACCAAAGTATTTCCAACTACATATTGAATAGCTTGCTCCAACGATGCGTCATCAAATTCCAATATATCCATAGCCGGCTGCGCCAGTTCATGAATAGATCTCAAATAATTTAGATTGACGGGGTCATTGACAATAGAGTCTAATGGAATGAAAGTGGCGACGCCTGTTCTCCTTTCTTTCAAAATTTCAATACACTTATAAGCCACAGAAGTTGTTTCGACTACAATTGCATCAAAATTCTTCCCTAAGATGGTCAGAAGAGCTGCTTCGTACTTTTGTTGAGTTGGGCGTACTAAATCATAGACGAGACCCTTTATTGCACCTTTGGGAAATAACTTTTTTAGCATTGACACATTTTCCCTTAATTTCCTTTGCTTATTCGTTTCCCTGCGTTGAGACGACAATTCATCAAGTTTAACTAGGACATCTCTAAGACGCGAATTTAATTCTATTTCTTGTAAATTGTATTCCTCCTTTTTCTTCATTAGCGCATTTCTGGATTCAATCTTTTCAGACTTGAGAGTCAAAATATCGTTGATTTCTGTTGAAACTTCGTGAAGTTTAAACTTGAGTTCAGATTTTATAATTCTCTCTAAATCCGCAATTCTTGAGTGGGAGTTAGCACTTTGATTTTCGTAGTTAGCGATTGTGGATTTGATGGAGTCTCTCTCGTTCAAAAGAATGTTCAACTCTTCTTCCAATTGAGAGCCATCACTACCAAGAAAATGTGCCCTTAATTCTTCATATTCTTTTTGACTCTCGGCTGATACGGTAGAAGAGCTTGATGCTGCCACTTTGTCCTGAAAATCTTTGTATAAACTTTTTGCTTCGTTCAACTGCTTTTCAATCAACGACACCACCTTCTTTTGTTTGACTATATCGCTTCTAATATCCTTGATTTTGTTATTGCAAGAATTGATCTTTGAAAGCAATGCTTTTTTATTAGCTTCTATGGGTATTAAATTTCGCTGTTTCGACTCTATATTTCGAGACAAATCAGTTGTCTTTTGATGATGACTTTTTGAGTTCAATAGGAGTGCTGAATATTCAGCCATCATCTTATTTAATGCTTCTTCTTTATATTTCAAATTTTCTCTATAACCTTTCAATTCCTCATTTTTGACGTGCAACTCGTCCGCTAGCTGAAAGTGTTTTTTTTCATTATGATAAATCTTATATAGGTTTATCATTTTTGTAAGGTTATCTTTATCAATAAGTTTTCTTTCAAAGGTTTCCTGTTCAACCAACTGTTCCTTGTATTGTTTGGATTCAGAATTAAGCGTCCTCCTTCTAGAAAAGACTGCATTAGAATATTCATGTGCCTTTTCCAGCTCCTCCTTCAACTTCTCGTACTCCTGTTGATACTCGGAGGATCCACTTATTGTCTCAATTAGCTTTGTCAAGTCTTTTGGAGACTGCGCTGCAATCTGTTCCACGTCACCTTGAAAAACCAAGAAATTTCTCGCCTTGATCAAAATATTCTCATTCTTCAATATCATCGAATATTGGAGCGCCGTAACACTCCTCTCATTGACTTTGTAATCACTGCTGCCCGTAGACGTTATAGTCCGCTTCAAATTCAAGACCTCGCCGTCGTCTTTCTCGTAGATCGCCATGACATGCGCCCTTGTCGGATCCATCGATACATCATCCAACGTCGCATCTGAAACGTTACTATTAACACGGCGACCCCGATATATCAAGTCCTTCAAGTTGTGGGACCTCAAATGCGATGACTTCACCCCCAAGACAAACGATATCGCATCCATCATATTTGATTTACCCGCTCCATTTGGGCCTATAATTGAAGTAAAAAACGATGTTCCAAACCCAATACAAGACTTCCCTCGATACGACTTAAAATTCTCCAATTCCAATCCAATTAACCGACCCATCCTAGCTTATAATTATTTGTCGCTAAAGTTTACTACTGATCTATAGTAAATACCTATAATGTTTAAACCATACGCGTCTGGCCTCTTTTTTTTTTACCTTGATAAGCATCCTGCACATAATATTGGTGATGTTCGAACTGTTTGAATATCTAGGGGCATATAACTAGATATATTCTAGATAAATCTAGATTATGAATGCCATATTGTAGCTAGATGACGAACCATAACGAGAAAGAACCACTCTTGGATGTATTGGGTTGCCTGAAGGCAGACGATAGCGAAATCTCGAGTATTTCGTGTCCGTCATTCACCAATCTTCTATCGAAATCACTTCAACGAGTGCCCCAATTATTGCAAAAAAGGCTAACGGTGGACTATAGTGGAGAAAATGATATGGGAGATGATTTACCGCTACCCGATTTACCATACATCACGAGTCCTGTAACTTTGGGTGAGGCTGCTGTACCTGCTGGAACTAGGCTCCGCAATTTGCGAGAGATGATGAGAAAATATGAAATTGGGGTCTATATTGTGCCATCGGAAGATGAGCACCAGTCCGAATATACCGCCTTGGCGGATAAAAGGCGGGAATATATTTGTGGCTTCACAGGAAGCGCTGGTATCTGTGTTGTGACTCTTGACGATGCTGAGGAGCTAAATGGAGAAGCCGTCTTGTCGACTGACGGGCGGTATTTTTTGCAAGCAGAGAAGCAGCTTGACCCTATACACTGGAAACTTTTGAGGCAGGGATCCTCAGACCCTACGTGGCAGCAATTCGCCATTAATAAGGCCATTGGTAACGTTTTCAGTAATGTAATCTCCTGCGATCCCAGGTTGGTGAGTGTTAGTATGGGCGAATATTTCGAGAGAATGCAAGTGTTGAAGTTCAAGAATGGGTTCCAGTTTCGGCCGCTAATCGAAGTCAACTTGATTGATGAAATTTGGGGCAAGGATAAGCCTGTCAGGTCTACGGATCCTGTATACCATTTACCGCTTAAATACGCTGGTGAATCAGCTAACGACAAGCTATCCAGGATCCGTGAAATAATGAAGAAGGATGGCAGGACCCACTTGGTTATATCGGCATTAGATGAGATATCTTGGTTATTCAATTTGCGGGCAGACTCAGATATTCCCTTCAGCCCTGTCTTTTTCAGTTATGCTTTGGTCGACATACAATCAGTTACTTTGTATGTGAATAAGACTAAGATTGAAAATGGCTCATTTGAGCTTCAAATGCACTTGTCAAACATAAGTAATTTGACGATTAGACCATATGAGCTGTTTTACCTGGACTTGCAGCAATTGAAGGACACTTTATCACACGAAGGTACGCTGATTATTTTGCCTGCAAAAGCAGCTACCAACTTAGCCCTTTTTACCTCAATTCCTCAATCGTTTGCTAAACAGATGGTCAGCTTTAATTCAGTGGTGGCTAATTTAAAGATTATAAAGAACTCAACTGAGTTATTCAATGCGAAGATAGCGCAATTCAAAGACTCCCTTGCATTCATAATACATGCGTCATGGTTAGAGCACCAGCTTCTCAACCGCAAAAGAGAAGTCAGTGAATACGAAGCTGCGTGCAAAATATACTCGATAAGGTCAAAATTTCCCAATTTTAAAGGTCTCTCCTATGAAACGATTTCTTCTTCTGGCCCTAATGCAGCCATAATACATTACGCTCCTACGAAAGAAAACAACTCCATGATTGATCCTACAAAAGTTTATTTATTAGATTCAGGGGCTCATTATTTAGAAGGAACGACTGACATTACAAGAACATATAAGTTTGGGGATAAAGGATTGACTGCTGAATACAAGAAGTACTATACTTTAGTGCTCAAAGGTCATTTGGCAGTTGCAATGGCCAAATTTCCTCCAGGCTCAACTAATACCGGTACAGTTTTAGACGCGTATGCTCGGCAAGCTCTTTGGAATAACGGCTTGGATTTCAACCACGGCACAGGACATGGTATAGGAAGCTTTGGCAATGTACATGAGGGACCGTTGTATATTCTGACTACTGCAGGCGGTACCAATGCTTTAGACTTGTTCAAAAAAGGCGGTATTTTAACGGACGAACCTGGTTTTTATGTCGAAGGCGAAAGTGGTTTCAGAATTGAAAGCGAACTAGAGATCATCGATTGCGATGAACACATAGGTAAAACGAGAGATGGAAAGACCTTTTTGTGTTTCGGCTACTTAACGAAAGTACCCTTCTGCAGAAATTTAATTGATCCCAAGTATTTGGATTCTATAGAAATCAACTGGATAAACGAATATCACAAAAGTGTTCGGTCCGACTTTGGTGAGAAGTTACTAGAAATGGGCAATAGGCGTGCCTACACTTGGTTAATGAAAGAGACCGAAACTTTAAATGTATAACTTATATATTGACGTATTGTACATGTTCTTTATATAATGTCATTATTTTCAGAACTAACTAGACAGAGAGTGGGGCGAGGCACGAAGTCCAGCAACTTTCGAATCTTTTCTGTCCGGCTTAGAGAAATGAGGCCTTTGAAAACTACCAGGTTTTTTTAGGCCGAATGCTTGAGGTCCTGACAAGCCTACTGATGATTTGTTTCCTGACAAATAGTTGGCCTTGTTCGAGATAAATGGGGACGCGGCTGACAAAGTCAACGCTGGATATTCCCTTTTGATAGTCGCTTCCTTATTTTCCTCTTCTGAATACGAAGCAGCTGTTGCATCTTCAGGTTTTCTGTATTGAGGTATTTTCAACGAATTAGATAGATTCCACAAGGATGAACTTTGATCTCCGGCAATAGACTTCTTGAGCAGGCCTAAAGTAGACGCTATATTTGGAATCAGCTGCACACCCGAGGTTTTTGAGGTTCCAGACGATGGTGCTGATGGTCCTGGTGATGAAGGTCTAGACCTTTTGGCACCATTAGGCAAGGTACTCTCGCTTCTCCTTTTGTTGTGAAGTTCGTCTTCACTCTCTAAAGTGAGATTTTGTAGTGGTATTGAAGATGCAGGAGCTTTAGAGGTCGAAGACACCGTGTTTGGATACGGGATGCCGTGACTTGTACTAGAAAGTCTATTTAAAACTCCACCATTCAAGCTTGAAGGGTTTTTAATTAAAGAACTCAACTCTGTGTCTGGTACCCTGGACGGTGGAGGCGGTTGTGCATAAGTAGAGGAGCTCGATTGTGGGGTCTCTAACTTAAAGGAAGAGGCAACCCCCCTTGAAAGAGCCGGAGCTCTGCCTTCCTGCCCAGAAGACCGGGTGTTTTCCAACAATGATAGTAAAATGTTTGATACTGCTGCTTCGACAGATTTGAAATTCGTCGTATTATTGGAATTTGCATACAACGCTGCTGCGGTAGCTGTTGCGACCGACGTTGCGGCCAATACTGCATCTGGATCTTCGCTATTTGCGGAACTTGATACAATATTAAATATATCAGTTACCGGTTTAATCAAATTAGGATCATGCATCAAAACATTATCATTATCGCTGAATAGTCTACCATCAAAGTTATCGTCCTCGCCATAGTTTTTACTTTGTCTTTCGTAATCGTCTTTTTTCTGTTTGGCAATCCTTTTCTCTCTTCGTTTGTTAAATTCATCGTCCACCCATGCCTTTTTGTCAGGCGTGTCTTTTTCTCCAAACATAACAGTGGCTCTTTTCAAAACCCTGGATCTCAAATCATTATCCTTATTCCTTTCCGCATTCTCTTCCCTCCATCTTTTCTTACGCTCTCTGTTTTCCAATCTGATCTTCTCTTTGTACTCTGGTGAATCTGTTTTGAGTTTTGCTCCCAGAAAATAGGACCCCTTCTTGGACTTTGAGGTGCTAAAGTTGGATATTGCTGATGCAACGGAATTACTTATGGACGATATAAATTCCGGTTTGACATTTCCGCTTAGCTGAGGAGCGAAGTATGATGACCCGCGTATGGAAGGATCTATGTTACTTTCTGTAGGACTCAAATTGAATAAACTCAATGCACTATCAATGAGGGAGACAGCCTCATCGTTACCTTGAGTCACTCTCTTTTCCTCCAAAAACTTCTTAGCCAATATCAATGGACTGATCATGGATTTTTCGTCATTTCTGTTTTTATAGTTCGAGATGATCTCGGAGACAGAAGGCATTCCAGCGGGTGTCAAATATGAAGCAACCTTGGATGACGGTGAAGATTTTGAAGTGAGAGCGTTGGTCATTTGTCTGATGACTTGTAACAAGTTACTATCAGAGCCTGATTCTTGAGCTGCTCTGTTGATACGAGACGAAAGTGACGATAGCACATTTGAAGTTTGAGAGTTAAGAGATGCGGCACCTATCCCAGAAGGTTGGTCACTTCTCAACGCTTCTTCTAAGGATTCGATCGAAGAATAGTCTTTTCGAGGGCCGTTGTTCATGGATGACCGGTGCAAAGCTAAAGTTTCCGCTATAGATAACGACTTTTTAGCCGCATCATCGTGATTGGATAGCGATAAGTTCTTGTTCAAATTATTCATAATATTTTTAGCAACAGCGGAGATTCGATCAGCCTGAGAAGACAGACCTAAGTGCTGATTGCGATTAACGGCACGTCCCAAACTTTGCTTGTTCTTACCCACTGTCGTACTAGATAAGTCGATATCATTTGATCGCTTTAGTGATTCAAGAAATGCGGTGGTCGAAGCAGGTAAAGGATGGGTTAACTTGGAGATTGCGTCAACTACGGTTTTTGTTTGCGCCTTGGAGTCTTCAGTCTGAGACTCCATTCGACCTTGGTGGCGTGCATCTATCTCATCCATCTCCAAATTCGACAACAAGTCATGAGGGTTATCCATAGCCATATCGAAAGCATTTTGTAAAATATCGTTCATTTGCAATTGCTCTAAGTCTGTGTCATGATTTTCCTTCAACAGACTACCATATGTCAGTTTATTATTGGTGTCACTCGACGCTACTGCATTACCTTCGATGGCATTTCGGACTGCTGTCGCTAATGCTGTCTGTAGACTGCTGTCTTCGGCAACATTCTTCGACATTTCCGCTTTATAATCCTTGTGGCTGTCATCCTTGTAAGCTTCATTTTGAAAATGAGCCAAAACGTTTTCATCAATTTGTGGCATGTCAGTTATATTCTTCTTCCTTTTACTTGACTCCTCATCTCTCTGGTCTTGAACCTGATTCGTTATTTCGAGAGCTAACTCTTGCAAAATATCCTCGGTGATTGGTAAATTCGTCAGGTTAGCTTTCGATGTCTCATCATTGTTCGCCATTTGACTGACTACCGATTGTACGAGCTTTGTGATGTCATACCCTGAATCGCCTGCGTTTTCGAGTAACTGCGAATGCTTATTCGAATCCGAATGTGACAGTTTGGCTTGCTCGGATGCGTGAAGAAGAGCTTCACTGATTGCATTTTCTTTCTGAGCCTCCCCGTGATAGACATTTCCTGTTGAACTTTGCTGCAAACTTGCATCCGAAGTCTGACCAGTTTTCTTGACTTGATCATTATCAATCAAGTGACTCAAAGAAGCAGATATGGCCTTATGAAGTTCGTCGTCTTGATCAACTTGTTTCATTTCGTCGGGTCTACCATGTTGCAGATTCGGTATCAAATTTTCGAACGCACTGCTGATTGTGTTTGCTAAGCGGTCGTCGTCGTTTTCTTGCTTATCAGAATCTTGCTGCCGCTCTTGCTGACGATCTGCTTCCTGAGCCTTAGAAATATCTTTTTCCGTCTTCTCGTCTTGTATAATCTTTTGACCATCTGTTGAATTTATTTCCCCGATGCTTTTGAATGCATTACCTATGGCCTCATTCAAATCAAAATCATGATCGTGAGACGAATCATACTGATCCTGGTCGCTATTTTCGCCATGGAGGTCACCAATTACATTTGTTATTGTGTCATTCAAGGATTTATCGCCTGCAGAAGGGTTTTGGGTGCTTCTAGTGTCAGCCGAACTTATTGCATTCTCCAGCACCTCGTGGCGATTCTCCTCGGGGGACTCATTAGAATGTGGCTGCCGCCTCTCGCTCGCAGCACCAGAAGATTTTTCCACCGGTGTTGAATTGTGCACTTCTCCCTCAAGACCGCCTTCATGCAATGAACTTATGGCATTTCCTATAGCAGCCATCGCCTTATCGTTCTCGCCTCCTCGGCCTTGACGTGCCGGTGATACGTTATTCCTGTTTGCATCGTCCCGACCGTCGTTTTGCGCTTCGTGCGCTTCGTGCGCACCGTCATATAGTGACTGGAAAGCTTCATGTATGGCCCCTTCTACGCTATGATCTCGTTTATCGCTTTCCCCGTCTGCAGGGCTGGTCTGTTCCGCGCCCGCGTCTTTATCGCTTGTTTGTTTATTTTCGCTGAGCGACCCCAACGCATCGCCAATTGCCTGGTTCAATACCAAATCTTGCTCCTGTTCCTGTTCCTCCCCGTTGCGCCCACCCAAACCCTCTTCATGCGCCGTGAGCTCCTTGTCCTTCGTGTGCCCGAAATCAAACTGGTCGAAGACATTGCCAATAGCGCTCTCAAGGTCAATGTCCTCGGTGCCGCCGCCGGCTTCGTGGACTTTGTCCTGAGTCGCCGGAGCGTCTGTCAATGACGATATCGAATCGGCAATGGCCTTGTTCAAATCCTCATTACCGTCGCCATCCTTCTCCCCTGACATAGTTCTCTTTTTGCAGTCAATCTATAGCTCTAGTCAGATGGTCTGTGACTGTTTTTTCCGAAATGGTAATGCTAGAGTGACTGCTTTTTGGCTCAGAGAAGGATTTTTTCTGTTGATGATGAGAAAAGGTTATATGCAGTACGCTAATATTATATGGAGCTATACCAGTACCGAGAGGTTCTAGTCTTCGTTGACCAATGCAAAATTGACCACCAACCCGAGAGTGCCCAGACCCACGCCATCGTAACCACCCTGCTTGATGACCCAGTTGAAATTATTCAATTTTTCGTTGGCGTAGTTGGAAACGTCGATATCAAACGTCTTACCGGCGTAGGTGGGGATCGACACCGAGTACTTGGAGTCGGACATCTTGAGAAAATTTGTGTCAAACTGCAAGCAATAAGAGGTTGTATCGTTGAACACGAACTGCTCGGAGTTGGAAAAGCTGTTGAAAAACCGCTTCCGCGCGCTGGGATCCGCCGGGATACTTAGAGTGTTGTCCTCGTTGGCATTGAGGTTTTCGTGTCCGCCAACGGGCTCCAGGGGTTTGGCACCAGAGCCATCACCTGTTGGGTCAAGCTTTGGGGTGGCGGTTTTTTCTGCCTTGCCATTGTCGACAGACATGAACGTGAAACTGTTCAACGCAAGCCCGTAGAGAAAAGGCTTATCGCAGTAAATATCGCCCTTAACCGTCTTGTTGATAAACCAAGTGAAAAACTTTAGCCCAGTCGCAAGCATGGTAGTGGGTACGTACTCTTTGATGGGCACCTTAAAGTCGTTGCCAAAAAGCAAGTCAGACCCCTTTATCTGCCTCCGGGGCTTGAACTTCACCTCGAGCCTCAAGTTGGCTCCGCCCATGGCGGCTCCATCTTCCTGGTCTTCCTCAAGGTTCTCCTCGCTCTCCTCGACCGCCGTACCATTCAAGTACTGCTTGTCGCCAACATTGTAGGTACTGTTACCGCGATGGTCTTTCGACCCGTCGAAGCCCTTGACATTCACTATCAAGCTAAAAATGCCAATGTCGGACTCAATGCTGATCGGCTTGCATGTATTGATGGGTACGACCTGGAAGTCATTATCATAGCTATTGGATGCCCTAATCAACAATCTCTTGATCATAGCTACCGTTACTGCCGAATTTTCCTCTTCTTCCTGTTAATACCAAATGGCTGCTGCTGATAGCAGGCTGTATTGCGGTCACGTGATGTTATTTCAAGTCTTTGAATCTGCGTTGGCTGGAATTGAACCTACGGCACCCATACCCCCCAATACCTACTCCATATCGCGCCTCGTTTCACCGCTCCTTAATGCTCTTAATTCTTTTGTGTCATTAAAATCATTGGCGAGATTACTGATCAAGTGATATCTTTCATGTTCTTTTATTCCGCACGTGCTCTCATCCAACCACCAAAATATTATTCCGACCTCGCCGGGCATGCCGGGTACCATCTCGCTTATGTAAGTGGTTCGTCCTCCCCCCCCTCTCCCCACCGCTAGAGCTCCTGTCACTGCCAGGCTTCTCTCCGGTTGCGGAACTTTATTCGACCGCATAAACCCGCCGACGTCCTATTAATTATGTAATTCTTATTAAGGCCTTCATGTTTGCTGGGGCTCTTTATCCGCTATGGTCCTGTTTCAGCGACCGCAATTGAACGCTAGACTTCGTCAGGTGCTGGCGCCGCCAGCCTGCGCCGCCAGTACACCAATAGCAACACTAAAGGGTCCGAGACACCGGTGTCCGGTCATTCGGTATTTGTTACCCGGAACCTTTTCTCGTTGATTTTGTAAGCGGAATCCTCTGGCCCACAGTCCGGGGCAGTAATATAAAAGAGCCCCGAATCGCTCTCTTAATTAGGGGCAAGCAATTGCGGATTTAATCTATAGAATTATTCGTACTTATAATATTAAATAACTTGACCATGGCTAATTCATTAGAACAATTAAAGGCTACCGGTACCACCATTGTGACCGACACTGGTGAATTCGAATCGATTGCTAAGTATAAGCCCCAAGATGCCACCACTAACCCATCGTTGATCTTGGCGGCCACTAAGAAGCCAGAATACGCCAAGTTGGTAGACATAGCCATTGACTACGCTAAGGACAAGGCCAGCACTCCAAAAGAACAAGCTTCCATTGCTATGGACCGTTTGTTGGTTGAATTCGGTAAGGAAATCTTGAAGATTGTCCCAGGCCGTGTTTCCACCGAAGTGGACGCCAGATTGTCTTTCAACAAGGATGGCACGATCAAGAAGGCCCTTGAAATCATCAAATTGTATGACTCCATTGGGATTCACAAGGACAGAGTGTTGATCAAGGTTGCTTCAACTTGGGAAGGTATCCAAGCTGCCAGAGAATTGGAATGCAAGCACGGTATTCACTGCAACTTGACTTTGTTGTTCTCGTTTGTGCAAGCCGTCGCCTGTGCCGAAGCTCAGGTCACTTTGATTTCTCCTTTCGTGGGTAGAATTTTGGACTGGTACAAGGCCTCTACCGGTAAGGAGTACGATGGTGAATCAGACCCAGGTGTGGTGTCTGTCAGAAAGATCTACAACTACTATAAGAAGTTCGACTACAAGACCATCGTCATGGGTGCTTCCTTCAGAAACACCGGCGAAATCAAGGCTTTGGCTGGTTGCGATTTCTTGACAATTGCTCCAAAATTGTTGGAGGAATTGTATAACTCCGAAGAAAAGGTTCCTAAGGTGTTAGATGCTTCCGCTGCTCACTCCACCGACGAAGAAAAGGTGTCGTATATTGACAACGAAGCTCAATTCAGATTCTTGTTGAACGACGACTCCATGGCTACCGAAAAGTTGGCTCAAGGTATCAAGAACTTTGCTAAGGACTGTGTTACCTTGTTGGACCAATTGGAAGCTAAGTTCAAATAAGCACTATAGTCTATTGACGCTTTTATAGGGTATTTATAATCTAAGCAACTCGAATTGTTCGTTTTTGTGTAAAGTTGGCTCGCTCATAATTTGGATTGTTCGCATGTATTGATGACGATTAATCAGATCAACAGCATGTCACGCCCTAAGCACCAAATACCTAACAGGCCAGGTCATCCGTTTCCCATTAGTGGTCTTGGTCGCATCATTAGTGGGTTTGGAAGAGGTTCAGCTGAATTGGGCATTCCAACTGCCAATATTCCAGTCAGCGAATCATTGAATGGCTTGTCTCCTGGGATCTACTTCGGCTGGTGTCGATTGATTCCTGATAAGGAGGCCGAGGCAACGGAATGCACGCGTAATGACGGACAGCTAGTGAAGTTCAATAATGGGGCCAACTTGTCTGAAGACGAGTTGCAGGTGCTTCCAGTTGTGTTGTCCATCGGATGGAACCCATTCTTCAAGAATAAAGAGAAGGCCGCAGAATTGCACATAATCCACAAATTCGATGACTCCTTCTACGGAGCTTCGATCAAGTATAGCGTCTTGGGTTATATCAGACCAGAATTAGATTACACTACAAAAGGTATGTTACGATCGGTAAAGTTGACCATAATAGCGACTAGAATTGCCCGGCTTAAAGATCGAAATTTGACTTGGTCAATACTAACCATAAATTTAGAAGCTTTGGTAGACGATATCAATCTAGACATTAAAATTGCCCTCGAGGCTCTCAGTAATGACTCATATGCGGGCTTCAAGGAAGCTTTTTAGTGTATCTTAGTACTTATTATAGATGGTTGTGTAGCAAAGGGAGATATGCTCCTGTATACAGTGTAATATATTCATTATCATCAGATTGCAATCCATCGCAAGCAAAAGTCGGTAGAGGCCACGAACATGAACTACTGGTACTTAGCCTTCTCAGTGGGTATCATAGTTACTTGTGTACTCTGCCGGAACACAACTTTTGTAAACTCCGAGGATGCAACATGTAACGTGGTAAAACATTCGAATTATTGCCATTTCATCGAGAAACACTGTGATACCAAATACTTCAATATCGCAGCTACATACTACTGTTCGCAATTTTATCCATCATACGTTCTACTGGTCGCCACGTCGCTCATAATACTAATCGTATTGGTGCTACTCCCGGTCTCATTAAGTTTACTAGTGTCGAACTTTTTGTTTCCTAATTTGAACCACATTGCAAATCTATTGAATATCAATGATAAAATTTTGAGCTTTCTATTAATACCGATGACTAATGCGCTACCCGATTTTATAAACTACCGTATGGCATTAGCCTCGGGATCTCTAGATTTAGTGTTAGGGCAAGTGATGGGCTCTATTCTCATCATAGTTACAGTGATAATTGGTTGCATAGCCATGGTGCGACCTTTCAAGATAAGTCACTCCAAGTGGATTCTAAGTGATTTCGTTTGGGTATTGGCAGTTGTATTATTACTTCTGTATATTTTATCGGACGGGGAAGTCACCATGATTGAGTGTATGGTCATGATAGCCTGTTATTCCGGTTATGTATGCTGTTTGTTATGGGCTGATAAGAATATGGAGGAAGATCTTGATTGCCTATCAGTGCGCTCGACAGAAACGGTTAAATCAATGGATCACACATTCAACATTGAGGATGCCCTAAACATTATAACTAACCCTGACATAGAGGTGCGATCTGCCTCACCGCCACTCCAAATCGATGAAGAATTGGACAGCATCGATGACGATGACAATAGGTTGGTCTTCAAAGTTTCAAAATTTGTCTTGGATTATATGAACTTCGTATTCTCAATGCTCATACCGCGCAGCGGTGCCGAACGTTATGACTCTAAATTGATTGATTTATGGTACTATTGTATCGTAACGTATTCAGTCAACTGGCAACTCATTCACATGAATCCAGTAGATTTAATTCCGGTGGCACTCCTACTTATTTTGGCCATTGAGCTGCTGATACCAATATTGAGAGGATTCCCGAAGTCACAAGAATTTGCGATTAATGTCTTTGGAATAGTCATGTCTCTAATAATTGTCTCACAAATTTCGAAGGAAGTCTTGAAAGTATTCAAAAATCTTGGTGTCATTTTGAAAGTATCCGATTATTTATTAGGATTGATTGTTTTTTCGATAAGTAACTCAATCAATGATATAGTTACCAACATCACTATTTCTACCGCCGTCAATCCAATATTCGGTCTCAACTCATGTTTAGGGACTCCGTTGTTAATTGTGTTACTAGGTATCGGGGTGAATGGACTATTTTTGACAGTGAACAATTATGACTTGAAATTCGAGCTAACAACCAGTCTCTTTATAAGTTTAATGGGTTTGATAGTCATTTTGATCTTTTATTTGATTTACATTCCATTGAATAATTGGAAGCTTGATAGAAAATTGGGGATTATTGTAATCGGTTGGTGGTTTCTTATAACGATAGCGGGATTCTATTTAGGATAAATTTGTACGCCATGACCAATGCATTATACAAAAGGTTTCAAGCTTCGGTCGAACTCTTCGTCAAATTTTGTAGGTGTGAGCTTAGCATCGCTCCATATCAACTTATTTAATTCATTCACTTCATCTTCTCGCAAAAATTGCAGGCATTTTTCAAGAATTTCAAAATTTCCAACTCCCTTCCTTCGGTTGAATAACATCAATGATTTCCAATATGTAGAAGAATTTTTGTGTTCGTTTTCGTAGTTTGTAAAAATTTGTGAGACTAGCTCGCTTGGTAGGTTGTAATTTAGAAGAACCCTGAATAACCAAGAACTACCGGTTTCTTTAACCAACTCGGAGATGAGGTTTGCCGCATATTCGTCATCTCCCGGATTCATGAGCCTCTCTATAGCCATTAATTTCTCGTAAATTGGAATGGGTACTGATTTGTTAGCTTTGAGGGAAGAGATCAATAAGTCCCTTGCTTTCAAATAATCTCCCGTGAAAAGTTCTAAGTCAATAAGCTTGATCAATAACTTATAATTTCCATTCAAATTCAAGCCTCTGTTTAATATTTCTTTGGCCACTGTGAGGTTCTTCAAATGGATAAAAAAGTTAGCATACTTAATCCAGAACCTCGTATAGCTTGAAGTCCTTATCAAGCACCTTTCATAGCTTAATACCACATAGTCCAAAGGATAATTGAGCTCGACGAAGTTCAAGTAGTTGTTCCAGCTACCGAGCTCTTGATTTGACAAAAACGCAACATGGTAATATGGTCTGGCTATTTTCTTTTCGAAATAAAACAACTGATATACCTTATATTGAGTGGTAATAAGAGCATCAGTAAAGATCTTCTTAAGCTTAAGGGAGGCAGTCTTCAAGTCAATACTTGTAAACTGAGACAATTCCTTTGATGGAACAACATACCGCAATACCTCCTCCGACAAGTTCTTCTCGTTAATGGCGGTGAATAACTTCCTGAAAAAAATAGAATAGTGATAAAGCGGTATTTCAATTACAATTCTCAATAAAACATAGTATTTCTTTTTGAAGCCGTTTTGATCACTAGCATAGCTTTTCAAAAAAGTCAAGTATTGCGTATAGAATTCATGTGCATGGAAATGATAGCCAATCTTGGCTCTAGCCTTTTCAAATAGCTCGAGTACGGAATCCACATTGTCGCTTATCGTATTTATTTTGAAATCGAGGTAGCTTATCCATAATTCGAGTGAATACGATAACTTCTGTAAACATTTCCGATAGATGTCATCAGCAGCATGTGTGTTCCCCAATTTGAATTCCCACTGGGCATACCGCACCCAGTAACTCACCAAAAGCGGGTACTGTGCAAGAAGGTTTTCGTATGAGGCCCTAAGAACATTGATTTCCTGGCTCGAGCTCATCTTATTTATACCATCGCCATTATTATTTTCCGCTGCTCTAATTAGTGCTTCCCAAAGCTTAAGGTTATATGGATCTTTCAACAACTCAGTAGAGGCTTTAGACCATTCTGGGTTCTCAATTTCTCCAATTCTCAGGTCCATTATTCCTGATGGGCATATCAAATCGTATATAGCTTGAGTAGGTATGGACGAGTTTAAAGCTAGTTAATTTCGAGGTCATCATCAATTTTGCAGGTTGTCCTTTAGCTGCAAAAATTCGCAATTTTGCAGGTTGGGTCTGCTCCCCAAATTTTGTGTCTAGATGCCCCTTATGCTTTAACTATAGCTTTATATTTATGAACCTAGACTATTGCCAACTCTGAGCAGGCCCCAGATCGGCGAGGTGAAACTTTAAGCGCATAAAATAATTTAATTCAAGGTTTTTCGTACTTCCCCAAGAATACATCTTGTTGTTGCAACGCTTCTGCCCACCTAACTACCAGATCACCACCGGTGAACGGCGCGCCCTCAACAGCGGTTTTTGAAATGCGCACAATAGTATTTTGTTCATTTTGTGGCCTGGATCATCTCATCTTGACGATTCCCGAACAGGAAAGCTTCACGGATAATCAAATTTTGAGGCAGAAAATATCTGAAAATGTACGTGAACCGGTGCCGAACACAAATATTTGCTAACAATACCAATAATAATAACAATTGTTCGCTTAAAGCTTTGTGTTAATACATGTTCCGACAATTTCGTGCGCGACATGTATTGCCAACTGTCGTACATTTTTGTTGCAGTATGTACGAAAGAGTTGCTCCGATCCCCCTCTGATCCCCCTCAAGCCCCCTCTGATCCCCCCTCCGATCCCCCTCCTTGCCAAAGTTTCCGCTAGCATTGGCATGCGGCTTCGAATCGGACATCTCCTCCAATGAAGATGTTGAAACTTATCGCAACTATGTGCTGGTTGAAATAATGCCCATGTAGATATGGATATCCATAGGGATGTATGGCGCTCAGAAGCCTACAGTTACGCTTCGTGTTCAAGGTTTTTTTTTCACCATCTCTTTTGCATCTTTTCTACATATTTAACCGCCCTCCATGAGCATTGTTATATCCCAATTATTTCCGACATAGTTGAACGCTTGATAGTTTTACGGCATATGGTTCAATTACTGCCCCTGTAGTGGCTGGACCCCTAAGGCCGCCCAGTGGTCATACATTTTCGCAAACTCTCTGGAAAAGAAAACTTGCTGCAAGGAACAACGTGCAACCATGGAGAACCGTATCAGAATGAGTTAGCCCAGCTTCCGTTGTTAACTGGCTACTACGTTCGTACCGCCACAGACTTTCGTTTCCGGAATGAATTTGTTATAAAAGGTCGTTTATTTACGGGTAACCCTATTGTAGAGGTGGTGAATTTTTTTTGGACCTACAGCAATGCATACCGTGCGTATCGCCTGCATAATCATCCAAAAAAGGGAGCGCTAATTTTACACCAGATCTCAAAAAGGACACCCCGTCTACGTTGTCGGTATCACTTGATATTTCACTGAAGCGCATGCATTTTCCATACACTCTTTAACTTTCTCTCCAGTATTTGCCTTTATACCGGTCGAGGAAACCCTGCCCTCGGCTCCATCCCCCGGTCCCTCACTTGATGAGCGAGGTTGCACAGCTATACGCCACCTAGTATCGAACGCACCCCACTTTCCTGATACCGTGAATGTACCGTAACCATAACAGTCAAGCTAGCCAAGCTTAAGCCATCTCATCGGGCCATATTTCTAGGCAGGCCGAGGCATTTTCTGACAGGACCAGATACCATGTATTAAGTTAACATCATTTGCATAGATAGGCCGCATTTAACAGTTTCTGTACCCATACATGGAATTTCATATGCATTTCGGTTGGTTCCAACATGGTCCAGCATCATCGCCACTGGGCTCCAGAATTTGCAACCCTTTCTCCGAGTCAAACCTCAAAGATTAATTTCACGAGAAAAAATACGGCTTGCCGCACGATTAGATCATCACGAATACCTTGCACCAACATTCAAGTGCTTGTTAAGTGATTGGATCTCAGGCGAGATCCAATCAGGTAGCAGGGGTTCAAAGCTGTATGCAGTCGCTTTCGTCTTCAGCCACCGTCGCCGATACTATCAATTTACCCGTAGTGCATTCTATTATAATGTGCAGCGTTTCAAAGCTACATGTAGACATAGGCACCGTTCGAACGCTCTGTTACTATTGTGTTGGCAGCAGCATCAATAGCTGTTGGTTAGATAATACTGCCGACTCACGGTTAGTAAAAGGGTTCCCTTAGGGCCACCAGCAGACACTATACTATATATAGTGTCTGCGCATCAACGACAACATTTGTTACCTTGTGGTTGGGGAGCACGAGCAACGCACGAGTGGTTGCCACCTAATATTGGCTGGGAAAAGTATTCAAATCACACACCGTCAGAAACAATTGGAATCAGCGGGAGTGTTCCTGCGCCTGTTGTAATCCGCCGCACACTCATCGAGATCAGGTAACGTACTGGTTCCCCACTGAGTGTCGTAGCTCTAGAGCTTGCAGCTGTGACTGCCGACGGATCTCCGGGGGGAGGCGCCCCCGGAGACTTCGCACGGGCGGACACCTGCAGAAAAAACAACCTGTTACACCCCTTGAGTGGGCATCGATCGATCATCGGTCCCAGGGTACTCTTGGACCGCTCTACGCCTGCCAAGTTTTGTTTGCTATTCTTTGGCGTTTTGGCCCCTTATATCACTACAGGCAACATGGCCATGGTCCATGTCCCTGGATGAGTGGAGGTTTCGGCTAGTACCGAGGTCTGAGCACAGCTTAAGGGACTTCTCGACATATCTCATACAGCCTCATACATATCTTATCAAACGCACGATGCAGCAAATGTCACCAACACGCCATGCCCGACTTGGCATACATGCAGACAAACAGGATGATCTCGTAACTGACTAATTCCGGTCCCTTGTGCAACCGCCCGGGACCCTTTTAAGATTAAGGTTAGTATTTGCAGCATACGCACCAGTGGTTAAAAAACAATCGAGCATAGTGGTGTTTTGCTGCATGTTGATGCACCTGCGTGGTGAATAAATCTGTAACACAATTTGCATTTTGTAAGCTCGGGAGCCAAAATATATATAATTAGGGTGATATCCTTTCGGCGGTATTACATAAAAGAAGAGTAATAGCATCCTCAGTCATGTCATCATTTATAGAGGGATTCATTAGTAGCGATGAAGTAGGGAGAGCCGGCGGAATGCGGGACTTTAACTTTGATATCGAACTGGTGGACAATAGTACATATTTCGACAACTATGGAGACGTTTATGGGGCAATAGGCGGTAGGCTGGTGTATGAGGAAGCAGCGACAGGAGAAATGTTGAGCTACGGGGTCGGGCCTGTGGATCTGATGCTGGACATGCAATACATGATGCAGGGCCAATACTACGGTGGCTGGGGGTCCGGAACGCCTACTCCCAGCTGGGGGGTGGCCCCAAGCCTAGGAATCCAGCGCACTGGATCTCTCAACACGGACGCCACGTCAGAGGACTTTAGCGATGATGCCAGCGACAATGAGACCAAGCTTTCGACTCCCGAGTCGTTCACTGCGATGATCAAACAATATCAGCAAGAGGGGTCGGTTGCGGATGTGACAGCGACACAGGGGCTGTTCCCACATTCGCATCCACATTCGCATCCGCATCCGCATCCCGGATATAAAAAAAGTCCTTTGGTGCAGCAGTTGAAGAATTATCCCTCGTCAGCGTTGACCGCTGACGGCCGCGTTGCGTGCACCCATTGCAACGAAGAATACGAAAGCTTGTTGCAGTTGGGAGACCATTTCGACCAATTCAAGTTGAGCACCCCCCCACAAGTGCCCTTTCGACGAATGTCCCTTCTTCGTTATTGGTTTTGCTCGCAAAGCCGATTTGAGAAGACACTGTCTCACTAAGCATTTTGAGAAGGGCAAATTGACCCAAACCATAAACCAAAGTACCAAACAGGTGTTAAACAATTTGATTTATTCCTGTAAAATCGACAACTGTGGCAAAAACTTTTACCGCAAAGACTCTTTACAAAGACACTTGAAGCTAGTGCATCAAAACGCAAACAGTAAGTTTAATAAAAAAATGAAGAAGTTGCATAAACTGCAAAAAACCAACATCAGTCACAAACAGACACATATACTACAAAAGTAATCTTCACTACTTGCACCAATTTGGGCTTATCTGCTATGAACTGTGCATACTTGTGCTTGCTGTTAGCATTGTTTTTCAGCATGTGCGTTGGGAAGCGCTGCAAATTATCCGGCTATAATTTAGAAAATCAATTTTCCATAGTCAATAGTTCCATAAGAAACGAGTATCATTTAATTCTCTGCATTGATGGTAAATTCATATTTGATACAAAGTGGGCCGAAATTCCATGGTCTAAACCGTTCCAGTTCGCTGATAAAACCTTGGTTCTTTCGAGAAACCAGTACTATGCCAAACAGGCAGTGCCTGTTTATTTGCCAAATGTGGAAGTGGGTGGCATTTTTGAATTGAGGGGGTTCAATCGCACCCCAACACCTATATCGCCCTTACAATCGGTTTCTATAACTGACTACTGGCTCGAGATCCAGCACGGTGGCTCGGTTATCCATCACTTTCCTCTTTTGAGTACGCCCATACGCAAACGCAACAACTGGGATGCCAACATCCTTTTTGATGAAAGATATCCTGGTAGCTACGAAGGTACGAATCGCATTCATGACGCAGTCGACTTTATAAATGGCGCATCGTTCAGCCAATTGACTAATTTGGTAACCTTGCTGAAGAAGATGTCAACCAACTCATTCAGCAACTTGTTGTATAATTTTAATAAAAGACTTTCACAGTAAAAAAGTCCTGTTTGCACCATTTGTACTTTTCGAACCAAGCACCACAAATAGAATTTCTGTGGGTATATATAACTCGCTAGTTGCACATATTTATATTCATTGACTAGAAGCGTATCTTATCATGTCCTCCACTGAATTACCAGCTCAAGCCTTTCTTGCGAGATTATCCAATAGACCTGCTTTAGCGGCATTAAATGGGCTAATTTCTTCATTCCCAGTTGTGAAGATATTTACTTCTAATGCAGTTCCAATCATGGTCTATAGAGAACAGAAGGATAAGCAAGATAAATAGAATAACGTGATTGTGATCAATTACGTTTGTATAGCACAGGCAATAAATACTTTATGTTTTGTTCACCAGGGCCTTGAAATTTGTACGCAGCGTGCTCCAGAGTATATAGCCGTCCGTCACCAATGAGAAGCCATATCACTTGTAACACCCATATTTCTAAGGGAGGTTCCAGTGGACGTGATGGCACCACCTATACTCCGTATGGTTGACTAGCTGATAAATGCTTAAAAATGCTAGATGATTTTGGAGGTACTCTTGGTCTATGTTTTGAAGCACTACCTTTTGATGGTTTGGTCTTTGCTTTAAAAGGTCTTTGGTTTAAGTTATGTGGAATGGCTGCTTCTTCTGATCCTTCTTCAGCCTCAGCAGTAGCTTGGTCCACCGTAGTGCTCGTAAAATTCGAAGGTTCCTGTTTAACCTTTGAGGATATCACTTCTTCATGCTCAGGTGGCTCCTTTTTGACTATGACGTGCTTAAGAGGCTTCAAAACTTGACGAATTCGCCTTTTTTTAGGTAATTCGCTCATCATTGGTTCTTTTTTCACTTTGATCTTGCCAACTTCGACGTCTTCTTCAACCTTCACCTTTTTAGCTACAGTTTCAGGCCGCTTGAAAAGATCGGACACATCTCGGACATAGGATGATAGCTTACTATCTATCTCGACTACCAACCTATTATTAGGCAATTTGAACTCAGATCCTTCCTCCAAATTTTTCTTGAACCTTTCATTAATAAAGTCAACTTCAATTAGATTTCCGTCCTGATTGTAAATTTCTAGCTTCTTATTGAACTCGTAGTACTTCAACTTGCCATCATTCCATCTCTTATCCTTCTGGTATACCCTGGTCGAATAGAGTATGTCGTATTCGTGAACTATCGAATGGTGGAGCTGATTCATGATCAATAGCCATTTTTTACGTATAATAGACAATGCGAATGCCTTTATTTATCCGAAGTATTTACAAGCACTATTTATTTATACAGGGTCATAAAATGGTAAGCCCAACGAGCTCAACAAAGTTCTAGCCTGTTTGTCGGTTCGGGCAGTAGTTTTGAAAGTGATGTGGAACCCAAACAAGTTTGGAAACAATTCTTGAAAGTTTTCAATTTCGGGAAAATATTTGACATCTTCAGGTTCTAAGCCAAAAGTAATATTTCCGTTGTTGTCTCCTGAAGTATTCTTTATTCCCTTAAATGTACGTATTCTAGGCAACACCAACTCGGTCAAGGTAGACAAAAATTGGTGCATGTCCGTGCCAGTCAACTCGGCCTTGCAACCACAAGGCTTACCGACACGGCACTTCCATGGTAACACATTGGACCTATTGTATGTCTGCTTGGCCTTGACGTTGGTTATTTGTGCTATTTGGAGTCTGGTGGAAATGTTGAGCCAGTTTTCCTCTAATGCGTCCGAGTTGTAGGCATTGATGCTGATGCCCTCGAGACGAGGAATATTTTTCCACGTCACAGGGACTATATCTCTGGTGGCTCTGCCAACCCCCTTGGGGTTCTTGTAGTTCCGATACAACGCATATGGTGAGTCTGTCCCCCACGGTCTCTTTTTATTACCTGGTATCACTTGCGAATCGTGTTCGTAATAGTGCAACAATAAATCCAGCTGTAATGTGTTTTCATAGTGTTCTGCCACTCGATCCTGACTAATCTCTGTAGGTTTAAACCCAACTGACCGAATATCGTCCTTAGGAATAAGAAGGTCCTTGTAGTCGGGCTTCAACGCCGCTTTTCTCACCTTTACAAGATGATGTACCGGCTCAACAGTCGAATATCCCGTCCTTTGAAGACGTCCACTTATAGAGAACTGACGGATGGCAATTCTGCTACTGCTCATTGTGTATATTAGGCCAATCTTTTTGAAAGTAATTCTTTCTACAGAGTTGAAAAATTTCAGTCTCAGTGAAACTTTGTGTCTCGTTCTGATAATTACACGATCTCCGTAAATATCGTCCCTAACTATATTTTAGTATGGAATATCAAAAACCTATTCTAAGCATAGTTGATACAAATTGTAGTTTATTTACGGCTACTGATCATGCGATTTGGGTTACCAGAGGACTATCAAGTTGAGGTGAGCAGTGGTGAAACGGGTAGCGAACTTGGGGCCGTGAAAGAATCTCAATGTGGTGATAAACCCTTCAATGCAACTACTAGGACGATAATAAAATATATTGAAGAAAACAGTGATTTCGAAAGCGAGTATACGCTTCCGCAGTTTCGAGAATTTGGTAATGCTATCCACAAGTATACTAGGTTGTTGCACTCGAAGCTTGCAGATGACGAACGGAAAGTATTGAGCACCATTGAAACACTCTTTTTGCATAGTAAAACGAGTGCAGATGCAAGCATTAAAAGCCTCGAACAAGATTTCAACAAGACGTTGAAACTTCAGGCGCTGGAGGTTGAGAAAATAATAGCGCAGGAGGAAGAGCGCAAGCAACGAGAAGAGGAAGAACGCAGACGGAAAGAAGAAGAAGAGCGCAGAAGAAGGGAGCAACAAGAACGGGAACGGAAACAACAGGAGGAACGCGCACGCAAGGAAGAAGAAGCACGAAGGCGAAAGGAGGAAGAAGAGAAGAAGCAGAGCCAGCAGAGGCTCGAGCGAGAAAAACGGGAAAAGGAAAAGCAGGAACAACTAGAGCTCGAACAGAAAGCCAAACGGGAAAGAGGACTCACCAATTTCGCTAGTGTCGAGCAAGAATTTTTTAAGTACAAGAAAGATATTGAAGATATTAAGCTGAATGTAGTGGCGCCTTTAAATGAGAACAAAGACTTGAAAAAGGCTGTGAGTGCCATGAAACGTAAGATCAATCCAAAGTTTGGCCAGTTATCGAACAGTTTTACACAATTGAATAAGATCACATCCGAGGTGATTGCATATGTTCACGAGGCTAAAAGCACTAATGAGTTGGCCTATAACTGGATTTTAAATTTCATGGCTAAAGCAATAATAGCTCAGGCTGAAACGGAAGTCACCGTCAAACCAACGGCTGCATTACCCCTCGCAAGGTTAGCTCATTCGTTACTCACATCTTACAAGGAGTTTGAATATTATCTCACTGCTAGGCTCATCAAAAAGTGCCCGTTTATTATCGGTTATACGTGCTCGATAGATTCTGAAGGAGGTAGAAGTCGAATGGGGTGGAAAAGAAGTGGAAATAAATGGGAAGATGAAGTGAAATATGATGAAAGGGTTGCAGGGATATGTACCGTATGGTCGGTTATGACGAGGTTACCGGAACAATCCGTGAGCCTTTTTTCAATCACGGCATCTTGGAAGTATTTGGCACGATTATTGAATACCGACCATCAACTACTAACTAACTCGCATTTTGCTTGTGCTGGGAATTGGTGGGACGCATGTGCTAAAGAGTTCTTCAGTTTCTACTCTAAACAAAGTTACAAGCTTCTTCAGTTATTAACAACAGAATGGCCACAAACAGTTACTGAAAAGAAATATCCAGCCGCCGCTAGACTTATGATACTAGGAGAAGACTGGTTACAAAATGGCCACGTTGAATCTATCAAAGAAATGGAGCCCTAAGCAGCTTTTTTCTTGGTCTATTTGTCTTGAATAATCAGTTCGATCAAAATTCATACATTTGAGACTCTAATAACCTGATATATATATATATACATATATATATATGTGTGCATATGTATTTTTACTCGCTGTATTCACTTTCATTACTCAGTTCACTCGCAGAGCCTTCATCTTCCACGTAATTAACTTGTCGCTTTTCACGTCCACTTTTCCTGGCTTGTTTATTCTCAAATGATTTAGGCTGCTTTACTCGGGAAGTATACCTCTTTTTTTGCTTTTTAGGTTTATTAATCTTAATTTTCTTAGTCCCATACTTGGAGTTAGCTGCATCGCTATTCTGCTTCCTCTTGTGACCGGCGCCAACAATCTTTTGTCTTATTATACTTTTCAATTTCATTTGAACGTTGTCAGGAATGTAAATTCTCGTAATAATACCATGAGCTTCCTTTGTACTAGTCATTGGAGAAAATAAGTCTGAAGATAATTGAATCTTTCCCGGCCAAGTTTGCAAAGACCAACTCTTGTTTTCACATTGCTCTTTGATGATCAGTTGTGTCAATTCAGCAACGCGGTAAATATTCAATACTTCATAAGGGAGGGTTTCACGTTCATATAGCTGAGGGGCGACAGTAGCATCTCTATATTGCTTGATACGACTTGCCAAATAATATAACAAGGAACAATTCTCTGACTTACTGATGCAATGTAGATAGAAAACAATGTACTCCAGGGCATATGTATACGCTTTGACTAGTTTGTCTTCCACATCAGAAGGATCACTCACACTAGACGACAGATTGATTAGATCAACAAATTCCTCGGTGTGTGCGATAATGTGAATCAATCTAACGAGGGACTTTTCAAATTTCATGCCGGTCTTTGGTTCTTGCCTTTTGTACATTGATTTTACCCAAATGTTGGCCTCGAATTTCAATGATAATTTAGGTTCATGCCCCATAAAGAACACAAGAGGTAAAAACCGCTCAGATATTGTTTCTTTAGACAAGTTTTCTTGCAATTTAATTAGGAATTCATATCTCACATTATCATCTTGGTCATGCAAAAGATAAATCAATCTACTCACAGTAGACGGCTTGAACAAGTCGTTGAAAACTGGACACTTCGCTAGTTTCAATAAAGCTTGACCAGCAGTAAGCCTCAATCTCAGTTGATATGGCTTTGGTGTTGGCCAAGTACTCGATTTCTCTTTGACAATCTCGCCACCATTTCCTATCAAAGAAAGAAGTAGCTTGAAAATTGGTTGAGCAATTGAAGACAACTCCTCATTCAATGTGTAATTACTTGATGAACTCTCAAGCGCCCTGAGTCTGTTTACAAATATTCTCAACGCCAATATCTTCTCGTATAAAACAGCATAACTCAAGTAATGATTTTCTAAGGTAGTATTGTCTATCCAGCTGAGACCTTCAAGCTCCACATCAGTCTCAGTTTCCCTATTTTGTAGCAACACCTCCTTGATCAACGTAACAGTTATGTCGCTCGCAAATTCTTCAATGGCCAATGGGTCAACTAGAAATAATTCAGCAATTGCAGCAAGGTGTGTGGCAAATTTGTGGTGACTCGTATCAAGAGGGTATATTGAATTGATAATTGCAGATCCATGAAGTTCCTTGTTCGAGCTCAATCCTAGTATCTTTACAGAGTATTTAGCTTCCCTAGGGGAACCCTTAGTTGCAAGTCCCTTCAAGGACTCTGTGAAATTTAAATCTGCCGGAAATAAGTCCGGGAACCTCTTCATAAAATGGTAGATCGTTTTCAAGCTATTCGACTTGAGACATGGCAAAATATGTTCATCAGTTTCATCATCGTGAGCAATCAAAGCCGTAAAATCCCTTACATGAAACTTTAACACGTCTGGAAGTTCAACGGAAACATGTTCAAGGATTTCATTAGCAGATATACTCCATTCGTGCTTCGGGTCTTTTGAGTAGCTGATTAACTCGGCCATATTAGACTTGTTGTATAGTATAACGGAAGCCCTATAAAGCAAAAGTTTGAAATTGGAGACCATGTCAGTCGTCGATACGTTAGCATTGTTTTCCGGTACCCTTATATTTTTAGCATTAGTTAGCTTGTTCAACAACTCTTTCATAGAATTTTTTATTGTATTGTAGTCTGACTCGGGCGATATACAGACCTTCACTAAATAAAAGAACCGAAGGTTTTTGAGCTTATGGAATCTTTCAAGGCATGAATATGTATTCAAGCCGTCTGGAAAGGAAACGCATAACCAATTAATTATTTTGCCCATTTTTTCCATAATGACTTGTCTTTTATCGCCATGACTATTATCTGAATCTAATTTACCTGATTCTGATCTATTCTCTTTCCCTTCTTCATCCTCATCGTAAACTCCAAGCTTGTTATAAGTTTCTGCGGTTTCTATAAAAGTCTGCAAAACTTTTGATATTTGTTGTTGTCTTTTATTGATTGCAAAAAAGGATTTTTTACCCTTTTCATTTAAATTCCCAAAAAATTGAGCAAGCCTCTCTACCCTTTTGACACTATTATTTTCGAATGGTAATAATTTTTCGAATATGCATAGGTCGACCGTGGAGGTAATACTTCTGTCATTGATATAAATCAATGAGACGATTTGATTTGGAATGCCGTTATAGATCATTTTTTCTAATTCACTACTTTCAGCTTCATTATTATTACCAAAATCAAGTACTTGATTATCACTTTTAGCCAGAAGATACTGATTGTAGATATTCCCCAATATCTTGATTATTTGATTCCTTATTTCCGGATTTTTCTCTCTAACCAACTGCGATAACGTGTTCATGATGTTCTTGGTGCAAAGTTTGCTAGCGAACTTGTGGAACGGAACTCTCTCGATACTGATGCAAGCAGTAAGACGGACCCTCTCGTCTGTGTCTAATAAGCACTTTGTAACACCATTGCACAATTCAGTAGTGATATCAGTTGTCGAGATATTCGAAGAATTTATGATCAAGGGTAATTGCTCAACCCATTTGCAGCGAACAGCCGGTGACACATCCAAGGTTTTCTTCAACCAGTTAAGCCATGTTTCTTTATGAGCTATGACAAAATTCACCTTGGTTGCCGAACCTACAGAGGACGACGCTCCAATCATCCTTCCTATTGTTTCGGTAGCTAGTATCCGGATTTTTTCATCGTCTGCATTTAGTTCATCGTCGAATAGTCCCATAACTGAGCAAAGTAATTCTGGAATAGCTTTCCAGATCTGTATCGAAAGTCTATGCACTTTTTTCAAGCTTTCAAATGCCTTGACCTGATCTATTTTATCTTTACTCGAAGCAGCATTATTAGTAGCCCCTTCGTTATCGGCCCCCTTTTCAACTTGATTTGCACTTTCGTACAACATTTCCGAAAAGAATTGAGCGACTTGACGTGACATCCGATCCAAGTTCGATTCGCAGATGCTGATTGAAAAATTAAACCCTGGATTGGATATATTAGAGTTCATACCTGACGTAATGGCCGATTGATCGGGAAAATGCGTCAAAAACTTATTCAAGATCATCTTCAAAACACTGTGAGGTATAACATCTGACTCAGAAATGATCTCCGAGAGTATGTCTGATACTAAATGCTCTAGTCTTGAAGGAAATGCTTTTGTCGACAAATCGTAGAATATTTCAAATATGGTCTCGATGAGTTCCTGTGCGTCTGGCAAATCCGTCATGAGGATCACTGACCTCACCTCCGCCAACCGTTTCAAAAGATAGCACTGCTGTTGAAAATACGGGTTTTCGGGATCCCCTAGTTTCTTGAACTGCTGGCAAAACGACTTGAAGATATGCGATAACTCGCTGGCCGTGAACGGAGCGTCGGGCGCATATATCCTCAATATATCTGAAATTCCACAGCACACATATGCCTGTACCCCCGCATTTGAGTGCTTCAATAGCTTTTTGTTAACGAGGTCCTTTTTAACCCTGGTGAATGATCCTACGTCGACGTGGTCTTGGTGTATTCCCGATAACTCATCGGTGAGCGCTTGCAACCTCACCAACAATTCTTTTGTGGGAATTGGGTCAGTGACAGTAGAAATTATCGCTTTTTGGAACTTCAACTGTAACTCCTTAACCTGGGAGTCCTTTACTGTCATACTGGACTTCTTCTTCTCCTTCTCCGTGAACTGTTGTCTCTTTTGTTACTGATCTTATAAAGAATAAGATCATAGTAAGTAGTGGCTCTACGCGTAAACACACGCGTTGTATAAACTGTAAATCTTCAATTTTGCATGTTAGATAAAACAGATTTTTTTCACCATCCCGTATAGTGGTACTAAATGGCCAGTAGTTTTGCCGATTGGGTAACAATCGGGTAAAAATTGGATACGAATGCAGGCCTGCAATCAGCTGTTCGATATAGTTGACTGCTTCAAAGTAAAGGAATTAATAAATCACCGAATTCGATTCGAATTGCCGCTTTCATACGGCGATAAAGAAAACGAGACCAAGATCTCGATAGTAGCCAATGTAACGCAAAAGTACGACGAAGAAGTTCATGGAAGCCTAGAGTTGTCAAGAACCGAGCTAAGACTTCCTAAGGATGCGAAACTTATATCTTATATTCAAGGAGGACCAGGATTCCCTTCCCCTGTGCCGTTAGCCAATTCCGGATACACGAAAGTGTTGCTCGACAAAGGTTACCAGATAGTGTTTGTGGACCAGAGAGGCACTGGTCTAAGTACGCCTTTAGAGGCTGAGACGCTTCTGCTACTTGTGGGTGATCGTGAAGATGAATCAGAGGCTGCGTATACCGAGAAACAGCTCAATTATATACTTAACTTCAGAGCCGACTCGATTGTCGAGGATTTGGAGATGGTGAGAAAAGCCCTTATAGGAGATTCTAAATGGTCAATCTTGGGTCAATCGTTCGGAGGGTTTTGCTGTTTTACCTACTTGTCCAAGTATCTTGACTCGTTGAAAGAAGTGTTGGTTACTGGTGGAATTGCTCCCATTGGTCTTGTTCCAGATGACGTTTACCGTGCGACATACCGGAGAACCAAGGAGCGCAACATTCACTATTACAGGAAGTACCCGCAAGATATAGAGAAGGTTAGATGCATAGTTGAATACTTACATAAGAATAAGATAAATTTGCCAAATGGGGGCAGGTTGAGTGTGGAAAGATTTCAACAATTGGGCTTGAACTTCGGTGGAAGCGGAGGAACTGACTCGATCCACCAGATTGTTTTGAAGTTTCACTATGATTTGAGCCTTTGGGGTAAGCCAACCTATCAGATCTTGAATGCTATACAAAACCTGTCGAGTTTCGATACGAATGTCTTGTACGCATTATTCCAAGAAGCTATTTACTGCGATGGGAGCAACCCGAGGGTTAGCTCTTCGAATTGGAGCGCTGATAGGTTGCGGTTTTTACCTGAGCATAAAAATTTTGATTATGGAAGAATTGCGAAGACAGAAGACCCAGTTTATTTCACAGGAGAGATGGTGTATAAATCAATGTTTGATGACTATGCAGAGTTGAGGCCCTTCAAGCAGCTAGCTCATTTATTGCATCATCATAAGACTTGGTCCTCTTTGTACAATAGTGCAACCTTGAAAACCATTTCTTGGGATGTGGTACCAATCGTAGCAGCTTCTTACTATAATGACCAATACGTTGACTTTGATATTAGCATGCAAGTGAAAAATGACCTATTCTACGAAAATGGTAACTTAAAACAGTACATTACGAGCGAGTTCTTCCATGATGGGGTTCGGGCAAACCCAGAGAAGGTCATAGGTACGTTATTAGACTTATTAAATCACGAAGTAGATTAGCTGAGGTTTATATATATAATTCCTATCAAAAATAGTTGCTTGGAATAAATCCAATTCTTTTCCTTCCCTCGGGGCCAAAGACGCCAACAAGCCAACTTACATTATTTTGATTATATGATGTATCGAACGACTGGAAGTCAAATAAAATGTCAACTACATCACCCTTTTTGAAAGATAAATCACCGGGCTCAATTCCTTCAAAGTCATACTTGGCTTCAATTGATTTTCTGTTCTCTTGCCTTGAACTAGTGCTTTTCAACAACTTGTCGAAAAGCTTATCAAGTTGTTCGAGTTTGTACGAAACGTTAAGCGATGTGTCTTGTGGTTTTGGCTCGATGCCGAATAGACTGGATGCTTGTGGTATGGGCGACTTTTTGATATTATTCTTCGCAGCATTATAAATTTTGGAGATATCACCATTTACATTTTCGTAACTGGAGTTATCCACTAATATATCTGTCGACATTGAAGTGGATGACACAGAATCATCGTCGGAAAGGTCGTTCTTCTCAGATTCCAAATCAATCGAGTTGAAAGATTCGGTTGATACTGTACGCGCTATACCGCTAGTTAGCGTCGGAACTGTAGCGCGTAAACTGTCTCTTTTACTAGCTGCACTGGGCCTAGGGGGCAAAGGTGGTAATTCATCTATATCATTTCTTCGTGGTACCACAACGTCATCTATACTTATAATCTTCGTGGGATGATATGTTTCCGATCTGTGCAGATTGGGGTCTTGAAACTTATCAAAAGAAACCAACGGATCAGCGGTCAAATAGCTGCTAAACACACCATTAAACTGATCTTTGGTTTTGAAAGTATGGCTTTTGCTGTGGACTTTTGCATTTATCTTGTCCCAAAGCTTGTTGGACTTCAGCGCCATCGTTCCACCATCAATTTCTTTGTCAATATACACGGAATCGTCATTCTTTAGTGTTGATATGAATGATTCTACCTGTATCCGAGTAGGGGTAGTGAGAGTTTCCCACTGATTCATGATAGATTCATATGTTTGAATGTAATTCTCGGATTTTGTTCCCAACATGCCATGATAAGTTGCAAAATATTTCAACTCCTTATTGATAGCTTCATAAGTATCCAAGACCTGAAAAAGTATCAACTTGGTGATTTGGTCAATGAACTCCTCAAGGAACGATATCGCATGAGGTAGTATAGATTTTAGTTTTTCATCCATGGTGGAGAATACTTTGCTGGCTTGTTTCAATTCACCATCGAGATTGTGTAGTTGACGCTGTTCCTTCTCATCGAGAGGCGCCGTTCTTTTCGTCATCTTATTAACCTTTTTGTTTATTTGGTCATATTCAGACTTCTTTGAGCTTCTTTTCTTTATCAATTTCAATAGGTTGTTCAAATAACCCACCATCTCGCCAACCCGCAATTTCATCGACTGCGAGTGGATGTCCCAATCATGCAACGTTTTCAACCGCAACAGTTCCATTGACTTCAAATAATTACCGAGCTCATGCTCAACACTATCTGTGACAGGCTGCTTTTCCTTGGGATGTACATGAGGAATCACCTGCTCCGCTTGCCATTCGTCAAACTCGCTGTAATAGTCTTCGATACCCTCGAATTGCAACTGGAAAATATCCATAAACATAAACGCCAACTTTATATTCGAGGTGAACACACGAGGCCAATGGCTCTTCCTGAGTGCTTCACTTTGCTTCACTAGATATTTCAATGCCTTAACCGTCTCCTTGAGATCGTGCTTGTAATGCGAAATCAATTCATCGTCATTACTAAAGATTTTAGGGTGGATTAACGTATTTTTGACTGATGATCCAAATGCATTTAAATCATTTCGAACCCTGTTGACAGACATTGGTCCTGCTATTGGTCTCCCTTATATGCTTCTGGTATCCAAGGTCTAAGATTCAAGTGAATGGCTCTTTTGCAATTAGTATGGAAATATCGGAAGCTCGGTTGAGATTTTTATACCTTGCACGAAGTTTGACTAAGGCTAATCCTGAAATATATCTGGCCTTAAATATATAGTCGACCTTCTATGAAAAGAGTAGATGTATGGAAGAGTGTCACAGGATGCCTCTTGGTCTGAAAAGTTAATGTTTTTTGTAGAAACTGCAGCAGTGGGGTTGATAGAGCCCGATTTCTGAGCTCGATATTTGTCTAGATTGCTGCAATATTGGTGAATTTCGGTTTTTTCAGTGTTAGCTGAACGGTTTACTTCTAGCATGCCATTTCAAAACAGTCTTCTCGTGTACTTGGTAAGCGTATGCACTGTTTGGACTCAAAAGTCAGCTTGGTCCTCTTCCCTGCTGGCAATCCCATGTATGTAGTAATATACATATTTCTGTACAAGAATACGAATGAAAGATTGTCAAATTTTAACGATTTGTGCAAGGTTTCCCGTCAATTCAGCGCCAGTGAGCACCTGGGTCTCAAGTCTTGTTGGATAGCTCTTGTTGGACAGCTCTTGATGGGGTTTCTAGTCCTTTCGATTTTTTGTACATTGCTGCGAAATTCGCATTATTGTGTGCTACGCTATGCTGGCTTCAATTGAGCTAAATTCACAGTCTGGCTTAGTGTCTTCCTAATCCAGAAGGATAAGTCTTTCAACATACATGCGACTACTATCAACTCGACTGTAGCTATTGCATATGCACCCCTAATCTCTACCTATATTATTTCGTAAATTATTGTTCGATGAATAAAGGCTTTGTTCAGGGTCCCTGATGCCTTACATTCGAGTTTCATTAGAACAAAAAGGGTAAAATTCCGGAGCCTATCCTCAATATCGCAGTGCCCCATCCAGGAAAGGTAAGCTATGAATACTCTCGAATAAGCCGTGACTTTGTCGTACTTTACCCCACGCATTGATAGTTCGCTGTTCGCACTCGCTAATGCTTGAACGCATTGTCTACACCGATGGAGGATGTGCGACAAAGCCATTACAGTTCTGGATTCGGCAATCTGAACGTAACACTCCTCTTCACCGAAAACATCTACAGTGGTCGATGACACCTTTTTCATACGAAAGGGGCTTTTGATTCTTCGGCTATCCATATTCAAGATTTTTTTGCGGTAAACCAGCGAAGTGTCCAAACCATTACAGGATCCCACATTGACAAAGAAAGGCACATTTGAAACAACCTTTAGGTGTGGCTGTCACGAACAGCGGTAGATCGTTAAATTGCGGTAATGCCGTGTATATTCTACATTAATTGAAATCCTAGGGCTTCAAAGTTTGGGCTTGCTGAAATTATGGAACATTCCCAAATTGGGTGCGAAAGGTTCCGATTGACACCAGTTTGGAACCTCATCTTGTAGAAAGGACAGACCAGCTCTAAACCAGAGATATAGTTGCAGCGTGGTATCCAGGAAGGTATAAATAAGGGGCAAGTTTCTGATTGCCATGGAGATTTTCCTGATTTATCATTCAGAATCAATAACTAAAAAACATGAAATTTTCTTATTTTGTCTTATCGACTATTGTTAGTGCTTTAACAGTCACCGCTGCTCCTACTTCCGACAAAAATGGCAAAGACGTTACTGCAGACTACGTTGTTCCTGACGAGGCCATTGATAACAAGTATGCCATAACTGACGACCAAGAACCGTTAGTAGTGGAGAATAACGGGAAGAAATACGTCTTCATTGTCAATGCCACCTTAGCCGAATCGGTTGTGTCCAAGAGCGGCATCAACGTTCAGGATTTGGAAAAGGCTTATGAAGCGTCTGCAACCGACAAGTCGAAACGGGACGCAGATGCCAACTTCCATTGGATGACCTACCGGTACATGGAGCCTCACTTGAAGAAGAGAGATGCCAACGCCGATGCAGATGCTAAATTCCACTGGATGACCTATCGGTTCTCCGAGCCTCACTTGAAGAAGAGGGACGCCGATGCTGATGCTGAAGCTAAATTTCACTGGATGACTTACCGATTCTCCGAACCCCATTTAAGAAAGAGAGATGCCAATGCCAATGCTGATGCTAAATTCCACTGGATGACCTATCGGTTCTCCGAGCCTCACTTGAGAAAGAGAGACGCCAAAGCCAATGCCGAAGCGAAGTTTCACTGGATGACTTACCGATTCATTGAACCCCATTTATAGGTATACATGCTTTCTTTGGGGATATGAAACTTTTTTATTTTCTCTTGTTCACGTACCTACTTCATAGCCATACCCTTATTTTCGTTCAAGCTTCAACTTAATTCAATGCTTTTCTTTATCAACATTTGTATTGTTCTTTTTCATACCACTTATTATGGCTCTATCTCTGTTCCCCATCTTGATTAACCCATGATTGTGAAAAAAATAAGACTACCAAAATTCTCTCCGTTCCCAAAGAAAAAACTCACATTGAAACCAGTCCCATTTCTCTTCCTACGAATGATAACCTTGGGTCTTAGCAATATCCGTTGTTTAGCTGCAAAATAGTTGAGCTTCACTTTTGCGCTAAGGCATTGTCGCACGGCGACAATCCGCTCTCCAATATCAATTTTGCTAAAAATTGTTAGTAATATTGCTAAGATCATTATGGAAATGATATATCCTTATTAAAGGAAGGTTCAAAGAGTGTATGAAAGACAAGTGTAATTAAGTGGAGCAAGAAGAATAGTGAAGCGTTAGGAGGTATAATCAGGACAATAGACGGATCAAAAATTAAATTCATCTCGCATGATGGGCAAGATCCCTGACGCTAACCTTGAGGTGTTCAGCAAGCTTCAGGAAGAATTTCGAATCAATATCGATAAGTTCGGTGGCAGGAAGGAAATGACCGAAGAACAGCCGTCAGAGCTAGAAGGACCCGAAGAAAATTACATGAAGGTGTCGACGAAGCCAATATACGAGGGGGCCAGTGGAATACTATATAAATGCACCAGCAAAAGAGGTAAAGAGACATTGGTGATGAAAACGATTAAAAAACCTGACGACCAGTCGTGGGACACTTACAAGGCAATTGTGATAAAAGAATATAACAATATGAAGCTTTGTTCGAACAAGAATATCATGCTGATTATTGACTTGTGTGAAAATCATAAGAGCGGCGAATTGTCGGTAATATTGCCGTATTATAGCAAGGGCGACTTGTTGGACTATATGTGCTTGTTGCGACGAAACAACGTCACCATTAGTACCAATTTAAAGGATTCGATATTCAAGCAAATCGTCAAGGGGGTGGAGTATTTGCACAGAATAGGAATTGTTCATCGTGATTTGAAGCCAGAAAATTTTATGATCGACAATGACGGCATCATTAAGATTTCTGATTTTGGATACAGCTTAAACTTGAATCCCGAACGTTACGATCTATGGGCGTTTTTACAAAATAACCCTCACAAAGTATGGGTTGGCACTAATAGTTTCAAGGCCCCAGAGCTCTACCGAGGCCAGCATGAAAATTTCGACATTGACAAGGTTAAAGCCGTCATCGATTTTAGAAAATTGGATTGCTGGTCGTTAGGATTGGTGTATATGAACATCACTCTTATGACGAAACCGTGGTCTGTGGCTAGTATCTATGAAGACAAAAAGTTCTTGAAGTATTGCGAGAACTATCCATCAAACAAAACCGAACTTGGGAAGTTGATACGGCTGCTAGATGACAGGAATTATAGGAGCACCGCCAACCCGGCGATGGGGAATTTCCAGAGACTACATTACGAGGCTCGCTTCGGAATTTTTGGTCTCTTGGACCCTAGCATAGAGACAAGGCTAACGGCTGGCGAATTGTTAGAGTCGAACTGGCTTTCTCAAGTTTATGCCAATCCGAAAGAGCTCATTGAGCTTATGTGACTGTACAATATGATGCGAATGTTTTGTGGATGAGTGAATGTATGTTATTATGCCGGTTAATGAAGTATGATACCATTGTGTAAATTAAAGAAACAGAGAATCAATTTAAATATTAAGTATTATACCATATCATGATGTATTAAAACAAGATTATTGTGACATTTTATGTAGGCGATGTAGCTATAAACCAGGCGAAGATGATACAGTACTTTAAAGTGATTTACAAAGTTGTAGTAACCTTTCAGCAAAGTCAGGATGTAGCGCTCCATCAGGACCGCTGTTGAAACTACCATTACCATCTAAATTATCTTGTACAGACTCTTTCTGCATCACTTCGGTTTTGCCAACTGACGATTCGTCTTCGGCTTCTAGCAAATGGCCTAGCTCAAAAGTAGCCAAATAGCCAAAATCACGTCCGACGCAATCTGCAAGGACATATTCATTGATGATGGACTCCTCGCCCTTCCTTCTCTTTTGCTTTTTATCTCTCTTATCCCTGTTCATTTGACTCTTTAGAAAGAAAGAAAAAAAAAATGTGTTCAATTGTTGCAAATTATAAAGTGACATATATATATATATATATATATATATAAAGAAGCATCAGAGAATACTCTTAATAACATTTTGAGGGAAGCTTAGAGCAAAAGTCATAATGCCTTTCTAAGGGGATGGTCTAAGAGATGCCGGCTCAAGTAGTAGTGTGCTATTATGATTCTGTTTGAACGATTTGCAGTGTAGATATAGTAAAGTAGATTTAGACCAGACTTTTTATATCATAAGGTAAATATAAAACTACTTGCTAGATTTAATAGTTGGTATATCAGTGGCCTAGGACTGGAACTTCGTGCTCTGAGTACACGTTGGGCCAATCCACTTGGTGTTGGTTTGCTGTAGCAATATCAAGTTTAACTAGATCCAAAGACTGATAAAGCGAATTGGAGCTAATGCGTGGACCAGTCAGCCATCAGACAAACACGACAGCGCTGGAAAATTGGAACTATTACACGATGATACTAACAAGGATCAGATACTACAGTTTATTAGTATCGATATATAGAACATAGCGTTGATGACATATTTATTATACACAACATAAATGAAAAATCAAATAAAAAGAATAGATGCTCAAATTAAATAAATATAAAATACAACAAGAGAAAGAAATTTCTGATTATTTCGAGTAATTCAGGTAGCCGTAGTTACCTATACCGTTCGAGTTTGACGGAGACGAATTGGAACTGGTTGAAACTTGATTATTCGAAGACCTTCTAGGATTACCGGGACCTCTTACACCCAAAGGATTTTTGGAGAAAGATAATCTAATTCCACCCTTGCCATTGCTGCCTCCACTACGAGGGAGGGTTCTACCGTACAACTCGGCCAACGCTCTAGTGGCGTGGGCCACGTCTTCAAACTCCACAAAACACATGGGACCATGATTGTGATTATTGGTCTGGTTGGAGTTTGACAGCGACTGATTCTTGGTTCTAAACGACAATCTCCTGAATCCCTTTTGGGGAGAAAATAATGCACGAAGTTCCAGCTCGGTAGCATCCGGCGGCAAGTTCCCCACGTAAAGCGTATTGCAAGGGGGGTTCTGATCGGCGGGGTTTGCAGGAGGAGGCACTCTTGCTAGTAATGATAAATCAGGAACATCTTTAGATTTACTCGTGGGGGTGGTATGACCCGACGAGGGTGAAAGCTGCGTCGATGAGGGCTGCTGGCCACTCGATTGCTGGCCTTGAACCTGACTCGAAGACTGGCTCGAAGTCTGGCTTGACGATTGACTCGTCTGAGGCGCGACTGCCGCCGTTGATCCCAGGCCCGCTGCCAAAGAGCCTGGCCCACCACTTACAGCATTGGTGGCATTGCCACCAGGGCCTGCGTTAGGACCCGAAGCTGACCCCGGCGTCCCAGTAGGGCCTGATGCCCCCGTGGTTCCTACCTGTCCTATCAGCGATTGATTAGACTGGGATAACGAAAGGGGGTTGAACTGCAAGTTGGAGTTCAAATTCAGCATCAAATTATTATTGAAAAATGCGGACGACGTTCTTCTGCGATCGCCTGAAGGTGGCTGAAGTGGCTGGGACTGAGACTGCGACTGGGGCTGGGACTGAGACTGGGGCTGGCCCAGGGGCTGGGATGCGTTGGCGCTCCAGTCGAAAGGCGTGTGGGCCAGGGTCGAAGTGCCGGGAGTCTGAGGAGCCGAGTTGTTGATGGGCAACAGACTGTTCCATGGATCACGAGCAATATTATTTGCCGATGACGAACTGTTGGCGGTATTGTTGTTGGAATTGTTGGTGGTGTCATGCGAGTCCATCAATAAGATGGATTTGCCGGTTAAATCTGACAAGTCGATGGAAGGATGGGGCTGAGTGGCCGACACCGGCTGGTTAGGGGTAGTGGTGCCCAGGAATGGGTCGCTAAACAAAAACCGCGACCGTTGATTACCAATCAGCTGACGTTTCTGGAAGTCGGAGGCCTGAGGTGGGCCTTGCAGCAGTTGCAGCAGCTGCGACAACCGTAAATTGTTGAAACTCGACGACAACGCGGGCGCCGCCGACACTCCATTAGGAGAGGTGATACCGTGATCGTAGTCAATCTTGATGGGGGCGTAATCCTTGCCAAAAATATGCTTGCCGTCGAGCAACTTGCCGGTAGTAACGCAAGTTTGGTAGTTTTTGAAGTACGCCCACACCGCGTAGTCCTTGATGTCGATGCCAACAATGTCGTCAATCACCAACGAGAAAATGGTGGTCGCTTCACGGGCCGTCAAATCTGCCGGTATATTGGTGATCTTCAAGCCGTTAACGCCCATGTCTACCATGGGGGCGCCTGGGGCAGTGGCCATCACCAAGGGCTCGCCCATGAGCAAGCTGCTCGTGGTGGTGGCACCGCCGCTTATAAACGATTCTGAGGTCATGTCTATGCTAGATGCGAGGTTGGAAAATAATGGGTCCAACTAATGATTAATCCTATGCAAAATGAAATGCAGTTTTGCTGTGACGTTCAATATCGTCTCAAGTGGTGCAACACTTACTCCTATGCGGTTCTGTTGTCTTGTACCGGTACTTTGGTTTGTTTGCGGCCGTAATTTCGTTCTTCTGCCTCTCTCCTCTCTTTGTCTTTGGCCTGTGCGAGTGTACTACCTGTACTATTTGAACCGCGCGTACCTGGTTTTCTGCCTATGTATATGTGAACAACGCTTTCGTGTGCTCGATTTTCAATTTTTTACCCGCTGGCGCTATTTGTTATTAGTCTCTAATGTTGCCAATAACTTCCAGCTTTTCAATCACCCAAAGTGCGTTTCCACCTTTAAAACTTATGTTAAATTACTCAAAAAGTCGCCGTACTTCTTAGCTTCTTCGCTTCTGCTTCCAGTCCTGTTGATTTTTCGATTCTTGACTTCTCAATTGTCACCTCTCTCAATTCTCAATTCTCGATTCTCAACTTCTTATTTCGTAGCTTCCTACTTCGTAACTCTTGACTTAACTTCTTACCGTCTTAAGTTCTCAACTTCTAGTCCTCTTAACCGCGCTATAATGCAATATATCTAAACCCACTAAAATCAACAGTTTAATAAATCAACAATTTATAGATTAGCAGACTAATAGATTAACAGACTATAGATTAACAGACTAATGGATGAATAGATTATAGATTTTGTTAATCTATTGATATTTTTTTAACCCGCTGGCTTTTAACTATATTTTTTGTTTTTTTTTTTTTTTGTTTTAATTAATATCTCTGTTGTATTTCTAGTTGTTCTTGTGAACAACGTTTTTTTTTATATGCAATTTTGTCACTGAAAAAATGTGAGGATTTGTGTCTTAGCTAATTAAATTGTTTTGGTGAGGCCTTTTTGTTCACATACGCATTTACATATAGGTGGACATTTTTGTGCGGACGAGACATAGACCTTGTGTAGAAGTCGGTGGCGGTCATCGGTGGCCACCGGTGGGCACCGAAGTTTCTTTTTGGCCGGGGGCGACCAATCACAGCGAGGTGGGCCGGGAGAGGCGGGACTACCCGGACACTACCCGGACACGGGCGGGACTACCCGGATTATGGTGTAAGGGCCAACGGGCGCGGCTGGAAAACCGCTATTACCCGGACATGAGAAAATAACGTTACCCGGAAATTGACATTTAGGAGGTTACCCGGACGAGGGCCTGGGGGATATAAGCGGCGTGGCGTCCGGGGAACTAGTCTGACGGCAGCGGTGGGCAGTGGACAGCGGCAAGCATGTATGATCCGCTAGATAACCAGAGCTACGTATCACAGGCGACGATGCAGTTGCTCGTGCTGGAGATGGTGGCGACTACGGTGCGGGTGGCGGTGAAACGGGCAGCGGGCATTGCGGGTACCACTGCCACTACCAGTGCCAGCGGAGAGTCCAATGGGCTCGACGAGCCCATTGGGACCGTAGCATCCACCACGATGGATACGGAATTGTCGCCCATTGGCGATGACAAGCCCGGAAGGATGGCGGTGCTCGAGGCGACGGCCGCCGGCTCCGACGACGTGTCTGTGCGCGTTGAAGGGTACGGTTACGAGGTGGGGATGCGGATCTCAGAGTTGATCATGTTCCGGTCGGCCAACCAGAAAATGGTGGACGTATTGGATATCATGAAGTTTGTTTGTCGGGACGTGTGGCGGGTGCTCTATGGCAAGCAGATGAGCAACTTGCGCACGAACCACCGGGGCACGTTTGTGTTGGTAGATACCTCGTACCAGATGATTGAGCGCATGGCCAGTGACCGCGGGCCTGGCGACACCGTGGCCAAGAGCCAGGTGTATCTTTGGTACCCGTGCGGCGTGATCAGGGGCATTCTCTCGAGTTTTGGTATCGATGCCGACGTGACGGCCGAAATCAACCAGTTCCCAGCCGTGACGTTCAATATCCATACCGCCATCAATAATTAACATGCGGACTGCCAGGGACGCTTTAATTTAATCCTGGTTTGTGCTGTTTGTCCTCGACATATCGATTCGGATGTGGCGCCTACTTGGTATCGCTTACTTTGTAATACCAGTCACAGTCGAGGCTTACTTGTGCACATATGCATCAATACACAATCACTTAGTTCACTGCGGCCGCTATGCCACATTCCTGCCGTTTCTGTAGTATATTCACAGTGACATAGCTGGGGAACAGGCTCAATGGTGTAATTTAGGGGTCTCTTGGATTTAAACAAAGACTGAAATTCAGCATTCTTGCTCTCCTCTTGTCTTGAGCTTGTAGACCTTCGCTTATCCATAAGGTCAGTGTTTACTGATGGCTACTCTAACTAGCTCGGTGTCGTTGGTGTGAGTAGTTTTGTGTCACGAGCGATTTCCTTTCAATACGAACGCTCTCTGGACCTTGAACACAATCTACTACCTTAGTCTCGGAAGAAAGCCAACGAGCACGTCTTCTTATGATTATCGGCCGCTATTTGAAGGCGTATATTAATGTTCAGTTGTAAACGCTTGGCGAGGTTAGGTATTATACGACAGACTTTACGTACCCATTTCTCCAGAACAGCTAGCATCTTATCAGAAACTGGTGCGTTTCCCAGAATCCCAAGATCGCATCCAGATCATTTCTTAAATGGTTCCATCATAGAGGCAGATAATGATGAACCCAGCATATTCCGTGTACAAAATAACGATAACAACTACTTGATAAATTATTTCTTCCAGTCGGTTTTGAGAAATGATTTGCTGAAATCTCGAGTGCTACTAAGTAAGCTCAAGCAGAGATTGAAGGTGAAGCCAAATGCCCAGAACATTAATGTTTTTAATTCATGTTTGGTCGTCCTTCTTACCCATCTCCTTTCGCAGCCTCAGTCCCTCAACGTATACGATATCAAGTTACTAATCGATGATTTCGCTTTAAATATTCCTCATAGATACAATGATGAGATTCGGGCTAAATTAATCTACTGTCTACTTTATTCCTACAATAATGCCAAAGAGAAGTCTATGAAGTATGGTATATCCAAATACATCGAGGCGACATTGAACTCGTGGCACATAATACCTCATGAGTTCGTCAAACTGATCACTACAGATGAATTGCTGATAACATTTTCTAAGATCACCAGAATCAAGCATATCACGAAGGAACCTAGTCTATCTGAGGATACTGACCTAGTGGAATCATTCAAAACAGACGGCTTGATGAGTTTTGATAATTTGTGCGAATATATCGAAACTAGATTCACCATGTTCGATAAGTATGACAAGCTACCTCTTTATGAATTGTACGATTCGTTAAACCCGAAACAAAAACAAGACTTCATGGATGAATACTATCAGTTCAATCAAAGAAAACAATTAAATGTTGAATCGAACTGCCTTGATCTAGTAGATAGCTTCGAGATTTCCCGCGACTCTGAGCTAATCAATGTTAATAAATTCAAGCTGGCGCATTCAAATTTGATTTATTCATGGTATGAAGCATACTCCTCAAGATTGAATAATTTGATATTCAATTTGAATAAACCTTCATTCAAAAGTGGCTCCCCAGATGAAATAACTTTGTATAAGTACAAAGTTTACTTAAATTTGTTACCGAGAAAAGTTGTCACCACTCTCATTATTTCGAATATTTTATCCAAAACCCTTGCTTCAGAGTCTGGCCATGTCAAACTTGGCGAGTTGGCAAGCTCTTTGGGTGCGTCGTTTAAAAGATTAATATTGAAGGATTCCAACTTCAAAGACATAAAACCATACTTCACCAAGTTCTTTCACGAGGAAGACTCAATTGTTCTTTTCACTTCGCTCATCAATATTTTTGTCAATATTAGCAAAATACCCACTGATTTGATTGACCACGATTCGTTTGTGAAGTCGCTACAATTGATAGATAATTCTCAAGATATTGATCCTTTATTTTTACAATCACAAGATTCTCAATATCCAGCTTTCGTGTGGGGATTTTTAAATAATCATGATGCTCCGGCTTATAAAAAGACAGGGGTTATAAAAATTCACCCGTATTTGCTACAAAAATTCAAAAGTTACGATCTAAGTCTTGCTAGCAGGTCATTGTATTTGCCAATGTTATGCACTCCGAAGCCTTGGATTTCACCTGTGGAAGGAGGATATTTAAAAGACTTGAAACCATTTATAAATACCGAAGACTTGTCTACGTCTTTGTTCTACATGAATAAAGCTCATAAAACTGGTCAATTAAAATCTATTTATAAGGGTTTGAACATACTTGGCTCTACCGCTTGGGCTATAAATTCAAATACACTAGATGTTTTGAACCGGGTTATGAATTACAAAAACGGATTTTTGAAGATTCCTGTTGATTTGGACAAATTGGACGTTAAATTTCCAGAAGAACCTCTTCAGTCGAATTATTCAAACCCAGACGATTTTAGTAAGGCAATGTGGCTGCATAATATGCATAAAAGTAAAGTTCTTCAAGAGTTTCATGCCACGAAGAGCCAGCGTATAGAATTGAAATTGATACAGCGCTTAGCTAACGCTTTTGATACTAATGGTGATATGTTTTATTTACCCCATAATATAGACTTCAGAGGCAGAGCTTACCCGATGGTGTCCTTATTGTCCCATTATCAAGACGATCTTGTCCGCTCACTATTGATGTTCTGGTATGCGAAACCTTTAGGCCCCAATGGCTTTCAATGGATAAAATATCAGCTAGCCGGCGTTTATGGGAAAGACAAGTTATCGATGCAAGACCGTTTGAGGTTCGTAACAGAAAATCTTTCTTCGATCATCGACTCAGCTGAGCGTCCATTGACGGGAGCGATGTGGTGGAAGTACGCCGAAAAGCCATGGCAGACATTGAGTCTTTGTTTTGAGATCAATCGAATCGTCAATTTCGCTAATAATGGCAATAAAGTTGAGGATTATTTATGTAGAATCCCAGTTCATCAAGACGGTTCTTGCAATGGGCTACAGCATTATGCTGCTTTGGGTGCTGACGAAGAAGGAGGGTTGTCCGTAAATCTAGTACCGTCGTTTGACTCTAACGTTGCTCTCAGAAGCGACGTTTACACTAAAGTTCTTAATATCGTAAAAAAACAAGTTGCTTCACACTCAAACGATCCAAATTGCGAATACCATGAGCTTGCCAAGCTTGCCCTGCTAGTATTATCAAGGAAAGTTGTAAAACAAACAGTCATGACGAGTGTATATGGAGTGACGAGGCATGGTGCCACTTTACAAATCAGTCTGAGAATAAAAGACATAATAAAGAATTTTGAAATTCACTTGAACGACGGTAATCAAATCCTGATAAAGAATGCTCAACTTGCCGATCTAAAGGATTTAGAAATTGAAGTTGCGAACTACTTAGCATCAGTTGCTTTAGAGTCCATTTCTAAACTATTTTCAGGAGCACACTTGATTCAGGATTGGTTATTGAAAAATTGTTTTCGTATCATTAATTCCTTCGATTTGGCAACATTTCGTTCTCACTCATATTCGAGTGGAAAAAAGAGTATGGATTTTTTCAACCCTCAACTATTCAAACCGATGATGTGGACTTCGATGTCTGGACTTCCTGTGGTTCAGTTATACAAACATACAAAGCAAAAAGCTCTTTCTACTACGTTGCAAAACATTGTGATCAACAAGCCGGCCAAAACAGCATGCATTGATGTAAGGAAACAATTAAATGCAGTTGCGCCTAATTTCATTCATTCGATTGATTCTATTCACATGCTCATGGCTTGCACATCTGCTGGTTATAAGGACATACCATTTGTATCCGTCCATGATTCGTTTTGGACTTTACCCTGCGATGTCGATAAATTATCTATGATCATTCGTGAAGAATTTGTGAGATTGCATTCATCGAACATAATTGAAAACTTAAGAGAGGATATGATTTATACCACCAGGCAGTCCTATCAATTGGTGTATATCAAAAATAGCGAGAACAAAGCGTTGTTGGAAGAGTTGAATATTTTGAGATCCAAATATTTTGGGACGCAAATGAAAAACACCAAAGCGAATTACAATAAAATCCTTCTACATGAATTGATTTTGCAAACTGAATCAGATGGCGATGACGAGAATCCTCTCAAATTGGTAGAAAAATTTAATCCTAAGCTATATTTCAAGGCAAAGAAAAGCTCGGGATTTTTGACTCCATATATTCACAGCATTGATAGTCTGGAAGATGAGTTGATCAAATTAAATAGAGGTTTCACGCCGTTACTCGTTCCGGTCAGAATTTTAGACAAGCCTCCTACAGGCAAACTCGATATAAATAAAGTATTGGAAAGTGTGTATTTTTTTTCATAAATCGTTTAATAGAAAGGCATTTTCAAATGATGCTATTTGGCTTCCTCAATCATCTTCTGTAGCTTGCCAAAAATCTTATCCCTATGTATCGCTAAATCATCCTCTTCTTCATTATCGAAAAAATTGTTTCTTTCAAACTCTTCGCCGTCAACATCATGGTAATGGTCATCAGGCAAAAAATTAATGTTTTCGTTTTCGCTGTCATAAAACTCGTCAAAAAGATCTTCGAAGCTTTCGGCTTTACTTTGGTCGTTTTGTGAGTTTATGTACTCGAACTCCTCTTCGTCCTCTTCATCACGTAGTTTGCCAAAATCTATTCCTTCTTCGGTAAATGTGTCACTATAAGCACCAGCATCCTCGTCACTAGGATAATCGTTTTGGTAAAAACTCTCGGCATTTGAATCTTCATCATCAGAGAAAACTTTGTGTCCCTTTTCCTTCTCGTCATCGGACCGATATTCGTCATCGTCATCCTCGAAAAATCGGATATACCCAATCTGGGACTGAGGGTGGTTCGCCGACGTCAAAGGCTCCGTTGAAGACAATTGGTATACATCGTAAACGTACTCCGATTGCTCTTCCTTTGAGGGTTGCTCAAGTGCGCTCTCCGACCCGGGGGTAGCAGCGACAGGCACATCGGCCGTCGCTGCACCCGCAGTACTTCTATTGTGCCGCTTTTTGCGGGGCGGCGTAGCGGCGTGTTTGTCCGTCAAGAGTGAACTGACCATATCTGCGAGCTCATTGGGAATGTATGCGTCTTCTTCCGTCTGTCTTTTGGGAATGACAAACTTCCTCTTCCTGCTGAGAGGCAGCTGTGTTTCCAATCCCCCGGCACCGCCGCGGTCCTTATCTCCTCGAAAAGCGCTCGCTTCCGACAATATAGACTGGATCACCGAGTCTTCGTTCGTATTTGTGTTCTGGTCTGTCCTCGTTAGCGTGAAATAGAAACTGTCCTTATCATTGAACACGGCGGACGAAGCTGGCGATGAGGGCTTCGATCTCTTCGCGGCCTGTTTATCCTCCAAGATCAACGCCTGCAAAGGGTCCTGCCCAATCTTTCGCTTGATCCTAAGAATCTTGGGGGGCTCATTTTTCTCCATCCTAGCAATTTTCGATCCCTAAATATAAGCTAGTGGGATCTTGTAAAGGCCTTTTCAATATTGCCCTGTTAACAAGTCACGTGAATGTTTTTGGAACCACAAGATGATGTTTTTTGCATCTATTCTTGTGGACTCTAAGTTCTTCCTATTTTCCTAGTGTTACAGCAGCCAACAGGGGATTTTGAAGATATAGTGAATAAAAAACGTTAGCAAAAATGGGGCCATTAACTTTAACTATCCTCTTTTACCATCTCAACAAGCAATACAGGAACATTTCCAATGCAATAATCGGAAACTACTTTGATCCAACGAGGGACATAGTTCTCGTTACTGGTGGCTCCGCAGGATTGGGCAAAGAGATTGTTGAAAAGCTTGTTAGCAGGAAAGCTAAGGTAGTTGTTCTTGACGTCAAGGTTCCTGCGGAAGCTGAAGCAGTCAAAAGCGTAAAGTATTATCAATGCGACGTGAGCGATCGCAGACAGGTCATTAGCTGTCAAAAGAAAATCAAGCGCGAGGTGGGCCACGTTACCGTTCTCATAAACAATGCGGGCATTACTACGGGCAAAACTTTATTAGACTTGAGCTACGATGAGATCGAGCTGATCATTCAGATAAATTTATTGTCGAGCTTTTACACCATCAAAACATTTTTGCCCGACATGCTATTCATGCAGAGGGGTTATATCGTGACAATCGCATCTGTGTTGGGGTACATGTCGCCAGCGCGCTTGAGCGCCTACGGAGCATCGAAATCGGGGCTAATTGCTTTGCATGAATCATTGACCTATGAGTTGGGCCCTCCGTCTATAAATCCGAAAGGTATTAAAACGCTATTAGTGTGTCCAGGACAACTCAAGACGGGCATGTTCAAGGGAGTGAAGACTCCATCCAGTTTGCTAGCACCAGAATTGGATCCTAAGTATGTTGCTGACAGCGTTATCAGTGCAATCGAACTAGGACGAAGGGGAGAGATTAAACTACCATTTTACGGAAACATTCTACCAGTTTTCAGGGCTTTCCCATGGCCAATTGTTGAAGTGGCCCGGTATTACTCGGGGATCGACAAAAGTATGAAAACATTCAAGGATACCGTGAGAACAATAAGCAAGGTCGCAAGTAAAGCCAACTCAATTGCATCGAAATCTATAAATGGTTCAGCAAAACTGCCTCAATGCAGTGCTCAAATTCAGCCCGGTATTAATAATTCATTCTCATACAGCCCACAACAGCTGCAAACAACTTAGTTTAGAAACTGTACCGCAGTTTATATAACAGTGTTGGTACAGGGCTATTGTCAATAATCGGATCATGTATCCAGCATTATATATCACTCATTGAACAGGTCGTCAAAATCTAAGTTTTTGACAGTCCACACTAGTAGTTTCTTTGACTCACTGATAGCAACAAATCTCTTGTAGACCTCGAATTTAAACGTCTTATTGAAAAAATTTCGCTTGGAGAGGTTCGACAATCTAGTATATGCTAACTCTATTGTGTCAAGTTTGAAGGCTTTTTTTATTTGTTGAGTGTCTAGATGAATGGTCAATGAATTGGTCAGATCCAAGACAATGTCATCTGTCTGGCCAGACGGAGAAGTATCACAGATTATCAACTCTAAATCCCGGATATATGGATCGCTTAGCAGAATTTTGCCATCAATGTAGTTGTATTCGTATGATTTGACACAAATTTGAGACCAGTCTTGTGGCTTGCTCTCCACAATTTGCCCTCTGATTGTATATATTTCGTTGTCATCAGATGTACTTAAATAGCCATTTAATTCCTTCAACGTATGAATTTGTGCTTGTGTGTTGGCCCGACTTGCCAAAGGCGTGTCACCATCATTCTCAATATTTGTTTGGAGGTCATCTTCAGCCGTGGCATAATCTTCGGCAAATAAGGTATCCGGTACTGTTTCGGAGTCTATTTCATTTTTAACTAGAGTCTGTCTTGGTTCAAAATCATGCATTTCTGTTGAGTTTTCGTTTTTTATCAGGTACTGGTTTGATTTCTGACTATTGAATGTACCTTTTGAAGTCTGAGTAAACGATGAATCTCCATTTCCATCTCTGAAAACATTACTACTAGCAGCGAACTGATTGCGGGCCTCTGCTCTAGAAAAAAACATTTCGTAATATTCTTTAGTCATCATTCTCTTTGCTTTTTCCTTGTTCGTCTCAAGAAAAGAGGTGGGCAACCTAGCAAGATTCTCTAGTAACGACTTCAAACTTTCATTAGCAAAATCTCTTTCTTCAACAAGCCTTACATTCTTAGCTTTGCCTTCAAGCACATTGTTGTACTTTTTCAACACGATTGATGCTCTAATAATGCAAAATTTATCACAAATACGGAATATCGTTTTGTCTCCGGCATCGAATAGCGAGTCATTACATCTCATGCTATACTCCTTTATTAGCTTATCTAGTTTTTCTTTGTACATATCAATTTGAAACACGCGTTCATCTGGTATTTCCGTTTCATCGATGAAGAAATTGTCGACATATGGATTGCTTATCAATGGATTAGATGTGAAATCGGTGACAAACAATCTACTGGGTGCCTTGGTCTGAATATTCACGAAAAGGCCAAAACAGAAGACATCTCTGAACACACTATTAATATCAGAGCTTGTGACATCTGGAAGCTCTTCAATGGAGCAGATGGAATCAGGTTGGCTCATATAGCGGCGCAAAAAAGTAGATACAGTAATATAAAAACTGTTGATACTTTAAAGTTCATGCCGCGTTCTTATGAAAATAACGAGCCCACCATGTAAAGTCAGAACAGAGAGTTTAGTTTATCGATATTGCATTAGTTGTCTATATATTATGAAATATATTAAGATCTGTAGTCCCCATTAATAGTTATGTACTCATGTGATAAATCACAGGTCCAGAAGGTACATCCTTGGCCACTTCCCGTACCCAAACTTATCTCAACTTCAAGATCCTCCGCTGAAAGAATCTCCGAGGCCCTTTCTTCATCCACAGACTCTGGCTCTCCATCAACAAGTAATTGCAACTTTTGTGATCCGTCGGATGGGATGAAAGACACACTCGTTTTTGCGGGATTCACCGAATCAACACTGCTTACTTGTGCATAGCCTATAGCACATAGTATACGACCCCAATTGGCATCTTTACCGTACATGGCTGTTTTGAATAAGGAAGAGTTTGCAACGGATGATGCCACTTTCTTGGCATCATTATAGGAAGTCGCATCTCTCACCTTGATTGTAATGAACTTGGTGGCTCCTTCGCCGTCCCGAACAACCAATTGCGCCAACTGCTGAGCAAACGAAGTCATCTCGTGTTGCAATGCAAGATACGACTCACCACTTTCAGCTGTGTTATCAATGAGTTCGCCTCCGGCTGCCCCGTTTGCAATTGCAACTATAGTGTCATTAGTAGACATGTCCCCGTCAACAGAGATGCTGTTGAAGGATCTGTCAGTGGCATATTTTAATGCCTGCTGTAATGCCAGCGCAGAAACAGGAGCATCGGTCACGAAAAACCCTAAAAGCGTCGCCATATTCGGACAAATCATTCCGGCACCTTTCGCCAAACCAGCCATGGTATACGTATGACCATTGAGCTTAAACTGTCTGCTGACCAATTTGGGGAAAGTGTCGGTGGTGCAGATTGCTTGAGCGCACTTAAGCCAGTGTTCGTGTGAGTCGCCCAACTTGTCAGCCGCCAAACGCGGTATTCCTGCCAAAATCTTGTCGATAGGAAGGTTATTTCCAATCACTCCGGTAGACATTACCAAAGATGAGTCGGGACAATTGCCCAAAGCCTCATCTGTCGCCTTCACCATATCCTGCGCATCCTTCATCCCCTGCTTTCCAGTTACCGCATTGGCATTCCCGCTGTTGATAACTAAAGAATTGATCTCTTGCCCTTTCTTTGCATCGAGAATCGTCGACGACACCTGTACCGGCGCAGCTTTAAACTTATTTGTTGTGAAAACCGCTGCTGCAACTGCGGACTTCCCGTGTTTGTTACTCAACAATGCCAAATCTAACGATTTACCGTCTTTTTTCACACCACAATGCACTCCCCCAACTAAAAAGCCCTTGGGATAAACTCCACTCTTGGGCACAAACCGTGCCGACTTATCAGACAAAAATCGAACACACGTCCTTCCTACCCCAGCAATATACATGATATCTTTTTGAGTCCACTTGGCTTGGGTAAATCTTGAGTTTGCTCTTATCGTTGTTAAACAAACAGTTAATAGTATGGCTTCCGGTAGTCATTAAATCGAAGTCGTGTAGCGGCGAACTTTTGATTTTTTTTTGAGCAGTAGAACTATGAAATATTAGTGTTCTCGTAGTGAAAAGTACTAAGAGACAAGTAATAGACCATAAAAGACGCAAAAATGGCCAAGGGAGCGCAAAGCTGTGCCATGTTCAAAGGTTTACCATCGTCGAGGATTTTGAAGCAAATTACCCGACTCAATAACATAGCAGGAACCCAAGAAACAGCATTTAAATTCAACCCAAAATATACCAAATTAGAACTTCTCTTGATAAAGGACAGTGTGCTAGGGTCTGCCATCGGATTGAAAAAATTTTGGAGACAGCATTTGCCTACATTAAAGTTTCACAATGAAGATGTGCAGTTTGTGCTTACGAGAATCAAAACCGAGACTAAAGAGGACCTTTCCAAGTGCCCTACTAAGATTATTGTCTACGATGGTACCAACGGTAAGCACGAAATAGATTGCTCCCACAAAAAGGTCAGCGACATTCTCAAGGAGGTGGTGGAGGCGACGGAAGCGAAGGCGGTGCCAGCATCAGAGATTCCCGTGGTTGCGTCGCCCCAAAGGCAGGATACGTTTATGTGAACCACCCAAATTGTTCGCGTGCATAGTTTTGATCGAGCGAATGGACAGTGGCCGTGTATTGTATTTTACAATCGTTATGTATATAAATAGTTCTATCAATAAAGAATAAAGCATAGATGGTTAAGGTAACTGAAAGAGATATCGAAAGTTACTATGACTGTAGAAACTTTATAAGTTTGTCCTTGCCTTTCAAGTCAATTAGTCTTTTGATGTTGCGTAAATCTGCAATCTCGCTTTCCTCCAAATTACAGGAGCCGTTACCGTTCGTAATGTCTTTGTCAGTAGTACCCAATGCCGCCTCAACGAGGCTTGTGAAATTGAAATGTGGTTGCGGGTCTGTATCATGATGTTCCTTAATTCGAATTAAGCTTTCAACAAGGTCTCTTTCGTCTTGGTTCAACTCTAACCTACGCCTGTTTTCGTAGTCTTCAATGTTATTAAGAATCGCCTGTTTAGAAGATTCCTTGTCCTTGGCTGACATAGCGTTCTCACGACTGACGGATGCTTTCGATATGAAATCCAATAGGATCAGTCTTTCTGGTATCCTATAGACAAATCCACGAGCTTCGGCGCCCTCATTATCTGTACCTGTCATTGTAAGAATCTTTTTGAGCCTACTAGAGGCATTGGCAGTGCTCCCTACCGGAGTAAAGTAGTTTTGGAAAAAATCAGGAACTTTGAATGATGGATGAACTTCTTCGTGATTACTTGCACTAATTTCTGACACCTCTTTATTCTTTAGATCACTTATGAAATGGGTATTAAACCTGGAGAAATCATCAGACTCAAATTGCAGATATTCCTGTAGACTAGGGATTTTATTATCTTGATCGTTTTTTAAATACGATTGGTCATTGTGCTTTATAACGATATTGCTCAACGAAGCTATTTTCAAGAAATGATTATGCAAAGTAATATCGAGAACCGAGGTATCTTTGAATTTCCTTCTATTGAAAAGTCCCTCAGGTATCAACTCTTCGTAGTGGTTGGGGCACCTCCACTTACTACCTAATGTTTTGGGTGTGCATAACGGTTCCAGAAGACAGTCTATATGCCAAACTAATGGACAATAGTCACAATGCATAAGAGTGCGTCCCTTCAAACCCGACAAACCGCATTTATGGCATAGATATGGATTACCATTCTTTTCATACAACGTGTCAATGTTAAGGTCTCTATCTTCGTTGAAGCCGTGAATTTGAGATCCATTTATCTTACTGTACGGTATTTCTGGCTTGAATGAGGAGTCCTGATAAACACCGTTATCACCAGTAGTGACACCAATGAAGGTATTCTCTCTCAACTTTTTGGGAAGCTGAAACTCTTTTGGATTATTTCCTTCTTGTTGGTTTAATAGTTGGCCAAAAATTCCTATATAGTTCCACGATGTCCGCGATTCTGGGTGTTGCCGAAGAACACATTCCTTACAATTCCAGTTGTCATCAGGACAATTTTCAAGAGGAGGATCACAGCATGTAAAGTGAAACGACCTAGGACATGTATCACAACATATAAATACTCCTGGTCCACCACACGTAGTGCAAAAATCGTCGTTATTTTTTGTTTGGTCGTCGCTCGAATTTCCCATATTGTGGTCATCGGTCATTGATGATGGAGCAAGGTTTGTGCTAGCTGTCTTCTTTGGAGAAATAACCTTGATTCTCTTGGAAGATCTGAGGGACAGTGGCTCATCTATAGCCCGGTTTTTGGTTTGCTTTGGTGTTTTCATGGCGTTCTTGGCCATAGCCATAAGAGCTTTGGGCTTCCTCCCCCGCTTAGCTCGTATCGGTTGTCTTACTTCACTTTCCGAAGCCAAGTTCTCGGTCATTTTCGTTTGAAGATTGGTTTTGTATTCGTCCTCAACAGAGACGCTATCATCGCTATCGTTAGTTGGGAAGGCGACAGTCGACTCTCGAGACGCTGATCCACTGCTATCATTGCTGGTGCCGTTCGACCGACCTGGCTTCCTCCCAGGAGCTTTCGTAGGCCACAAGGATTCTTTCTTTATCTTTGTATTAGGGAAAGACTCAAGAGGAAGTCCCGTATACCCCGGATGAGGATCCGCCAATTTAGGCTCTATGAAAACTTTTTCTCCTCCTCGTTGGACTACACCATAGGAAACTTTATCCTCTACACCGTCCCTCCTAGACTTTGTAGGAGCCTCGAGTATCACAGGACTACTCTCTAATCCCCCGTTATTCTCAATGCCACTCTTGCTTTTTAGATTTCGTCTAGTATATTTTCTCTTGGTCCTAGGCTTTGTAGTTGACGGCTCGGAAGCTGGGCTTGAGCTTTTCTCCAATGTGGACGGCGATCCACTAGAAGACTCCTTTCCTCGCAAGGACGACTTGTCTTTGTCTTGTGGACCATTCTTAGCTGCATCTATATCCGGCATTTCGATATTGCTTGTCTCCTCAACCTCACCACTGGTTGTATTACCATTCACTGATTCTATTTTATTGGGAATATTTAATTTTTCACCAGATGAGGACTCCGACAAATCATCAAAGAACAGATCGATTGGTTTTTGGGACATTTGGACCTGCAAGGAACTTCAATCTGGTCACCTAGCTATGAGTTCGGTAAAAAAGCAACAAGTTTAATATTATGAACATGAATGTTGAACGCGCTCCTATACTTCTATCAAAATTAATTCCGTCGACCGCAACAAACTAATTTATATTAGAGCAAGCTATATATGATCGATATGGTAAGGGCTTCACTTATGGATATGAAGTTTGCCTTTCAAATTTTTTTCGACTTTTTTAAGGATACCTGGCAAAAAAATAGATGATGATGAATGCTTCATGAGGATTTCTGTTCTTCAGTAGCAGCCTTCTTACTCTTCTTTTTCTTAGCAGCAGCCTTCAATGGTTGAGAAATCAAAGTATTGATTTCCTCATCCTTGATGGCCTTGTCGGTCACATACAATTCAGGATCGAATTGGGGCGAGGTGAACTTGACGATACCGTTTTTAGTAATCGCGAAAGTGGTGAAGTATTGAGCAACATACTCGCCTTCCTTTTCGGTCATGACATCGTATGCCAACATCACTTGGTGATTGACGCACTCGATCAATCCCATTCTGGCCTTCCTAATATCGCCCAAGTGCTTAATGTTGAAAGGAAAAGGACCGGAAGATTTTTCCTTGACTTCACCTAAAGTTTGATGAGAGGACTTCATTTTCAAAGCATAAGAGTTACCAGTGAGCTTGTACAACGATGTCTTGTAGTTCGATTGCTTAACCTTCCCATCGGGAGAGGTGGAAATCAAGATATCCAAGCCGTAAACCTCGTTTTCTTCAAACTTAAACGTATCCATCTGATTCTTATTTTCCTTAGTAGGGTTGAGAATGATTTCCTTGGGCCCGTACAACACGTTACGTTCTTGGTTGTGAGTCAACATGCTTTCCACGGCAACAGTGTCGTATGCTTTCGCGACTTTGTCCACCACGTTCGTGACGTCCCAGTTCCTGTTTTTTGGCTGGAATGTTCTGATGGCGGCTTCCGATGCTTTCCAGGCGGCCCAGAGCAAATCAGCCTTGGCCCCGGTGACGGGTTTGCTCTTACTCTCGCCCACCACCATTGTTTCGGCCACGATCGAAGGGAACCCATCAATCTGAACCCCTAACATGATGTTGACAACATCACCATCCTTCAATGTCAAGTTGGCCTCGTCTTCAGCACTCACAGGTGCAAAATGCGCTGGAATATGGTTGGGATTGACGCATGTAGGGAAAGCAATCCCCTTGGCAATTTTCGATGTCTTTTTGGAATTGTAGATTTTACTCAACTCCTCAGTCATCAATTCATCTCCCTTGCTGCATACATCAAAAACCTTACTTCCGTCTTTCACCAATTGTTTAACTTCACCAAGGACTCGATTAGCAATGTCCCCAGCTGTTTTGTACTTGGTCACAACATCCGAGTTTGCCACGGTATAATCTGGACTATTAGCTTCAAACAATATTAATATCTCTTTTAAACATTCTTCATCTAATTGCTTCTTTATACTTACTATTTGTCGACATAATCTTCGAAACTTGCTTATTCTTGTATTAATTTAGTTGATTCAATCATAGCAAAGTGAAAAATTGTGCCCCAAATTTTCAGTCCTGCACATACCTACAGAGCCCATTTCACTGTTTAATAGAATAGTATAGTAGATGAGAGGTTATAAAGAGTATATCTTATTATAGTGGTGAATTATAAAGGTTGTGGCCATTCAAGAGGCAATACTAGTAAGTTAAAATAGGCGGACTGGATCAGCTAATTTAGAGAGCGTTAGCGGCTTTACATTGTGACGAATTTTTGACAAGTGTAACGTCAGCGTCAAATATTGAAGACGAGGCGAAGATGTCAAATGATAAGGAAAAGCGGTCGTCCAAGCTATTTGGGACTAGAATTTCATCCATATTTAATGGGCAGCCATCTCAAAGTAGCAGACATGAGGTGGGCGGGGAAACAAGAGATGTTCGGCCCAAACCGTTGTCGCAACCACCGTTATTGAATAGTAAAGGAAACACGGCACCGAGCATAGCGTCGAGCACAGCACCCAACATAAAGTGTCCGCCGATACCTCCGGTGGCAGGTGGACCGCTGGTGGGGCCACTGGTGGCACCATCGAGGGAACCATTGGCAGAAATGAAGAGCGCTCCAAGAAGAAGGCCGCCCCCACCAATGATGGATGAGCACGATCTGGAGCAGGACACCCAGGCTCGAGCGCCTACCGTAGCACACGTTTCCAGCATACCCGCTAAACAATACAGCAAGGAGGTTAAAGAGGATTTGAACGATATAATAGGGACTTTGGAGAAGGAAATCGATAGTATGAACGTCTCGGGGATGGATAGTGGGTTTGGTTCTCTACTGCAGTACGAGCGACGGGATCTCGAAAAACTGACTTTGAACCAGAACGGTTCCCATTCTCTCTCCACCTCTAGATCGCGTCACTCCGACGCCAGCGAGTATTCCACTTCATCACAAACATCCCGCTCGACCACCAACCTGTCGCGCCAGCATAGCAAGATGGACAGTATCGCAACTGGGGAGTCACATTCATCTGCGTACATCTCGAGTCACAGTCATAGTCGTACCCCCAGCGAGTCTATCGGAGTTCCCTATCCTAATGAAGCGGTTAATCACATTCCTAGCAATACACAAGGCGAGTCCATCGGCGTAACATATCGTAACGAGCCCCTGGCGGCTTCATTTCCCGCGAGTCCTTCATTCAGGCATGACATATCAGCAGAAGCTTTGACATCGGAGCCAACATTTTCTAACAGGATATCGAATATATCTCAAACATCGTTGGGCTCCTCCATAAGCTCTCATGGTGATACGGAGCCTCTTATGGTGCTGGAGAGTGTGGATACTTTTGGCTCTGCCAATAGTGCGTACCTTAGAAGGACAGAATATCCAGCAGCGGTGCCACCTATAAATCTGCTTAACAACGGTTCAAGTTCGCGGCAGACGCTTAACTCGTCTTTCGCTAGACCACCAGTGGGACTTGCGCAAAATCGCAATCCTTTGAAGCCAGTTAGTTCCGCTTCTCAGGAAACAGCACCTAATAACGATCAACTCGCAAAATCAAGAACGCTGATAGGAAAACCGGCAGGTCCTCAACACCGAAAGTCGAGCTCCATTAGTTCACTTTGGAGTTCAAACTCTTATCGAAGCGCTAATTTAGCAGCACTAAAAAAGACTTTGGATTTGAAGCCAGGTGAAGGTCAAAGGTCAAACTACGTACAGGCGATTCGTAAGAATGCTGGGACCGCATACAACGAATCGCCTCCTGCCAATGCCAAATGGAAGCTTCCGATCGGCATTTCGCCCATAGACAAGTCTTACAGTTCCGCCATAAGCGGGCGTTACATGAGACGCGCTGGTGGCTTTTCCAACGTCAGAAACAAAAAGACTAGTGGTGTTGAATTGAAACACGGCCATTTGCAACCCAGATTATTGGCTGCCGAAGTGGACGATGCGGACGATGCGCCCGGTCACGCTTCTCTTGCCCGTAAATCAGGCACAGACCTCACGGTCTCTACTACGGCCCCCAGTGGCGTCAAATCCTCTAATTCCAGTATTACCGCAGTCTCGTCGGGCGTTCTCAACTCGCCTGCTCGTCTGATTGCTAGGTCTTCCGTCGAGGATGCTACCACCACTCCGGGTGATTCTACATCAACCCTCCCCAGCTCCAAGCGTTCCAATTCGGTCGCATCGTCATCCTCAGGCAGTCTAGCCGAGTATAATGGCGGGCTTGGTGGCTACTACCAACATCCAGGGTACTTGCATAGTGATGATGATGATGAAACAGAAGATGAAAATGCTGGTCTCTCATCTAAATCCATAAACAAGGACTACGATGCTGACGACTATGACTCAAAACCAAGACTAGTTCTTGCTAATCCAGATAACCTGGACCATAGCGACTAATCTCACAAAAGAAATATTTAATCACATATATTAATATATATTCATATACATACATTGTAAGCTATAGATATACTGTTGGTCGTGTGCGTGACGAAAAATCAGATCGAACCAAAATTCAACACGTCGTAGACTCTGAATAAACAGCTGTGTTATGTATCGTTTATTAAGCATTGATCGAATATATTGCAGTTGGACGCTATCAAAGGGGCAATACATATCACATAGTAAGTAGGCTTCATTGACGACTAATTACAACCGTGTTGACCTTGAAACTCGCATAGGGACACCCTGTTTAAAGTCATATATTGTATTGGAAGATTAGGAGACGGCTAACAAAAATTGTATAGAAAAAAGATGGCGGATATCGGTTATACATTGATTTATGACCCCAACACGGCTACGAAGACTTCTGTGAGCGAATTCAAGACTCTATTGGAAAAAGGCAAAGATGATATCAAGATTAACACCATGAAACGAATTTTGATCACCATGCTCAACGGGGACCCGTTGCCGGACTTGTTAATGCATATCATCCGGTTCGTTATGCCTTCTAAAAACAAGGAATTGAAGAACTTGTTATATTTTTATTGGGAAATATGTCCTAAGTTGGACGATCACGGCAAGATGAGGCAGGAAATGATCCTTGTGTGTAATGCCATCCAGCGTGACTTACAACACCCTAATGAATATGTTAGAGGTAACACCTTGAGGTTCTTATGTAAATTGAAAGAGGCAGACTTGTTAGAAACATTGGTTCCAAATGTTCGCCAGTGTCTCGAGCACCGCCACGCCTACGTGAGAAAAAATGCTGTATTCGCCCTTTACTCAATCCATAAGGTTTCTGATCATCTAGCACCAGATGCAGATGAATTGATTTACAGATTTTTGTACGATGAATCGGATTCAGTCTGTAAAAGAAATGCCTTTGTTTGTTTAGGTGACTTGAATAGAGATGCCGCTTTGCAATACATTCAAGATAATATCTCACTCATTGAGACATTGGACCCCTTGTTGCAATTAGCGTTCATTGAGTTTATCAGAAAAGACTCTGTGAACAACCCATCCTTAAAGCTGCAATACACACAATTGGTAGCTGAAGTCATCGAGAGCTCATCTTCGAATGTTGTCATTTATGAAGCTGCAACTACGTTGACCGTTTTATCTTCAAATCCGCAAATGATATTGTTAGCCGGTAACAAATTTGTCGAATTGGCAACAAAGGAAGCGGACAATAACGTTAAAATCATCACGTTGGAAAGGATAAACGAGCTTCATAAACTGCACCCCAGTGTTTTGCAAGACCTTTCGCTAGAAATATTGCGTGTGTTGTCATCTCAGGACTTGGATGTCAGGAGGAAAGCGATTGATGTAACTTTGCAATTCATTACAAGTAGAAACGTGGAAGATGTTGTTAAATTGTTAAAGAAAGAATTGCAAAGAACATCTTCATCGAACGAGGACAAAAATTCGGAATATAGACAGTTGTTAATCAATGCCATTCACCAGCTCGCTATCAAGTTTGTGGAGGTAGCTGCAAATGTGGTTGACTTATTATTAGAGTCAATGAGCGATTTGAGTACAGCAGCAGCTTACGAAGTTATAACCTTTGTGAAAGAAGTTGTTGAAAAATTCCCGGATTTAAGGCAATCGATTTTGAGTAGATTAATTGAAACTCTACCCGTTGTTAAGAATGGAAAGGTATTCCGTGGCTCCTTATGGATTATTGGTGAGTATTGCATGGAAGATAAGCTTGTACAGGAGGCATGGAGATATATAAGGTCTAGTATTGGTGAAGTTCCAATTTTGGCTAGCGAGAAGAAGTCTCTTGATGGCAAAGAGAAGCAGGACGATGAAACTAATAACGGATCGACCGATAAGCCTAAAAAGAAACCTTTAGTCTTGCCAGATGGTACGTATGCTAGCGAAAATGCTTTCACGGCTGAAGTTAATACAAGCAGCGTTAGCAGCGAAAAGCCACCTATTCGTAAGCTTATCTTGGAAGGTGACTTTTATTTAGGCGCCGTCTTGGCGTCAACGCTAGTGAAATTAGTTTTGCGTTTGCAACGTAATGCCACACAAGAAAAGTATTTGAATGCTTTGAAAGCGGAAGCCATTTTAATTATGGTGTCTATTTTGAGAGTGGGAGAGTCCGTTTTTGTAACGAAAAAGATTGATGAAGATTCGGCCGATAGAATATTCTCTTGCGTTAAATTCTTAACGGACGAGCAGGACAATGAGTTGATTCAGACTGGTTTCTTGGATGATACAAAGGATGCATTCAGGTCCCAGATTGAAACCGAAGAATTAAAGAAGGCCGAGGCAGAGGCTAAAGATTTCCACGACAATGTCGAGCAAGTTGATGATTCAATTATCTTTAGACAATTCGACAAGAACAACACTTCCAAGAGCTCTAATGTTGACGATCTTTCCTTGGCTGCTGGTAGTGATTTGAAGAAAGAAGACTTGTCATCAAGGTTGAATAAAATTTTGCAATTAACTGGTTTCTCAGACCCTATATATGCCGAAGCATATGTTAAAGTGCACCAGTATGACGTTGTATTGGACGTTTTATTAGTGAACCAAACTACCAACACTTTGCGTAACTTGTCTGTTGAATTCGCAACCTTGGGTGATTTGAAGGTTGTCGATAAGCCGGTTACAGCTAACATCGGGCCTCACGGGTTCTATAAAATTCAGACCACGATAAAGGTCACTTCTGCCGACACTGGTGTTATTTTTGGTAACATCGTATATGATGGTCAACATTCTGATGAATCAACAATTGTGATTTTGAATGATGTCCATGTCGATATTATGGATTACATTAAGCCTGCTTCTTGTACTGAGAGCGTATTCCGTAAAATGTGGAACGAATTTGAGTGGGAAAACAAGATCACTATCAAGTCACAAATGAGTTCATTAAAGGATTATTTGGAAGAGATGATGAATGGAACGAACATGAACTGCTTAACTCCTGGTGCTATCATTGGTGAAGAATGCCAATTTTTGTCTGCTAACTTGTACTCGCGCTCCTCGTTTGGAGAAGATGCATTAGCGAACTTGTGTATTGAGAAACAAACCGATGGCCCAATTATTGGTCACGTCAGAATTAGGTCAAAGGGCCAAGGGTTAGCCTTATCGTTGGGGGATAGGGTGGCTTCCATTTCCCGCAAAACACAGAAAGCCAACATCACGCGTGTATAAGTATACCATCTACATATATTTTTATACTATTGTGTCGTGTTTCCAGCTCATAAATACTTTTAATAAAAACGCTTATTGAATCTCTCCACTAGCTGAAGGCGAATCGAGCAAAAAGGATTTGCAATAGATGTAATCTAGAACGCTGTTAACCAGTTTGTCCAAAATTCCGTTATTTATTTCTTGTCTTTGAAATAACCTTGCGTTGTCATATGGTTTGATGATTTTCAACTGATCAAGTCTTGAATCGTCGATATAGTCGATGCTACTACTTGATAACTGTGATTCTACGACAATCATCAAGAAGTTGAATAATGCATTAAAGTCCCCTTGAATCCTCGCGGCCACCAAGTCAGAGTTTTCACTATAGTTAAATGGACTTGATATGTCAAAATCCCGTAACCCGCACTTATCTGCGGTCCTATTTATATAATTACGACGTTCAATATCATCGTAAGTTCCTTGTAGAAGTATTTTCAACTTGTAGTTCGTCGATTTGAGAGTGTATGTTTCGCTGGGGATAACGTTATTAAGTTTTGCACTCAAAATGAATGCAACTAATACCGCTGCTCTTGCTATCGATGCGAGGTCTCCATACAAAAAAAGAATTCTGTCAACCGTTGCTGGAACCACTTTCGATATTGAGAGTCCACTAATTCCCGTATCCTTTTTCAAGTTAGCCGCAAAAGTCTCTTCCTGGCTCTCAAGATACTTCGCTTCTGATGTGCATATCACGATCTTGATACTCAAATGCATTTGCTCCTCTTCAACCTTGAATCGACCCCCCAATTTATTTAAACTAGCTATCACCTTGCTGTCGTCTGGTATGTTATCCTGCCCATCGCCCCTATTCTGTCCAGGGCCATTCTGCTGGTTCCCATCCATTACGAGAAGGCCCCCACTAGCGACTGTGCCTCCAATTCCAGGCGAATAATTGCGTTTTCGTTTTCGAAAAGTTGATGCCCTGTATGCTTGTCTTGAATCCATTACCTCTGCGTTTCCTGAGTCCTGTTCCCCTATATAAATGACGATACCAGCCTATTCATCAACTAGTAGTTGTACTGAAGTTAAGGGTCGTTCAAGAACCGGCCATTTTGGCCTTTGGTTTTGTGCCACCTTAACTAGCATCGCTTGATGAAATTTTTTTAACAGTTCTAAAGCCTAGTAGTGGTACTATTAACAGGTATATAACAAAGATTGAAGGATAATGGCTAAGAAGGAAAAGGTTTCTAAGTCTGAAGACGTTGAAGATAACTACGAAAAAAGGATGTCGGCGGTTTTACCGTTCGCAAAGCCATTAGCCCCAAAAAAATTGAATAAGAAGGTCTTGAAGACAGTGAAAAAGGCATCCAAGGCCAAGCATGTCAAGAGGGGGGTGAAGGAAGTAGTCAAGGCGTTGAGAAAGGGCGAAAAGGGACTTGTTGTGATTGCAGGAGACATTTCTCCTCCAGACGTCATCTCGCACATTCCAGTCTTGTGCGAGGACTCGACGGTGCCCTTCGTGTTCATTCCTTCCAAGGAGGACTTGGGATCTGCAGGTGCTACGAAAAGACCAACATCATGTGTGATGATCGTGCCAGGGGGCGGGAAATCCAGTAAGAATGCTGGTAAGACCGACGAGTATAGAGAGGGTTTTGATGAAGTGGTGAAGGAAATCTCGTCTTTAGAGTAAACAGTAAGCATTATTGCATATCGTCAAAGGGGTCCGGTAGCCCCGGGAGCTTATAGTCTAATTTGTGGAAAAATAGGAAACACGGGCACCAAATTGGCCGGCACAGGCTTGTACATTCCTACAACTTTTATATGAATAGAACCCCAACTAGTTGTTCGGCTTTCTTTGTCTGTTTTACCATCGTGTTTGGCATGTTTATGTACATTTATTATAGCGCAATTTATTTGAACCAGTTTAGTCCATGTAGCAAACTCATGTGGTGCGTTTATGTTCTGCCTTGCGATACCTCCTCTACCTATTAACTGCATTTCATTATTTCCTATTAATCCCAGTAATTGTACATATACGACATAGGCAAAGACTCCAGAGTGACTCTCAAGCGTCCCCTGTCTTTTATATTATAACTTTTTATTTCCTGCAACATTTTCCCCGTAACCCGCAACATGCTACCTTAAGTGAAGACTATGCTTCCTGAGCATGTATATTGTCCATTAATTCTTCATTCAGGGCCCTGCAACAATGGAGTGCCACTCAAACCAACAGCTGCAATATCCTCATGATGTGCATCTCCTGGTCCGTGCAAATGGCCACAAGGGCACTCGTCTGCCAGAGTATCCATCGCATCGTCTTCTCGCTCCACAATGCTCGCCATAAAGCTCTCGTTGTCCCCAGTATCGGTTTCCGGTGTCACGACCCCGTTACTTCCAAGTACAGTCCCATTGCCCGTAATTATGCTCGTGTAAGTGCCCTTTTTTTCTGATATTTTTATGCTTCCCAACTTCCGCTTTTTGGTTTGTGGGTTGCAATCATCCTGCTCTGCACGTCTTGTGGTCATTGTGGCTCGACGTCTCTAATTTTCAGCTTTCACCCCGCCTATAGTTTCAATACAGCCTTTCTGAACGTGCTGCTGCGACTAAAGCAAAATAGCCAAATTTTGGTGGTCTTTTCGCCGAAAAGTCTCACCTTGTGGTCCTCTTCTCTGGGACTTATGTCCCAGAAATTTTTTTTCAACCATATTCGATCACGTGCTTCTGGTGTGTGGATGTTTGTTTTGTGTCATCTGATCTGTTTTTGATGGCTCAGAGCGATCATTGATTTCTTAGGCCACCTATTAAACGATAGCGTCTTAGTTTGGGGCAGAATTAGACGTCGAATCAAGAGAAAATGGGTATCAAAAAGATGTTTAAAAAGAAGGAACCGACCGAGGAAGAGCTCCGGGAGAGTTTGAATACAATCGGTATCGCCACTAAGTCAGGAAACACAAGACAAGAGAAATTCGGGGCGTTCAGGAATTATGCTCAGGAACGGCAGAACGCCAAACCCGCCATGGGTCCAGTAAATCCGTACGCAAATGTCAACAGTGGTAACAGCAACCCATACGCTGATCAGGAAGTGGATCAGGGACCGAGTCAACAAGCTAACGGGTCGCCTTATGACCGGCAGACGAGCCCGTATGGGCAGAATCCGGGGCAGCAGAATAATCCGTACGGCCAGGCGCTGGCATATGGGTCTTCTAGTGGCCCCAGAAGCTCATACGATGCATCCAGTAGGACGGAAAGGATAAGTCTGCAGCCTAGTAAGGCACAGGAAAATCCTTATGGGGCCAACAAATCGAACGGGTCAATTTCGGGGTCGACATCGCAAAGCATATACAGTTCGCAAACTGGTGTTTCTGACCCCTATGGTAACCTGACCCTCCGGGCGTCGAGAGAGAAGTCTAGGCGCCAGCCTGCATTTGACGAAGAGTCGCTCGATTTGAATGCGATCCCCACCAACGAAATGTACGTGTCCAAAAAGCCCATCAGACGACCCCAAGCCTCCGATGCCGATACGCTAGACCTTAACGATTTGCCAGAAGAGGATGATTTGAATGTGGAGTTGGACGAGTTGCCCCGGGAACCAGAGGTCGATTCTGAAGAAGAAGAGGTAGAAGCGATTAAACAAGACATTCGTTTCGTGAAGCAGGAGTCTGTGGGATCTACAAGAAACACGTTGCGAATGGCCCAAGAAGCGGATGCGTCGGCCACCAATACTCTTGGAATGTTGGGATCTCAGTCGGAACGATTATATAACGCAGAGCAAAATCTCTTGTTGGCAGACACCCAGAACAAGATCGCCGAAGAAAAGGTGAAAGAATTGCATCGGGTGAACCGATCGATCTTCATCCCCGCGTACGGTAATCCTTTCAACAAAAAATCCAGGTTGCGTCAACAAGAATCTAAGATCAAGACCAACAAAGCCCAGGAGAAGTACCTCAGAGATACCAATCGGAAAGAAATGTATGAGAGTGAACAGAGGATCAAGCAAGGGATATCGCAGAACGCCACAAACTCCGACCTCCACCAAAAATACAGGGGCGAGAAGGACTTGGAGGCCGCGAAACGGTACCAATTTGAAAACGACAGTGAGGATGACGAAATGGAAAAAGAGTTGGCCAACAACTTGGACCAGATCGGATTATACTCCAAAAAACTAAAGAATTCGGCCCAAACAATGGGCAGCGAAGTCAACAGTCAAAACACTAGGTTGGGTAAGATAGAAGAAGATGCAGATAGGTTGGACATCAATGTCCACTTAAATAACACTAGGTTGAGTAACATTCGTTAGTCGTGGGTGCATTTTTCATTACTTTTTACCACTGCTAGCACAAGCCGTCAGCCGCTACGATAATATAAAAGTTTAAAGTTAGCCGAATATTTTTTTTGTGCTTGTAATAGTAACCTCTCTTTCCTCCTACCCATCGTCCATGTTTTCCCTTCCCACAATAAATGTTCTCCATGCTATTGTGGATATTATCAAGCTTATTAAATTATTACGGTCCCTAAATCATCTGTCAAATCAACGTGAGCAATACTATGTCTTGTTATCTACGTCTAGTTGTCTATACGACATATACCTCAAGTCTCAGCTCCAACTACCAACTTACTACTTTTGACTAATATATGGAACAATTACTTCGCATTAATTGAATCTCTCTATACTGTTACCATTTCGATACCGTAAAATCACAAAAAAAGCTCAGAACAACCCAAATAAGAGTGCCGCTATGCTTCTCGTATAGCCCTTCAGCTGCTGACCCTCTTACTGTCGTTACAAGCATCCAATTGGCCATCTGACAATCGTCACGGTCGTGCGGCTCGCCGTGTTGATGACCCAAATCAGATCACGAGATTTCATTGATATCAGGACCAATACTACTTTATGATAGCAAAAAGAATTAGTAATAACTAAAGATGGAGATACATCCTAATCAGCATCATAATATACAGATCAGAGAGAGCTATCTTGTTGGGCGAAACTTGCTCAACTTCACCTCGATTTTCGTCTCTTTGGGGGTATTTTTGTTCGGGTTCGAACAAGGGTTGATGTCGTCGTTATTGACAAATAAGTATTTTAAGGATTACTACAATGATCCCAAGCCAGCCGAGGTTGGTACCATGATTGCTATTTTGGAAATTGGGGCATTGGTGTCGTCGTTCGTTGCTGGGAAAGTAGGAGACCACATCGGGAGAAGAAGGACCATTCGCTACGGGTCGTTCATATTTGTTGTAGGTGGGTTGATTCAGACCTTTTCGGTGAACATTATGAATTTGGGATTTGGCCGGTTGGTAAGTGGGGTGGCGATTGGTTTTTTGACCACCATTATCCCTTGTTACCAATCAGAAATCAGCCCCCCGGACGATAGAGGTTTTTATGCGTGTTTGGAATTCACTGGTAACATTGTGGGATATTCCACTAGTATATGGGTAGACTACGGCTTTTCATTCATCGAGAATGATTATTCGTGGAGAACGCCTTTGTTCATCCAGTGCGTTATGGGCTTTATGTTGTTCTTGGGGTCATTTATAATCGTCGAGACACCAAGATGGCTATTGGACCATAACCATGATATTGAAGGTATGATTGTCATTTCTGACTTGTATGCCGACGGAGACGTAGAAGATGAGACAGCAAAAGGTGAATACAGAAATATCAAGGAGAACGTGTTGATCGAACGGATCGAGGGTGGAGAACGCTCTTATCAGTACATGTTGACCAAGTACAAAAAGAGACTTTCAGTTGCATGTTTCTCACAAATGTTTGCTCAGTTAAACGGTATCAACATGGTGTCCTATTATGCACCAATGATCTTTGAGCTGGCCGGATGGGTTGGCAGAAAAGCAATTTTGATGACCGGAATCAACTCAATTGTCTACGTTCTTAGTACTATCCCACCATGGTACTTGGTTGACGGATGGGGGAGAAAACCGTTGTTGATGACAGGGGCAGTAGTCATGGGCGTGCCGTTGCTTATTATCTCATACTCGTTGTTTCTTGATAACAGATACACCCCTAACACAGTGGTGGTGTCGGTGATAGTGTTTAACGCTGCGTTTGGTGCCAGTTGGGGCCCTATCCCATGGATGATGAATGAAGTATTGCCAAACACTGTAAGATCGAAGGGAGCTGCCATGTCGACTGCCACTAACTGGTTATTCAATTTCATTGTGGGAGAAATGACGCCGATATTGTTGGATTTGATCAAATGGAAGACCTACTTGATTTCTGCCGCTTCTTGTGCGTTGTCGTTTGTATGCGTTCACTACTTGTTTCCCGAAACTAAAGGATTGAGCTTAGAAGATATGGGCTCGGTGTTTGACGACAACTCGTCTATTTTCTCCTTCCATTCTGGGGCATCCGGAAGTAACAATTCTTCCACAAACTACGGTGCCACCTCAGATGGCAGTATCGAGGTGCGCAGAAACAGTGTTTCTGTAGAAACGCCCAATCATGCGAGCGCCATCAACGACGTATTCCGCCAATCCCCTGCCTCCATTGCCAGAAACCCCAACTTGGTCAAGCCTGAAATTGACGGCATGATCACCGGCAACCCTCCCCCTCCTCCCAACCCCGAACTCACGGCCACCGACTCCAACGTCCCACCTCAAGAAATCGAACCCCCCTCGTTTGACGAAATTTTCCGTTACAAACTCAAGCAGATGCAAAACCCAGGTCGACTCCACGCAGCCCTCGGCCCTCTTTTCACCCGTCACTCGTCTTGGCCCCATAAAACCGCCGATGAAGAAAGCAGGCTCCTCGCAAGTAATTGATTTATTTTGCCCTTCTTCCGCGATTTACTTCTATAATGTATTTAGACCTATACATAGTTACGTACTTCGATCCTATATTTCGTGAAGCTCATCATCTCTGCTCTGCTGGTCCCTTCCTCGGTCCCGTACAGTTTTCTCGGTCCGACTTTCAGGTGGACATACTTGATATTAACTAATAATTTCAGCCGCATGCGTTCAATCGTCTATTATCGGCCCTATCGTTTCGACTCATCCCTCATCGTTGCCGGCCATCCAAGGACCAAATACACCTGTAAAACATTTCCCGTTTGTGTAAACAAAAGATTTTTCATTGTCTTCTACATACATTCTTGCGTGCGGCATATACTGGGTCTATTGTGTTTCTGTGAGTACCTTGATAATAACCGAAAGGTACTCGCGCGTTCAGATCTGTGCTTTTAGGCCAAAGCTCGTTGGTTTTATTCATTTTTCAAATACTGAAAAGTTAATTAGTGACCTAGACTCGCATCATCACCAATCTTCCGTATAAAACGCCTTTGCACCTCTTATGTTTTTGGTCGAAATTTCTGGTGAACCATTTTCACAAAGCGTCTTGGACCAGGGTCAATGTTTCGAGAGTAAATGGTTATAATAAGTACTTACGTCATACCTGTTACCCCTTGCATTGTTTTTCTATTTTGTTGTCCCATAAAAAATACCAGAAATCGTGCATATCTCTTGACGGTTAGTGACGCCGTGAAAAGCATAACTACGTATAAATGTATAAATAAGTAAATATCTCCGGGAAAATAAAACCCTGGAGTGAAAACAAGCCAACTTGGGTAGTTGTATAATAAAAAGAGAGAGAAATAAGATGGGTAAAGGGTCTAATAGTTTGCTTTTGGATACGTCGGTTACTTCGTCTTTTAATGGTCCCAGTTCTAGCGTGACAACGTTAAATAACTTGCAAATAGTCACATCATTAAGTGCACAACGGGGAAACCACCAAGAAGCCAACCAAATAACTAATAGTGCGAACGATGAGGACCTTTTAGTGGCTTCGTCTACGGCCGACGCGACAGGGTCGTTCACGGCCAGTTCTGCGCTTGGGCATTTGACGTTGGAAAGTGGAAAAAGCGGCAAACAGGCTAGCACTAGCGAGGGCGGTTCTTCTGCCAGTGGGCAAAGCACAAAGCTGGCATCTTCTGCGACTTCGGTTGCGGGAACCGGGTCCAACTATAAATTAAAGTGGGCACTCGGAAGTTTCATTATGGCCTCTGCTGTCATAGGATGCATATGAGTGTGATTGATGGCATGTTATTGAGGGTTTCTTTGATGGTGCCTGTATTGACGATAAAAGCGATAGTTCGGTTGCTTACTACATGATTTTAGGATAGATTGCTAGCACACCAACCATTTGTATAATCTACTTTCTATATTAACGAATAATTTAATGACCAATTACTATTGTGCGTCAATGTATTTGTTATAGGCGTGTCTCCAACGACTGAAGAAGGCGTGGAAAATGCTCACCCCGAGCCCTACTTCCTTGTAGCCACACATGGCCCGGATGCTGTGCATTGAGAGCTGGGGCAACCCCACGTCAACCACTCGGGCGCCAGTGTCAGACGCGAGGATAGGTCCGATCGTACTCCCGGACCGGCTGTCGTTCCTGATATGAAATGTCTGCAATACTTGGCCGCTGGCGGCTGCGATATCGTGCATGAGTGATATGCCTGTGGAGTCGGTCATAACGTGTCCGTTCGGGTCTATCTTGAGGGTGAGTCCTTTGTTAGGCAACGGGAAGTGTTCCTTCAAGTACGCCAGCTTAAAGTTTGGGTTTAAAGCGTGCGTGACATCTGCAGAAAGCACTACTGAATTGGCAAAAACCAAACGCGAAGACTCCTCACTGTGGCCTCGGACGGCTGCGATTTTATCAACTACCGAGTTTAGTAACATTCCCCTGGCGCCAGTTCTCGTTCCGGAGCCTATTTCTTCGTTGTCCACAAGCAATACCGCATTTGCGTCCTCCAGTATTTCGAAATCATTTTCTACTCTTTTGCTAAACCTAATCAAGCTGTACACTGCTGCAAATGAACATAGCCGATCATCCATCCTCGGAGCGAATATGAACTCATTGTTTAAACCACCACGCGTAGCATGCTGTACATCAAACAAATCTAAGTCGAGTCCCACAATTTGATTCAAAGGGGTCTGAGAGAGCTCTGAAATATACCGCAAGAGTCCCAATGAGTGCTTTCCGTAAAGGGGACTTTGCTTTTCCGAGTCGCTAGGAGCCGCTTGTTCACTGCTATACCCTATTATTGGCACCATTTGCGTTTCCATGTTATACGGCCTATCTGCCGCGGCACCAAAATGCTCTGCCAACGACGGAATCTTTGCAATAGGATGAGGAGACGAGCTTACTAGTTTTCTCACAACCTTACCGTCGTTCTGTTTCACTAGAACCGTTCCCCCAATGCCAAGGTCTCTGTCCGCCCACAAATCATTAAGGGTAGAGCTATAGTTCGCAACTCCTAAAAGCTCAAACCCCTCTATGGCTGGCCGCTTTGATAACGGCTTAAGCTTGGCAGCTAGCGAATCCACATGGGACCCGACCACTCCAACTCCATTTTCGGGCTCCCATTTGCCTCCAACAACAAACGCTACGAGACTCAAGCCACCACGCACTGTATAAAAAAGTCCCCCTTCATTAAGCACCCTCTCGTCTTCTTCGCTAAACGGCTTTGCTTCCGGAACATACCTGAATCCATTATCCTCCAATATCGTCCTAAAGTAGTTGACTACATGGTAAGTGGTGGGATTATTGTTTGTGAACTCAATGAACTCTTCTGCTAACTTACTGTAGCCCTCGTCCTCTTCAGCCGCCGTTGTCGCCGAATGACCCTTGATTTTACAACCAGCGTTTCTAACATCCTCTTTCTCATCCTCTATAAGCTCATATTCTTCCTCAGTTGTCAATTCATCATCAGTCAGGATATTCTCGTGTCTGTTCATTATTTTAAGAAGTATCCGGCCCTTGATTAGCTGTGAGGCTACTATAAGCTGTTTTAGCCGCTAGTTAAAGTAAGGAAAGCGATAAAGAAGGAGCAAAGGCCGCGTCACGTGCAATATATGATAATTGGTTTTCGAACGCGTTAACCATTCATATGAGCTAAGATGGAGGTTTTATGCAAAATAGGGAATTAATTCGACAATGAAGATTAAATCTTCCACAATAACCGTGCATTGGCATGATGATAACCAGCCAGTTTATTCTGTTGATTTTCAGCCGAATCATGAGGGTATCAGACCGTCCGCGCGGCTAGTTACTGGCGGAGGAGACAATAACGTCAGAGTGTGGAAGGTTCATTATGACAAAAATACTGGGGATAACACAGTGGAGTACTTGAGTACGTTGAGGAAACATACGCAAGCCGTCAATGTGGTGCGGTTTGACCCCAAAGGCGAGCTATTAGCAACGGCTGGAGACGATGGGACGCTCATCTTGTGGACATTGTCAGATCATGTCACCAAAGACTTCGGGGCCGAGGATGATGACGAGGTTAAAGAATCGTGGGCCGCAAAACATGTATTTAGGTCTTCAGCCTCCGAAATTTACGACTTGTCGTGGTCACCGGACTCGCGCTATATAGCGACCGGGTCTATGGACAACATCACCAGGATATACAACGTGTCTACGGGTCAACAGGTGAGCCAGTTGGCAGAACATAACCACTACGTCCAAGGGGTAGCTTGGGATCCGCGAAATGAGTTTTTCGCGACTCAGTCGGCGGATAGAACTGTGCATGTGTATTCATTACCCGAGAACGAAAAGTTGAAAAAGGAATTCCAATTGGTTCCAACTACCTATTTCAAGATTACGAGAGCAGAGTTACCAAACGCGAAACTATCTACATATGAAGAGTTGCTGAAGAAATCCATAACTGAAATTGATAATATTGATCGTATGAGTGACTCGAAAGACCCCAAACCAAGCACACCCATGAGTCCTCCTTCCATCCAGTCCATTCAAAATGTTAAATCTCCTGCGAAGCAGCTCAAGAAAACGTTGTCGAATGACACTCTTCCTGCTGTCAGACCCATATCGTCACCTAACTCGAAGATGCCGGGTTCATTGACCATGAAAAACTCGCTCTTATATCATTCGGAAACTTTGCAATCATTTTTCAGAAGGCTAACATTTTCACCCGATGGTAGCTTACTTTTGACGCCTCTGGGAATATTCAAAATGGAATCTGACTGGAAATCCCCTTCGACGAATGAGGGTACTGTAAATGAAGACATAACCAACACGGTTTACATATACATAAGGTCTGGATTGAATAAATCACCCGTTTGCCATATACCGGGCTTGAAAAAGCCTGCTATTGCAATATCATTTTCACCAATCATATACAAAATATCTGAGAAACGAGATACAAAGCCGGTATTCAAATTGCCCTATAAAATGGTATTTGCCATCGCTACTCAAGACTCAGTCATAATTTACGATACGCAAAATTTGCAGCCATTAGGGTATGCTACAAACTTGCATTATTCTACTATAACTGATTTATGTTGGAATAAAAATGGACAAAGCTTGATCATAAGCTCCGCTGATGGCTTTTGTTCTAATGTGATATTGGAAGACGGGATCTTCGGCGACGTTTTCGCTAACTCTACTGAAAAAAGTAAGTTTTGGGAATCCGACAACGACACAGTACCGAATAAGACGCCAAATAATGTGTCAAGCGAATTTGCTAACGCTATAGATACTAAATTGCTGGGAAAAGAACTGGTTACAGAGATTAAACAGAACGAACATAGTATCGTAAGTATGCTCACAGGTAATGAGGCTAAGCCAGTATTTGCTACGCCGACGGAGACACCAGGTATACAATCAGGCGATAGCGATGCTACATCAAGAAGATCTGACGCCCAATCAAACGAATGTGCAGGGACTGAAGTCAAGAAAAAAAGGAAAATAGCACCTACATTAATTACCAAATAAAATTTATATTTCAATAGGCAGGCTAAAATTGAACTTCATTCTGTAATTGAGAAGCCAATCTTTTTCTGGCTTTCAAAATCATTTCCTCTCTTTTCTTATTCAACAACGATGACCTTTCTTCTTTACTAGATCCCCATTTATTCTCATCGATCTTTTCCATATCCTCGTTCTCGGCTTCCCCCACCTTCGAATCCAAACCGTATTTCTTGATTAAGTTTTCTGGACCCTTCTTCGTCGTTTCCGAGTGGGAGTTTATATCGGGTTGCAAATGTTCCGTTGGCGCTGACTCTCCTGGTGGGAAGGGTAAGCTGCCACTGTCCATGTACCTCTCCATCGTCACCTCTACAGATCCGGTCCTTTCAAGATCCATCCTAATTTGACCTCTTGTTAACAGTGGTGCAATAGTCTGCACTACTTCGATCATATCGTCCGTCACGTCCCTTCTTGCTCTTCTAGCGTTGGCATTAGTATTAGCGCCTCTATTATTTTCAGAATTATTGGCAAGGGCCTCGGTCAATTCTTCCGGTACTGATGTGGGAATCGGAGCTATCAACCACCTTAAAAAGATGAAGGCTACACCAATGACTAGAATGAATATAACGGTTGAGGTATCCATATTTAATAAGTATTCTTTACAGTAGCTAATGAACACGGCCGTTGAAACTAATGTACTATAAATTACACAAAACCGAACGCTTCAACGGTCATAACAAAATCAACTGGTGCAATAAAGTGAATAGGTCCCGGTTACAGCTCCTCAATGACAAACTCGGTCTCTTGCTACCGTCTTCGCTCATCAGGCTTTTCTTTTGTTTCAGATGTTTTCGGACGGACTCGAAATTTAAAAATTTATATTCTCAAGTCATTATGCCACAAGCGTGGAGTAGCAAGGCAAGCAGTCGAGTAATCCCATGTCCTACGTATTGGAGACTTTCAATATAGATAACAATATTGATTATGATTATTTAAACGACAACTTGAAGTCTTTGTCTTGGTTTTTCACGGAATACAAAAAATTGGTGATGATCTCGTTTTCCCGGCAGGGAAGCGCCATAAAGTGTTTCTTAAGATTATTGGAAAGCTCAGGCTTCGTTATTTTGTTTTTGCTGCTATGTTTTGCCGTGTATGTCTTTTTGCCAATCTCGGAGCCCAAGATGTGTCCATTGATAGATAAGACTGGGGGATAGTTCAACCCATATTTTTTGCTATATTTATCGAGGGTTTCGTCACTAAATGCATTAAAGTCGAGTGGGTGTGGCTTTGGCTTATCCTGTGGGCCATTGGAATTTATATGTTTTAATAAAAACTCCTGTTGTGCTGCCTGAGCTGCTGCATTCCTTGCTTTGTTAGAGGCTCGCGAGTTATTCGGCTGTTTTGACTCAGATTCGGATGCCGATTCTTTATGTGCTCTTGCAGCCATCTTAGTTTTACTGGTCTATGTTCGTGAAGTATTTTTACTGAAGTTTGTCAACTTCCTGGTTAACATATCTCCTCTAGTTTAACCCACATATCATTAGCCGGAAGTCTCAATGTCGTGATCTTGAAATAAATGTCGTCGAGTTGAAAAAAAGTCGTGATGGGTAAACCCAAACACCAAGAATAGACCTATCTAGAATACTTTGGACTACCAGGTTGTTGCAAATGACTGGTAATCTCTGGTATTGGGATAGTATACGAAGGAGTATGGAGCCTGAAAGAGCTAGCAATCTATCTCGAAAATTCAGAAACGGTCGCGATACTAGAATACACTATGTGATAAACTATGTAATGCACTATGTTATACAATATGGGGTGAGTCCTCAGATCTCTTTCCAAAGTTTAAAATATGACTTACTTTTTATAGATTCATCGCGATGCCGTCGCCTCGTTTGGGCTCCCTAGCTTTTACGGTTCCGGTATTTGGTATTTTTCTCCCAAGCATATTTGACGGACTTGAAGATACCAGCCGTGAAGATGCCCTTTACGGTCTGTGTAAAGGCAGGAACAGCCACAGTGTACTTTATGGCCTTCTCGATACCCTTTCGTAGGTGGGGATCGGAGGCAATAGCATCGGTAAATGGTGTTTCTGTCTTGTCTGCATCTTGTCGCAACCCATTCAACGTGCACTGAGCCCTTATATCTTGTCGAAGTTGTTCAGAAAACTTTTGTTCATACACTTTGTATAGTTTTCTCCTGAACAGTAAAGGTAAGCTGCCGATTATTTGCGATACATTGTCAACATGCAAGTTTTTCTGGAATTCTCGTATCCCATTATTGGAACTGATCTCTTTAATCACTTTTTTGTCGAGTAAAAATTGCATCAATGGCCCGTATAGCTTTCTGAAGTTATCGAGTTGCTTGTTAACTATATTTTTCACTTTATTTGGATTTTCACCGCCGATAAGCATTCTTGGATCTCCCATGTACGATATTTTAGATATCGCTTCGTACAACTTGACTTCATTAAACTGTTCTGTTTTAATTATGAGCACCCCGAGTGAGATGGCATTCTTCAAGTTGTATTGGTTCAAGAACCTGATTACTGGATCTTCGTCTTTTAAGAATTTGACTGGTTTTTGCAACCGTCCCGCCAAATACAACGACGACCATTCACTTAAGTCACGCAAGCTATCTTTCATCGATATCACCCCGTACTTGATGGTGTGGGCCGTTTTGGAGTCCGTCTGCATCAACACATAAGGATTAAAGTAAACTCCGGCTCCCAACCGTTGGATCTTCAGGATCACTGCCGCTCCACCAAAGTGCTTCAATCCCGAATAATGGCCCCAAAACTTTTCAAGATTTTGCCGATGAAACTCTTCCTCATCATCCACAATGTGGATAATGTCAATTTGGCTTTTTTTCGTCTTCTTGTACCCGGCCTGCTCAAATACCCCCGACCCATACCCAAGAGAGACTCGGATTGGACTTTCAAACCTCTTGATCAATTGCAGAAGTTGTTCATCATTTTTACTCGCTATCAATTGGTTCTCGCCGTATGCTTCTGGTATTATGTCCCGGGAAATACCTTTATGTCCGTTGTTGATTATTCGCTTGTAGAGAGCATCTGAGTAACTGGGCCCTGATCCAGTTGAGTAATTCGATCTTGCCACTGCTGCTCGGGTCACAATGCTTCTAATTCCCCTTCGTATCATCTCCTGTAGTGCCCAGTACTTCTTATTCTCTTCACTGGGAATGAATAATCATATTTTACATTTTTGACGTGGCGGGCTTCAAACCACAATTTTTCAGTCGTCCAAAATTTTTGACTATGATTCATACTACTGATAGCGAGCTTATTAGAAGGTACTAAAAGAAATTAGTTGAAAGTGATCGCAAATGTCAAGCCCCCAAACACAGTCGTATAGGTCTACTCGATCGACCAAAACTGAAAGCCTCTCATTCGAGGATGTGGTGATGATGGGCTTAGCAAAAGATGGAGGATTATTTGTGCCATCAGCCATACCTAAGTTGGCGGCCGATTTTGCTAATGAATGGAGAAATTTGAACTTTCAAGAGCTTGCTTACAATATCATGAGGATCTATGTGTCTCCAAATGAGATTCCAGATGGAGATTTGAAGCGTTTAATTCATGCATCGTATTCCACGTTCCGCACAGAAGACGTCACGCCCATCAAGGCGATCGACGAAAAGAACGGATTGTACTTGCTTGAGTTGTTCCATGGGCCTACCTACGCATTTAAAGATGTCGCGTTGCAATTTGTGGGTAACTTGTTTGAATACTTCTTGCAGAGACGTAATGCCAACGCCAAAAGTCAGCAAGACAGAGAAACGATGACTGTCGTGGGAGCCACCTCCGGGGATACGGGGTCAGCCGCTATCTATGGGTTAAGAGGAAAAAAGGATGTTTCGGTGTTTATTTTGTACCCCACCGGCCGTATCTCGCCAATCCAAGAAGAGCAAATGACTACCGTGGAGGACGCCAATGTCCACACATTATCGGTGAAGGGGACCTTTGACGATTGCCAAGACATTGTGAAGCAGATATTCGGTGACGAAGAGTTCAACAGCAAATATCATGTGGGGGCTGTAAACTCTATCAATTGGGCTCGTATTTTGGCGCAAATGACATACTATTTTTATTCATACTTTCAATTGATTAACAAGTTAGGTGATGACTCTTCTAAAGTCAGGTTTGTTGTTCCATCGGGCAACTTCGGTGATATTTTGGCTGGCTACTACGCAAAAGAGATGGGTTTGCCTGCTGATAAGCTCATCATAGCTACTAACGAGAATGACATCCTTGATAGGTTTATGAAGTCCGGCCGTTACGAAAAAACTGCTGATAAGACAAAACCTGCTGAGGTGAAGGCTACTTACTCCCCAGCCATGGATATTCTCATTTCATCCAATTTCGAAAGATTGTTGTGGTATTTGATCAGAGATAACTTGACGAACAACGATGACAACAAGGCTGGCGAAATATTGAATGAGTGGATGCAACAATTAAAAACTTCAGGCTCTGTCGTGGCTCCAGAATCTGTTGTCAAAGCAGCTAGAGCAGTTTTTGACTCAGAACGCGTTACTGATGAAGCTACCGCTGCCACCATAAAACATATTTACCACAATCATGCTGAGAAATACGTTTTAGATCCACATACCTCCGTCGGTGTTACTGCGTCTTACAGATTTATCGAAAGGGACTCGTCAAGTGGTGCTAAAAATATCAAATATATTTCTTTATCAACCGCTCACCCTGCCAAGTTTGCCGAGGTCGTCAATGAATCTTTGACTGGAATTGATGGCTATTCCTTTGAAAAGGATGTTTTGCCCGATGAGTTAAAGGCACTTTCTACGAAAGAAAAAAGGTTGAAGTTGATCGACGAGGCATCTTTAGAAAATATCAAATCAACTATCATTGAAGAACTCGCTAAAGAACAAAAATGATTCTTCCATTCTATAATTGTGAAAGACTATAAATTAATTTACGTTCCGTTAATTCTATTACAATCAGTATTCTGAAGCTTATTACTTTTCGCTTTTCTTTAACTTTACTTTCCCATCTTGAATCTCAACTTCATATCCGGCGTCCTTCAATGAACTGTCGTCGTGAGTCTGCTTCGCTTCGAGTTCTGCGACGAATTTTTGGTTTTTCTCGTTATTCGCCAAGAGGAATTTTAAGCAGACGATAGCTCTTTCTTTGATGAAAGGGTCGTTGTCATCAATCACACAATTAGATAATACTAATTCAAGCCCATGAAGCTCCCTTACTCTTTCTTGATTTGCAAATGATTCATTCACAAGGTATGCAATAATTTCAATTATCAAAGATTTAGCTTGCGGAAACTCTTTAGTATCCTCAAGTGATTCAATTTTTGTTCTGCCTTTTAACGTTCTTCTCTCGACGTTGTTATGCACCACACTTAGCAACTCAATAAGCCCATCAATACCTCTATAAGATTGTAAAAACTGTCTGGTTGTTTCGAATTTCGCTAACTCTGACAAACAATCTAAAGTTATCATCAACTTCATATGAACTTCCTTTAGCTGAAAAGGATCGTAATCCTTCGACAACAAAAGGCGTTGTGACTCCTTAGAAAACTTATTGAAATATTCGAATAGCCATGATAATATGGCTGTTAGCTGATAATCATTCCAATCTTCTTTTGAAGTGACTATAATTTGATTGAATTTCATTATTCTCGTAAATGTTTCCGTCTCAACGTCGTTCTTGTTTAGCCACTTGTTATAGCTTTCGTGGGAAACTATGCTCTGAGAAGCTAGCACTAACAATCTGGCATACTGATTCCCCTCTATATTACTATTATCTATAATCTCAAATTCATCAAGAATGAAATATAGAAGCGTATCATCGTAAGTCATAAGGTCATATAAATTATCGGAAACTTGGAAAATATTTTTGAGGAAGGTCATAAGTGGTATGCTCAGCTCATCATCTTGGGCTATTAATTTCAAAAGGTTCCCATCTCCAAACGGCGACTCACTTAACTTTGAGATCACGCCCGTCACGTCTGACCTTTGAGTCATATTCGCAAAACACTGAAGATAACTCCCGATCGTTTTTAAGTAAAATGGGTTATTCTGGGGAACAATCTCAGCAAACCTCAGCATGCTGGATAAAAGAAGGTCAAATCCAACTACATTTTTAACAGTCACCAAATTTCTTATTAATAGTAATATTCCTCTCACTAATCTCACGTAATACGTCAATGCCACATCATCCTCATACAATTCTTTACCAGTAAATGAAATTTCTAGAGCACCAGCTAGGATACTAGACAAATCTGCACCTGAGCTCAATACATTCCTAATCTCCTCAGACTGGCTAGAAATCACTATCACTTGAGCCAAATCATCTAAACATTGTTGAATTTCAGTTTGGTTACTACCATTACCCGTAAGAAGCTTACTCGACTTCTTAGCTACAATGACAACTCGATCTAGAAGCTCCTCGTCCATTATGGCTGTAGGAAGTAGTTTCAAAATATATTACTACTAGAATTTTTCACATATATACTATCACGTGTACTCTATTTCTGTAGTGTTCACCAGAACGTAGCTAACTAGTGGCATATTTAAGTTGAGAGACTTGGACTATAGAAGTCGCAAGCATGGGGATGTGTTTCACAGTACTTTGGTACTAATGGACTGGCGGCGTAACCCAATGCAACCAAGTATTCCCTGAAGTTGAAAACTTTTTGGGTTAGCATATTCGAGCTTATGGTACCGTCCTCATTCCTATAAAGGCCTGACCAAGTCAGCTCCGCTAAAGCAGCTGTTCTTGGCCAAATCAGCAGCGTTAATATTGTACTATCGATTTGCTCTGACCACAAGGCTGCTTCGGCTCCCAAAAGATGTTGTCGCTGATCGTCGGTCAAATTGGCTGCGAAATCAAACATATAAATTCTCTGCCAAGTTTTATAGGGATTGCACCAAGAGCCTCCTTTCCCATTATTAAAGGCATAAAATCTTGGTGAATCTGAATACCGTGGATCATTTGGGGCGAATCCCCCCTTCCCACAGTCTAAATATAAATGAGACGCAGATGAAACGATCACATCGTAGCCTAGAGAGGTTAGGTTGCCGATGCGATCCAACGATTGTGACCAAGACTGCATTATTACGTCGCTGGATATGTTAATACCACTTAAAGCAGTATCTTCCCACATCGAGAGCCGCTGCTGAGGCCCCTTCTTAAAAAGGGGAATAGCCTTATCCCACCAAAGCTGCAACAAGTCTTTAAATGTCAGAGATGGGTGACTTGTAAACCATTGCTTGATCGATTTTGACGAGTTGTAGCAATATTGATTCACCTCGTCGCCTCCAACATGGAAAACGTTGTCAGGGAATAAGGATCTTAGTCCCTCGACAATGCGCCCCGGCACTTCATAACTCTTGTTATAAGATATATCTAATTGTCCAAATGGCTGTTCAACGGCGGTACGATTGATCCACCACTTGTCGGAGCAGGCTATGAGTTTAGGATCTATTTGTTTCCAACCTGCTCTGGCGTGGCCCGGCATGTCAATTTCTGGAATAACCCTGACTCCTCTATCTGTTGCATACTCAACTATTTGCTTGATATCCTTTGAGTGATAAATTTCTCTAGATGAATAAGCGTCTTTAGTCATATCTGGATATGACTCTATCTCCAATGGCCACGACTGGGTATCCACAATGTGCCAGTGTAACGAGTTCATTTTGCATAAAGCCATTATGTCGATCTGTTCCAATATAGACTTTACAGTCAAAAAATTTCTTCCTGAATCAATCATCAACCCCCTGTGTAAGTATAATGGAGCATCATTGACCTCCACTTGATTTTCGATATAATAAGAATTCTCAGTTTCATCATATATAACCAACTGCTGTAGGGTAGTAAACGCATGAAGTGTACCCCAAACCGTTTCTGATATTATCTTAATACCATTTTTATCAACCGTCAACGAATAACTCTCGTTGACCCCTAGCTGCAAGGGTGCCTCCTGATCCCTGATGACCACGTCAATTTTTTGGATTGTCGTAGCATTAGACAAAGACATCACATATCGGTTGGTGTCTTCGGGTTCGTATAGCTTAAACAGATTTTTGTCCGCTAAGGGGACCCACTTGACTTCTTTGATAGTGTCTAAAAATCTATCAAAGGCTTTTTTTGCAATCGAATTTTCTTTGCCCGTATTTAAGCTTATCAGTTCAGCTAATATAATCGCACCTCCAGAACCCCACGAAATATCCTTCGGTGTGGGTAGTGGTTTAACGTCAGCACTTATCGCCCCAAGAAGTGCAAAGAATAGCCATGGAATGAGAAATTGTAGACTCATTTTGTATATCACCCTAAATTGCTTTGGTAACAATCGGGAATTCGCAAGTATGGACAAATTGATACGAAACCGAATTTATCAAATGACAGTTTATAGGAAAAAATCGAAGACCAATCTTGTACTGATTCAATAGGAGCTACCTTGTAGTCCTATGAGCTCTGTAAAATGTTGGCTCTTTTCTAGCAAACTGTACTCAGGCTAACTCTTTAGTGAAATTTTGGCTATTTCCCTGTTAGTTCGCTATTCTCGACTCTAATGTCTCACGATAGAGACAAAAGTTCCTTATATTTAAATATCACCATTCACAACCCTGATAATGTCCAGAACCTTGCCTATTTCATGTCGCTGTTTCATAGCGTCACGTCAAATAAGACAAGAGACTAGTATTTCGGGAATCATGAACAGGATTTAAACCATGCGAGGCTGCTACAAGCAGCGCTTGTCAAAAGGTGTGTGTTTATTTTGTAACTCACTCCTCTATTCATTATTATTGTCGTTAACGTAGATGACAATAGTATGTAGTTTTCGTACACACCAAGGTTACATGCCCTTGAGACTATATCAAAGGAGCCTACACTTTTGACTAATTCGAGTTTTGCTCGCCCCTTCCTTCACTAAGTCAACCATTTTTGTATTGTTCCTGGTGCGTTCTTTGAGCGCCTTCTATTATTCTGTTTTGAGAAAGGTTTCATCCAACCCTAAGCCAAGAAAGACCCGCCATCACTCAGTCTTATATGGAGAATGGCTTCCCCGTGGGATGGCCATTGGATTTTTGCGGCATATTTCATTACCAATTGATGCAGCCTGTCTGCTAATGGCTGCGAAATGTAGCCAAAGATCATGCCCAGTGCACAAGAGAGAGAGACGACGCGTCCTCATTAGAAGCCATGAGGCTTATATCTACTCTCTTGGCTAGGTGTTCGAGCAAACTATTATACCAGTAACCTTGGTGGATATACATGGTTATTGTAAAACGAAAATAACCAAGTTCGCCCCAAACCTAGCACCTTTTAACTCTATATATATAATTTATTCAAAAAATAGTTGACTTAGTGTAGTCGAATGTAATTTTAACCTTAACAGTGACCTATATATCTCTTGTATCAAAAGTTGTTTACAGTATTTAAAAAGTGATCCACTATTCTATAGCTTGTGATGATTTTGGTAAAGTATCTTATAAATTAGCGAAATCAAAAAGATTCTCCTTGAACTATGCATCAGCCTTTTTCTTTTACAATATTCAGACTTCCACTTGAAGGAAATTATTGGTAGTAGCCCAAACAGCATTTGGTATATCAAGAGTAGTTTAACTAATCAGGGGCGCTTTTGGGGAAATTGTACTATCGAAATTCTAAGATAATCGGATAGGGTCGGCGATTTGGGTTAACTATTTGAAAAAGGACCTGATTCTTGCTCGTGTCACTATAAAATGTTACAGAAGAAGCATTTCGACAGTGAATATGAACACGATTTGTGAATTGCCTGCTGAAATTCTATTCAATATAACTGCTTTACTTCATCAAACTGATCTAGTAAATGTGAGTCAAACGTGCAAAACACTTAATAGTATTTGCATTAAGGAATTGTATGAGAATATTTACATCACAGAGAAGAGATACCTGATTGACCAATGCATGCAAAACTACAACGCCAACGAAAGACTTGAATTCTGTACCTGGTCCATACTCAATTGTACAAACGGGAAACCACCCAAATTAAAACTTTTTGAAAGATCGTTGACCAATAACCCAAACCTTGCATCCTTAATTCGGAAGGTGATTACCGACGATCTCACATTCGTGCTTTTCAAGTGGAAGTTTTGGTGTAAGAGATATTTTAACAACACATCGAGGTTAAGTAAAATATATCTTGGTAATATACCATTATCTCATTTCAAACTTGCCTACGATGACATCTTATCAAGCTATAAGTTCCCGAATATCTTGATCAATCTCCGTTTCTTACAATTAGACAGCATCCAAGACCTTTTGGCTGTTACTTCAGGCCTTTCTGCAGATTCCATCAACATTTCTGGGATTTCCTTCCACATATCTGATGTCAGGAATACTAATTTTATTGTTGATGATAAGGAAAAACTAAGGAAGCTTTTCCGGAACCTCGATAAATTGTACGTGGTTTCGGCCCACAGGTTGGGAATCAACTTCTTTGACGCCATTAAGCGAAACCTAGGTGACCGGCTATTTTCCGTTAAAGAATTACGATTCGATCATGTCCATGGACAGGGAAGTGCAGGAGGCAGGTTTAACTTCAACCAGTTCTACGATTCAGATTGGGAGAGAGAGTTAGACTTTAACATAATTGAGCAGTTGTTCGATTTGCAAGCCTTAGAGACTTTGGAGGTAAATGTCGGATGCAATCATATGTTCTGCCCCCGAACTATCCATGATCTACGATTCACCAGTCTACCGCATACCGGTTGCGACTGTTTATCTCGGTTTTTCCACCGTTTTCACGATTCTGTTGGTCTTTTCAAGAACTTGACGCGCTTGTCTCTTGGGAAAATACGGCAATCGACCGTTCTCAATCCATACAGCCTCTACAATTTCAAGAATCAGCTTATCCGGTTGTTTGAGACGCCTTTCCCGTCCCTCTACGCCTTGCTGATCAACACCAACGCTCATGTGTACCCTTTTTTCAACTACACCGATGACCCTATTTTCAACGAAATGGTGGCATCACTTACGCAACAAAATGATTCGCTTGCAGCACATATCGGCATGTATCCATCAGTTGCCTTACCAGATTACTTCCAGTCGTTTCACCTATGGGACATTGCTAAATCAGATGTCGCTTGCCGTTGCAGCCAATGTTCCTGCACCAGGGCACGGCTCGATGACTTCATCGGCACTAACAAAAGAATCCAGTTCTATTTGAATCCAACCACCATCAAAGATTCCCACGAATACTACTTCGACTTGCTCTCGGCAGTACTATCGCTTTCGAACACCGACCCTGCATCCGTCTTGGTGCACCCTCACCCCATAATGCGAAAATACTTCCGTCATTCCCAGTCGCTACATGAGACCTTCAGCCACCACAACCATCCCGAGTTGGTCAATATCAAGTCCCGCAATTTAGCCGTTTGCTGCAATTGTTGCGGCGATGAGCTCCTGGCCTTCACCGGCTACTTGATGCACCAATTCCGTCTAACGGCCAAAAATCGTTTTCCCGCACCCGCGCCTTGCTTATCCTTGAACGGACTTGCTGTACTTGCTTCTAATTAGCTTCTAATAACCGTTGTCCTGCGTCTATCCCGTATAATAGTCCCGCAATAACCCGCAATAATCCGCAACCATCCGCAAACCATCTGCGAACCGTCCGCAATTAGCCTCAATCCGCAACTATCCGCCAATAAAGTGTCTGTAAGACTCCAATAATAAACCCTAACAGTCTTTGTTATACTACTATAATATGTCACAATAGTCGTGAGCAAATAGTTTCTTCCGCAGCTGGTTCCGGTTGCATAGATCATGCGTGAAGTCATATGCTATTGTTTGGGCTATCATCAGAGCATAATAGCAGGTTCGTAGTGCATAAAGCTCCTCTTCATGCTTTAGGGGTATTTCTGATTGCGGATCCATTCTACCGACTGATTTTTATTGTTTAAATTGATTATGCCGCAATTTTAACTCAGCATCATAAGACTGGATCTTCTTATCGAAGTTAGTTTTAGACATTTTTTTTTAATGGCTCTTCACCCTTCTCCTTTATTTTGTAACAAATTTTATGACAAGCAACGAGCAAGGAGCAAGGAGCACGGAGCACGTATAGATCAAGAGAACAAAGTAGTAGCTACAGTACCAAGATATAGGAACAAAAGACTTGTTTGAAGGTGCAGAAAAAAAGTCAAAAATCAATTGATAGAGTCGAATAACGAAATAACGAGCTAAACAACGAATGACATAAGAAATATGCTTAGAAATATCTCTAGTAACACGCTAGGACAACAACACAGGATGGTGGGGCATCAGGGATGTCTGGAGCCAAAAACATTTGCGGGGGATCAGTGCTGCGGCCACGAGATAAAGCAGAATGACAGAATATCGACCGACTCAGGATTTGACGAGGATGGGTCCAATATGTCAGTAAGTGATTTGTCGTTGCGTGAAAGTACCAAGGGTAGGCTTCTGCACAGCTCGACGCCCCCAACACCCGATTGCATGGCTGATTCGAACCCTAGTTTGTCTTGCGGCAGCTCGCCTATCACCGAGTACTCACATAGCCGCGAGAAGCACATCGACCAGCCTACACCGATAGCAAAGAGGTTTCAGGTAGTCGAGGAAGACTATTTGCTGTTTATCGAACCATATCCGGTACATCCACCGGCGTACTCGACGCTTCCACCGGGTGGATGTCCCAAATACCCCATATTATCGGCGCTCAACTCTGATGGGGGTGAAAGTCTTCCAGATTATACACCTTCTGTGTACAAAATTGGGGCTGTTGCTCGAAAGGTTGAATGGCTCTCACCCTACGAACCCAGTGCCTCGCGGTCCTGGAAGAACGTAATTATGGAACTTAATTCCACCCAGTTGAATTTTTACGCCATACCGAATCCTTTAGAGGGCCACTTGCTATCATTCACGCCTACGGTATCACTGCCGGAGCGCACATTCAACTCCTATGAGCAAGATGAAGTAGGGCTAGTAAACTCGGAGCTCACTTCCGATTCAGATTTACAATTTTTCAAGTTCTGCCAACGCTTGAGCTTGATAGACCCATTCGTGGCATCATCGGACGATGAGGCCCCTATGACCGCAACTAAACTGGTTGGTTTAACTTCAAATTTTTCTAGCAAGTCCAAAAATAAGAACAGAAAGTTGCTCAGGTCATATTCTCTACAGCATGCTAGAGTGGGCCTAGCAACGGACTATAAGAAAAGGATGAACGTGCTAAGAGTTCGGGTTGAAAGTGAACAGATCTTGCTCAACTTCGGCTCAACCAAGGATTTAATAGATTGGAACACTGCCCTTTGTCTTGGTAGAGACGTTTCGTTGGATATACAAGAGAGAGAGTTACCCCGTGAAAGAACTCTTCCAAGAAGGCGAAGAAGAAGAAGGACTCTGGGGATTTCTTCATTTAGTGCTAGTGCGAGATTGGAGGATACTCGTACTAGTGAATATACCAATCTCAAAAATAAGGTTCTTAGACTTAAGTCTAAGCTTTCACCATCTGGCGCTAAGAGTGGCAACCGCTCAAAAACGACCGAAGAACGCTCCACATCTAATAGCGATGTAAGTTCGCTGTCGTCGGAATATCGTTCAGGTCCACAATGCGCCTATATTGAACGTGAAAGATGTCAAGGTAGATCTCGCACGGGAGAATTCGCATCTCAGAGTGATGATTTAAGACAACCCCTAGGTAATTCGAGAGAAGAAGAAGAAGAAGATGACATCCAGGAGATGAGTGATCTTCATGGTTCAGACGATGAAGATGATGATGATGATGACGATGGTAATTTAGAAGAACTGAATGATGACAATAGGGAAAATGAAGAGTACGCAAGATCAAACAATAGACGATTTACGTTGCCAAGCTCTATATCATCGTCAGATAATGACTATAAATGGGATCCGCAATCAGAAAAATCTCAGAGTCAGAGAAAGTACTACCGTAACTGCCTTAGATGTATTAAACCTTTGACAACAGAAGATACATGGGTCAATAAATCTCTAGTTAAGCCGACTACCCTTTCTCCTCTCAGTATGGCGTACTTGAGAAACATCAAATATGCTAGTACTGGTTCTAAGGGTAGGGCCGGCTCCTTGAATCCAGAGTTATTTGGATTGGGGATGTATAATCATATTGAAGCTCGAAGAAAGAGAAGTTTTTCATTAAAAGATGGTGGTTCGTTCGTATTACCAGATACTGCATTGACAAGAATTCCTAACCACTTCCTCAAAGAGCATACCGTTGGCTCACATGGCTTAATTCCAAAGGAAATTTAGAATTCTACTACTTCTTATAGACGGCCCACTTGTTCTTTGATATTTATTTACTTATTTATTAACGCTTTGAGTTAAGCCGACTCGAAGTTATTGTATGGAATGTACACTACGCAATTTCGAAGTTTGTCTTTACACCAATGTAAAAGAAAATATGTCTGTAAGTGACTGATGTCGTGAATTATGAAAACAAATAATAACGAAATGTCTATTAATATTATGATCTATGAAACATGTCATTGGTTTCGTTCCTTGACGGCTCAGACGCAACGTCTCATACATCCATCAAATCTATGATCTGTAAACATACCGCAGCGATGACTATTCACCCTCTATTTTTTGACTCTGTTCTTGAGCTTTGATTCAATTGCCCTCTTTTCAAATGCTTTTATCATTATCTTCGTTACTTGATCCGAAAACATAGAACTAATAGTATTATATAATGGGTTCTTAAAGCTATACTTCAAGTTCAAAACAACTTGACAACTGGGATCTCTGACATGCGAGCTCTTAATCTCGTTGAAATGCCATTCTGTGTGCAAGCTGTTGAACAACAGAACCGTCAAGGACTCGACAACAACCCTTTCGGTAGGATAGCATCTTATCTTACTCGTGAATTCCTCGTCAAACTGATTCCAACCAATTCTTAAGTCTGCTTCGCTTGGCAAATTTGTCTTGGGATCGATCTTCTTGACAGACGATTTTTCCACGAAAGGAACAAACTCATGGTATCTCGATACATCCGAAACAATATCGAACATTTGCTGTGGAGTTACATTGACATTTTTACTCACTCTGTGTGTCTGCAATTCTGAATGATCCGTGAACGATGGCAACCGGAAAAATGTCCTTTTCAATAGCGATGGCAATATATTGACATGTCGTCTCCCGTAATTTAGACGTCCCCAAGACGATACTAACATTTAGACCGACTTTACCCTCAGACAATCACTTCTTTGTAGAATTGACCATGAAGGCCGTAGTTATTTCGCATGGAAAATATCTAAATTCTGACCCAATCAGACCACACGGAGCATTTTGACATAAACATCCACTGACATTCTAAAGCTACAGGATCTTACGACGTAATAGAATATACATTTGAATAATTCATTAACTAAACCTAAAGTGAAAATACAAGGAAACCATTAAAACAAAAACTTAATACCTAGAATGTGATCTTTTAGCATTTGTATCAATGAATTTATTCAGCACGAGTATAGATGGCTTGCTTGGAGTGCTTCAAGACTGGAGTGATGATACCATCTCTCTCTAATTGTCTCAAAGCAATTCTGGCAACAGAACCACCAATCTTCAATCTATCGACCAAAACAGAGACAGAGACGTACTTGTAGGTTGGAACGTCCTTCATGATTCTGTCGTACTTGTCTTGGTCTAAGATGACAACGTGTTGGGCCTTGTCCTTAACCTTACCCTTATTCCACTTCTTCTTACCTTTCTTACCACCAGCTAAAGCGGCGGCGGCCTTGGCCGCCTTGGTTTGTTGCATCTTTGGAGCCATTCTACTGTTTGTTAGTATACATTGGTCGATACTTGACGATTATCAAGCATTAACGATCTACTAGCCACTTTCCCGAACAATCTTCCCTCTATACCTCTTCTGCCTCCGACTAGCCCTCCTGTGGGCTCTGCATGCAATGCATGCTTTATCTGGACAAAATACTTCCTTTCTACGAATTCACATCCTCTTCAAAAATTTTCACCTTATTTATGTCCCACTTTTGAATCCCCTGTTCTTTCATCCCTCGTCCATTTTTCTCGCTCGGAAAGACCCTAGTAGTACTTTTAATACTTTGCTGTTATCTACCGCTAATCTCTAACATACTTGAGTGACGATTTATGCTATGCAATAAAACCTATGAAAAGTCTCTTAGGATTTTTTTCATTTAGTATCCTTTGGTCGGGATAGTTGAACTTTTTCGTGTGAAGACCATCACGTGAACCTGGCTAGTTTTGTGTAACGTATCCTCTAATCATAAAAATGTCATGTGAGTGCGTGACTGTTAAAAACGAAAATTGAGGGTCGGGCCCTAAGTGTCACGTGAATATATAATACCAGTGGATTAGTCCTTACTTAGTAGATATGTCTGTTTAGTGATGATATAGGGCATTTTTAATTGTATTGACGGCCCGATAGAGGATTTACGGTGATAACAACG